>OX155964.1:24397859-24800843 GCA_944548615.1 Micropterix aruncella | reverse complement strand
TGAGACGTTAGAGTCTTACCCGGGGTAGCCTTCCACACGAGAAGGCTTCTGAATAGGAGTTTAATCGTGAGTTGGACCGATTCGAGAACACAATGGATCTTATGGCCCAAGCTGCATGAAACCGTTCGCTACCTAACCGCCTGAGTACTGCCAGGTGATGTTATAAAGACCGGCCGCCTGGAAGATATTAGTCAATAGACATTAAGGTAGGCCGTTACCGCACGGGGTATAAATAGCACAAATAAGGAATTTTAGGAGAAATAATTGGTAATAACTTTAAATTTGGCATAGATATTCTTTGATGCGTACTGTTAAACATACTAAAAGTCAGTTATCAGTTGACTAGGCTATTTTCATATTATTCATATATGATATGTAAAAACGAACGTAATATTTTTTGTAGAGAATTTTATAAGCTATATTTTTTACATGAAGCATAATTCAGATATCGCTAAAGTTAGCGAGATATAAACAAACAACTGAACCGGGGCGCCATTTTTCCAAGATGGCGGCTCGAGCTCAACAGATATAATAGGGAACTTTTAGTATGTTTAACAGTGGCCCGTATTCCGTTTCTCGCGGGCTTAAACTAAGCTGGTGCTAAAAATTAAGAACTTAAGCACCTTCGTTATTTTGTTGGTATTCCGTTTCATAAGAATTAAGAACCGGTCTTAAATCTTAAAAGTTCCGTTTTGTCTATGGCCGTTCTAAAGCGGAGTCTTAATTTTGACAGCTCGCCGCGCGGTCAATCGCCCGATCGCTCGCCGCCGCGCCGTTTCGTGTGTGTCGATTCGCGTTTTCGTTTGTTTGAAATAAAACGGCAAATACTAATAAGAAGAATGTGCCTTAACAATAATAAGAAGTGCCTACACAAGAATATACAGAATGATATTTTATCATAACATACGAAAAAATACACAGTATTTTGATAGGAATAAACATTTACAAACGATAATCTGCGCTAATCATCCCTTCTTCGATTTAAAAACTAATGCTGAGCAAACATCTTTGAAAATTGCAACATGAAAAGTCTTCGAAATCGCAAGCAAAAACAAGTTACACTGCTGTCAGACGAAGACTGATCGATTTTAGACCGTTAATAGATAAGACCCCGAACAAGACCCATCCGCCATGACAGTTGTAGAAACGGAATACCAAAAAGGGTCTCGACGATGCTTAACGTCAATTTAGGCACCTGATGATCTCTACGTAAGCACGCGTCAGTTAGGACCCATGAAAGGGAATACCAAAACGTCACTCAAAATTAAGCGTCGTTTTAGCGCCTTTTTAGACCCCAATTTAGGCACCTGCGAGCAACGGAATACGGGCCAGTATGTCTAAATAAACATATATGCCAAGTTTCAAAACATTATCAGTTATTTCTGTTGAACAGCGAACTTCGTTCCTATTTGACTGTTAAGTAACGTAAATACGCCGCTCCGCCATGCGATAAATTATAATTCTCTTTATTCACTTTTTACCATGGCTGTCCAATATGATATATTACTGTAATTTAGATAAGTGTTGCTTTCATCATATATTTTTTGTACATCTATATCTCTTATAACTAAAAAGTATACCTTGAATATGTAAATAAAAAATGAATGATTTTTGGATATAAACAATTGTTTTGTTTTTTTTTCTACGAATAGATATTTTTTCCTCCAAAAATTGAGTTATCCGGGAAAGTTTGATGCTTGAGCCCTATATCTCCCAAACTATAGGTATTAGGGCAAGTGGGATATCATTGTGGGTACAAACAGACCGATTCAGTTCAAACACCTGAGCAGTTTAAAATATATGACAGATTACCAGCCAATCTCTTTTTCGGCTTAGTGAGTTGTACACAACAATCAATAGAAGAAATGGCGTAGTGTACAGGAAAGGATAACCTTTTAGAGTACAGGAATCTCAGAAAGCGTTCCTGTACACCAGGGTTGCTCAAACTTGAACGGCTGGCGATCGACCTCAATATTGATAGGCTTATATCGATCGACTCTGAGAGGCTCCACATTATGTGTGATTCAGGATTGTCATATAGGTCGGTAGGGTGTACCGTGGCGCAGGTATAAGTATATAGGGACGTTGCAGAATTTCATGGCCATGAATCCACGTAGAATTAGTAGGATCGACAAAAAATAGTTTTCCGCAGTATGCATTTTTTTAGGCAAGGTAGGCGTAGGTCCGCTCTAAAAAGTCAATAAAAAACTCATACTTATTAAAAATTGTAAGTTTATTGGTTCTTACGAAACAAACGAGTTCGAGTTTCTAAATTTAACTAAAGAATGACTTTGGATGTTGAATCGTGGTACTGCATGTCCTCAGCATGTTTTTCATAAGATGGTACGTAATTGCCGAGTGCTGATCGCAAGCATGATGATGTCATCATGCTTGCGATCATATGTATGTTCGTCAGTTATGTCGATTGCGATATATTGAATAAATTATCTTCATTTCACAAAATGCAGACTCGCACATTGCAGTAAGTTGACCCGAAGATACTTATACCCTCATGCTGGAAAAGGTACAGAAGTGTTTTTTGAGATTTTTGTACTTCAAGCAGTACGGATATTATCCATTTTTGTATCCGACTGCATTTATCACAGGCATGGTTGGCTATAATTCTCTCTGTCTCAGAAGAGAAATGCTGACTATGTCCTATGTTTTCAATCTAATTCGTGGTAAAACTGATAACCCTAACTTACTAACCAAGGTGGATCATTTTATGTCAAATAATTATCTTCGTGCTCGATTGCACCATCTTTTCGCGGAGCCGTTCTCGCGCACTAAACTTACGAGGTGGAACTTGTTGGCACGTGCTTTGCGGCGCTTAAATGAAATTCAGTCGATTGCATCAGATTTCGACATTTTTTACCGCCAACCCTCACTTTTTTAAATTGCAAGCTATTAATTATTTATTCTTATATGATAGCTAGTATTATAGGTGTCATTCTATTTGTATAATTACGGTAATATCTTTACCGTAATTACTTTACGGTACAATTTTTTTTCTCAATGCTTTGGTTTTACTGTTAGGTTGATTAGTAATAAGTAAATAAACAAAATAATTAATAAATACATAAATAAAACATTGCTTTAACTGAAAGGCGATTTGCCTTAGATTCGGATAATTATCTTCAGATCTAAAAGACCAGAATTTTGTATCATGTTGTGGCTTTTAGATGTCCGCACTACCTGTCAAGGGATTATATCATTTTAACGTCGCGGAAAATATATTTCATAAAATAACAGCCACCAAAAATATTCCACAGGATACCTAATATTAGAAAAATCCCAACCCTCTAAAGTGCAGTCATAAAACCACTTAAACAAATGCATGCTTCCTGCAATAAGTAATGGAACCTTTTACTATGGCAAGGATTTCGAAAAGATAACGAAATACCTGCCATAAAAGCACTCAACGAAAAATACACATCCTGTCCGAAGTCATAAAATAAACCGAAACCATTCGAAAATAGATAAGCAATAAACCCTTCCGGCCTAGGTAAGTACGTACACGTGTGCGTGCATACACGAACAAAGGAAACGGTCTGCGAGGACGCGACGGAATATTTTTAAAAATAACATGCAAATTTTCCACTCCAAATTCACAAGCTTATACATAGTTTCTTTAGTAATAGTAATTTCTATATTTAAAAAACTGTTTATAATCTGTATTTAAGGATAATTTAATGCAAGATGTTTAATTAAGAATTCCGTGCTTAAACAATTAATAAATGTCGTTAGAATTTAAATATATATGTCTTTATATAATAAATACAATAATATGTGCATTTAGTTTAGAAATATATAATATGGAAAATTTCATGCGATTATTAAATAAGTAATAAATAGTGATTTCCTTTGAGCTAATTAATCATATCATAATTTGCATGGCTCAAAAAATTATAATTTGAAATTTCAAAATTTATATTTAGGCATACATAGAAGTAGGCGCTAATTAGTTAAGACATATTAGATCAGGTTAAGCTTAATATTTAAAATATTTAAGGCATTTTTTGACACGTAACGCTCTCTGTTAACGAGTAGATGAACCGAAGCCAGCATCCCCGAACGGATAATGGTGGGGGTTGGTTAAATATTATATAAAAGGGAGGCGTTGCACCCTTACGATCAGTAATCAGTACGACGATGGTCGAGTAAACACGTCAGACTTGTGCTCCTAGAGGCTAGTTTAAGTTAAAGCCGACAAATTTGTAAATTCTGTGTTTTGTAAAATTACGTGTATAGTGTAATATTACAATTAAAGACTTTGTGAAAATAACAATAAGCCCTCCTAGTATTTAATTTGTTTACATGTACAAAATCCTAAAGGTCTAAATATTCGGCCTTTGAATTTAGTAAACGAACACTCACGTAATGAGACTTTTATTCATTTTCCTTTGTGATTAAACCAAAAAATCGTGTAAAAAGTGAAGTGAAATTTCTGTTGGATCTGGAAATAAACTGCGGATTCCCGAGCCTAAAAACGTCCGACGAATACAGCAGCCTACAAAGAACTTCAGAGAGCGGTAAGAACTTTGGTTTATAACATGCCAATTCATGCCAATTCTTCATACTAGCACGGGGCGAGGTCATGCCTTACAAGCTAAAAAACCAATACTAAAGATTAGCTTAATCATTATCGAGGAAATTCAGCAACAACGATCAATCTAAAGAGCAAATCTTTGGGTAAAAACCGCCCACGTCGCCGTGAATAAACATCGGAGACGTATTAAACCACAATTTCACAATCCAAAATTATATTAAATTTGGCCTTCGCAAGCTGAATTAATCAGACAATTTATAAGTGCAGTTTATCACCTAAAATGAATTAAACCCGCACATACCCCATCTTTTGGTCCTTCGAGAACGGATGTGAAACTGCGAAAGGAAAATAAATAAAAAACACAAGTGAGCCCGACCATATTTAAAATTTAAAATGTCGAGCAAAAGCTTGAAGTCAGGAGATGGCGCCAAGGAGACTTTAATCCGCAGAAGCCACAGAATCGCTGACAAAACGTCCGCTCAAAGGGCGGATAAGCGACACGATCTTCACGACTCTTCGAGACCATTATCATCGGCAGACATCGGGGCTGGTTCAAGCGAAGAGTCCTTAAAAACGGTAAGAAATATCGTCGAACCGGAGGAAGAGCGTCCCGCTTCGCGCGTTATGTCGTCCTCCAGCCGCAGATCCACGCAGTCCGCAGCAATAACGGTGAGAAAACGACAGCTAGAGGCGGAAATGCAGGCTGCGGAAGAACGAGCACGTCTGAAAAGCGAAGCAGCCGCTGCAGCAAACGCCGCGGCCAGGACTGCCGCCGCCTCCGCCGCCGCCGCCGCCGCCGCGGACGCCACCGCAAAAGCCGCCGCCGATGCAGCCGCCGAAGAAAGCAGAATACGACTGGAAACGCTGGAGGAGAAACTCGCTCTTCAAAAACTTATCATAGAAGCCGAAGTAGACGAGGAGTTCTTCGAAGACGACGGGGCGAGCAGTATAGCCGATGATAGAATGAGTCAACGTAGCAAGTATGCCGCTACTAAAACATCTATCCAGATGACATCTGCGTGGATTAATCAACAAAGGGAACCGCAACATATTAAATCGCGACACCTAGAATCGCAACGAAACACGGAACCGATAGCCGCGACGGACACTGCAAAAAACAAGATTGTGATGCCGATCAGTGAAAGTGAAGTTCCGACGCGTATGTCGCATTTGTATAGTGCGCGGGCGAATTTGTTAAAAGATTTGCCACGTTTTTCTGGTGATTCACGTGAATGGCCAATCTACGCCGCGCTATTCGACCAAGGAACCGCGATGTGTGGTTTTACGAACGCCGACAACTTAGTTCGTCTTCAGCAGAGTCTACAGGGGCAAGCGCGGGACGTTGTACGAGCAATGCTGCTCGATCCGCGCAATGTGCCAGACATCAGACGAATGCTAGAACGCCGTTTCGGGCGTCCCAGCACTCGAATCGACGAATTAATGGAGGAAGCTAGACGGACACCAGTCATAGGGGTAAGCGATTCAATGTATAAGCTTGTTGAATTTGGTACAGTAGTTTGCAATGTTGTACAATCATTAAGGAATATGGGTCATGAGGCCTATTTAATAAACCCCTCCCTCCTTAAAGAGTTAATATTAAAACTTCCACAGCATCTGCGTCTTCAATGGTATTCCGCAGGTTACGGCGCATTACTAGATTTTGGGAATTGGTTAGAAAATATATTGGATGCCGCAGCTCAAGAAGAACCACCAAAATCTAAACAAACCTATAAACGTGATCGCGCACACTCTCCCTTTAAAAAACACGTACATACGACGTCAAAAAGCGAAAATTTACCACCGACGGATACTAATTCGCCGACGGTAAATTTGACGCAATCAAGTAAAATTGAAAAAACAACCGAATGTTTAAAATGTCGGAAAACTAACCACAAAACGTACGATTGTAAACATTTACTCGCGCTACCACTTAATGAGCGATGGGAATGGGTGAAAAAATTAGATATTTGTAAAAAATGCCTGCGTAAAGGTCATAGTCATAGAGATTGTCGCATTAAAATATCATGTGGAAAAGATGGTTGTCGACGACCGCACAACACTATTCTGCATACAGAGTATAAAGAACATAAAAACAATGAAAACTCGAGTAATGTTGAAGACATCGCCGGCTCATCCAATACGGTAGCTAGTACCTGGAATGATACAACTGAGATGTTATTACGAGTCGCATCCGTGGAGGTACGAGGTCCTTACGGATGCTATCAAACACTGGCGCTCTGCGATGAAGAGTCGACTGTAACCTTGATCGAAGCAGAAATCGCCGACAAGATCGGCGCGACAGGACCAGTTAGTAAATTAAATTTAATAGGCGCTTCTGGAATGAATACGCACAGTGAAGCAACGCACCGAATCGACATTGAAGTACGGCCGATTAATGGAAAAACTTATTTTCCATTGACAGGTGTCAGAACCGTTAATAGTTTAAACTTACCTAGGCAGCAATTTAACCCCTCACGTTGCGAGGTAAAAACTCACCTATCACTATTGCGCGCGACATATTCGCGCAAAAAATCGACGCGAGTCAACGGCCTTGAGAAAAACGATCATAACTTATAAACCACTAATCGGATTAAAAAAAGATAAATAGAAAAATGATCGCATTGAAATTTGACATATAAAACATTATAACCTTATCTCGTAAAACAATTAAGATAATAATGAATAAATATTACAAAATTGGCAAACTGAAAAAACTCGCCTATAAAATCATTTCGATTTTTTTGTAAATACAGTTTTTGTAAATATCAAAAATTGTAAATACAGTTATGTTCTTTATTAAATGCTTTACCAAAGCGATATTTTCTTTTTACTTATTTGCATACAAAAATACGGAAAAAATATTTATTTATTCAGCCAAGAAAAATTGTATGTATTCTCGTAAAAAAAAATTTTTTTAATTTTTAATTTGTGACTACTTATGGTATTTTTTTATATGAAATTCTTTCAAAATAACTTTATTACTACATCACTTCTTCTTAGAAATCACACCAGAACTTTGAGCTTTGTCTGATATTATAGAAAAATCTAAAGTTTTGAGAGTTTCCGACTTCCGAACCTAATAATAAACTTTGAATGCCCATAATATAAAATTCGTTAGATTTTTTCAATTATATTGTCTTATCATAGACTTATTATATGTCTAATAACTAATTACTATACTCCAAAGAGTCACATTTCATCGAAAAACTATGGAAAATCGCACTTTTTTCTCTCATGGTAATTATCAAAACAAGTTTCATTTTCGCGAGCCATATTAGAAAACAACATATAATGTTCAAAATACGCCTAATTATGTGATAACTTAGGATGTAAATGAAGCAATACCTATTTTATTAGTAAATTAAAGCGACATTACGTCATGTTTCGCGATATAACGGGATATTTCACAAACATTACAAAATAAAGACGGCCATTTTTCGCGAGCCGTCTGGTTTTGCCAAAGTGTTTTCTTCGAAAATTCGTGAAAAACAGCAAATGGGCTGTGTAAATTGTTTAATCCTAAGGCCTAAACTACTTAAAAATGGAAATTACTTACTTTTATCCGGTATACACTTCACTTATATACACAAAACAATTCACAACACAAACTTGTCGCGGAATTATACGCCGCCGCGGATGGGCCGTTCGCAACTGTCGTCAGAAATGAGGTCATCGATTTTGTAAGGGATGTAGTAATTCATATTTCTAACATCGCATGCGGCAATCGAGCAATTTCATAGTGTTGCATATTTGGCTATATTATTGCATCATTCGATAGAATATACAATCGCATTTCGAAATTTAAACGACATTTTCGTAAGAGCAGAGCGCGATATCCAAAATCGGATGTTTCGGATTGTAGGCGGCCGCCATACATGTCCCCAAATGGATGTTACGTGCTCAGCGGGTTAATGCTAAACAAATGCTGCAAAAATGGCCGCATCTGTCAGAAGTGCCACTCTGCGATATTAACGGCAGACCCAAGCTTTTAATAGGAATTGATCATTGGCACCTCATAATTCCTTGTACTATTAAGGCAGGAAACCCAAATGGTCCAATTGCCACTGCGTCGCGATTAGGTTGGACTTTAGGAGGTAGCTCGGGAGGAACTTTATCTACGCAAGCTCAAGTGACACACATTCGTCACAATTCACCGGATGTGAAATTGGACGACATAATTAGGGACTATTTCCAATTGGAAGAATTAGGCCCTAATGTGCGCAAATTCCGCCAAAATATAAACGCGAGAGCCGAAGCTATTTTAAAAGCAACCACCACGGTTAGCAACGATCGTTGGGAAACAGGCCTATTATGGAAGGCTGATGACATAAAATTACCACCTAGCCGGGAAATGGCTGAACGAAGGTTAATTTCGGTCGAAAAACGACTAAGTAAAGACGCTGAACTATCAAAACAATACGATAGACAAATTCAGGATTTTATATCAAAAGGATATGCGATAAAATTAAGTCCGGAATCCAAAAAGTTTACTGGAGACCGAGTCTGGTTCTTACCACATTTTCAAGTAGAAAATAAAAATAAACCAGGCAAAAGAAGACTGGTTTTTGACTGTGCTGCTAAGTCAGGTGGTACTAGTCTTAATGACCAGTTATTACCAGGGCCTGATTTATTAAATTCATTAATGGGCATTCTATTTAGATTCAGACAGGGTCGCATAGCATTTACTGCGGACATCAAAGAGATGTTTTTGCAGGTGCGTCTACTGCCTGAAGATGCCCATAGTCAACGTTTTTTATGGCGAAATATGGACCTGAACAAGGAACCTGATGAGTACTTAATGAGGGTAGTTTTATTTGGGTCTACCTCATCCCCTTGCTCCGCCCAATTCGTAAAAAATAAAAATGCGGAACGCTTCGAAAAAACATATCCTGATGCTGCCCTAGCTATAAAAACTAAACATTACATGGACGACTACCTCGATAGTTCAGATGATGTTAAAACAGCAAAAAGGCTCATACGGGAAGTAACTTACGTGCATAAAAAAGGAGGGTTCGATATAGTAAATTGGGCGAGTAACGAACCCGACGTTTTGACACAAACTCCCATAGAGTCGCAGTCAAAGTCCAGCGTTACGTGGTCAAATGAGGAACAAAATGAGCGAATTTTAGGCTTAAAATGGATACCGACCACTGACACCCTGGCCTTTGACACTAATTTTCTAAAAATTCCGCCATATATATTGAATGGGCAAATAAGACCGTCAAAAAGACAAACCCTTCAAGTTGTTATGAGCGTCTTCGATCCACTGGGGTTTCTCGGCCCGCTAGCTGTGAAAGCAAAAATACTATTGCAGAATATTTGGCTCGAAAAATGCCAGTGGGATGAAAAAATCTCAGATCACGCTTTAAGCAAATGGGAGCAATGGCTCGGAGATTTGCACCGCGTAAAAAACCTAAAAATACCACGCTGCTACCAAAGCATGGGTAATTTAACAGGAAAACCTCAGCTGCATGTTTTCGCAGATGCCAGTGAAAAAGCTTATGCAGCCGTGGCTTACGCACGTTACACATCAACCGACGGTCGTATTTGCACCACCTTTATAGCTGGAAAAAATAAAGTAGCTCCTCTAAAGCCACTATCACTACCACGACTAGAACTGCAAGCGGCTACATTAGCCAGCAGATTAGCTCATATTATAAAGGAGCAACATACCTGGGAATTCGGCGAGACCATTCTTTGGAGCGATAGCAGAACGGTACTCTCATGGATACAAAGAGATCCCCGCATATTTCAGGTATTTGTCGCTCACAGATTAGGTGAAATCGATTCACTCACGAATCCATCAGACTGGCGATGGGTGCCCTCTAAATTGAATCCGGCTGACCACGCTACTCGAGATGCGGTGACAAACGATAACGCAATAGGTAATTGGATCCATGGACCGAATTTTTTAAAATTAAAAACCTGCGACTGGCCCGAAGATCATAATGCATTTCCCAGTGATGAAGGAAACGAAGAGCTGAGGCGAGTGCATACAGTGACCGTTAATGAGCAGTTGGGAGAACCTATCGACATTACGCGATTTTCTAAATTATTTCGATTATTACGAAGCACCGCCTGGACCTTACGTTTTTTAGATAAATGTAGAAAAAGGGGAGAAAACCACACCTACTTATCAGCGACAGAAATCACACGCGCCGAAGAGTATTGGCTGGGAAAATCTCAAAAAGACAGTTTCCCCTATGAAATAGACGCCCTTAAAAACGGCAATAACCTGCCGAAAGATAGCAAATTAAAATTTTTAAACGCCTATATTGATGAAAAGGGGATCTTGAGAGTGGGCGGACGCTTGCATCAAGTGAAAGGCGTAGCGCTTGAATTCCGGAAGCCAGCCATATTAGACTCAAAACACCCTTATGCGAAATTAATAATACAGAATCAGCACGAAGTTGCAGGCCATAAAGGTCGAGAATTTGTAGCCAATGAGCTGAGACAGCGATTCTGGATCCTTCGCTTACGTGGTGCAATTCGAAAAATAACATTTAATTGCCAGCAATGTCGAATAGATCGAGCAAAACCAATCCCACCCAAGATGGCCGACTTACCTAGCGTACGACTTGAGCACCACATACGTCCTTTTACGAATATAGGTTTAGATTTCTTTGGCCCGGTTGAAGTGGCTGTAGGGAGAAGAAGAGAGAAACGGTATGGCCTTTTATTTTGCTGTATGAGCACTAGAGCAGTTCACGTTGAAATTACACATTCTTTATCAACCGATGCCACATTAATGGCTTTGAAGCGAATGTTTGCAAGAAGAGGCGTCCTATCTATAATTTATTCAGATAATGGTTCGAATTTACATGGCACTAACAACGAATTAAAAAGGGCTCTTCAGTCATTGAATATGGAAGAAATAAAAGCGCAAAACGCTATAAAAAATATTATTTGGCATTTTATTACACCAACAGCTGCTCACATGGGCGGATTCTATGAAAGATTAATTCAATCTGTAAAAAGAGCACTATACGCCACATTAAAAGAAAAAGTACCACGCGACGAAACGCTACTCACCTTGATTGCTGAAGCAGAAAACTCGGTCAATAGTAGACCTCTGGTCCATGTATCACTAGACAACCAGGACGAAGAAAGCCTAACTCCTAATCATTTTTTAATTGGGTCTTCGTCTGGTCGTTTAAATGTAGGAATAATAGATCCGGAGAGTTTTTGTTTAAAAAAGCAGTGGCAAATCGCGCAGATAATGGCAAACCACTTTTGGAATCGCTTCGTTAAAGAATATTTACCAACTCTTACGCAGCGATCAAAGTGGCAAAATGAAGTCACACCGATAAAGATAGGGGACTTGGCCTTCCTTGTTGATCCACAATATCCGCGCAATATGTGGTTACGTGGTATAATAACAGAAACATTCCCTGGGAAAGATGGTCAGGTCAGAAATGTTACAATAAAATGTAAAGGCAAATATTATAAGCGTCCCGCGACTAAAATCGCAATTTTTCCCTCTCCAGAAAATAAGTAAAGAACTGTTTCTTTACCAAGGGGGGCATGTCAAGGGATTATATCATTTTAACGTCGCGGAAAATATATTTCATAAAATAACAGCCACCAAAAATATTCCACAGGATACCTAATATTAGAAAAATCCCAACCCTCTAAAGTGCAGTCATAAAACCACTTAAACAAATGCATGCTTCCTGCAATAAGTAATGGAACCTTTTACTATGGCAAGGATTTCGAAAAGATAACGAAATACCTGCCATAAAAGCACTCAACGAAAAATACACATCCTGTCCGAAGTCATAAAATAAACCGAAACCATTCGAAAATAGATAAGCAATAAACCCTTCCGGCCTAGGTAAGTACGTACACGTGTGCGTGCATACACGAACAAAGGAAACGGTCTGCGAGGACACGACGGAATATTTTTAAAAATAACATGCAAATTTTCCACTCCAAATTCACAAGCTTATACATAGTTTCTTTAGTAATAGTAATTTCTATATTTAAAAAACTGTTTATAATCTGTATTTAAGGATAATTTAATGCAAGATGTTTAACCCGTTGAGTATGATACGACCAAATCTGGTTCTGAAACAATTATCCGTTGAGTATGATACGACCAGATCTGGTTCCGCGTTTTTTTCACTTCTTTGACGTTCTCATATTTATTCATAATTATCTAATTGTTTTACAAAATGATATTTCAATATTCTATATTCGAAATTTCAATGCAATCATTGTGCAGTTGTTCTTTTTATGATTGGTGTAGTAGTTTCGTAGTTATAGTACTTTAAGGTCGATGTCGCCGAAAATCCTGCAAAAGAGACAGATGCATCCATGAAAATACCCATTTACTCCAAGGGTTAATTAAGAATTCCGTGCTTAAACAATTAATAAATGTCGTTAGAATTTAAATATATATGTCTTTATATAATAAATACAATAATATGTGCATTTAGTTTAGAAATATATAATATGGAAAATTTCATGCGATTATTAAATAAGTAATAAATAGTGATTTCCTTTGAGCTAATTAATCATATCATAATTTGCATGGCTCAAAAAATTATAATTTGAAATTTCAAAATTTATGTTTAGGCATACATAGAAGTAGGCGCTAATTAGTTAAGAAATATTAGATCAGGTTAAGCTTAATATTTAAAATATTTAAGGCATTTTTTGACACGTAACGCTCTCTGTTAACGAGTAGATGAACCGAAGCCAGCATCCCCGAACGGATAATGGTGGGGGTTGGTTAAATATTATATAAAAGGGAGGCGTTGCACCCTTACGATCAGTAATCAGTACGACGATGGTCGAGTAAACACGTCAGACTTGTGCTCCTAGAGGCTAGTTTAAGTTAAAGCCGACAAATTTGTAAATTCTGTGTTTTGTAAAATTACGTGTATAGTGTAATATTACAATTAAAGACTTTGTGAAAATAACAATAAGCCCTCCTAGTATTTAATTTGTTTACATGTACAAAATCCTAAAGGTCTAAATATTCGGCCTTTGAATTTAGTAAACGAACACTCACGTAATGAGACTTTTATTCATTTTCCTTTGTGATTAAACCAAAAAATCGTGTAAAAAGTGAAGTGAAATTTCTGTTGGATCTGGAAATAAACTGCGGATTCCCGAGCCTAAAAACGTCCGACGAATACAGCAGCCTACAAAGAACTTCAGAGAGCGGTAAGAACTTTGGTTTATAACATGCCAATTCATGCCAATTCTTCATACTAGCACGGGGCGAGGTCATGCCTTACAAGCTAAAAAACCAATACTAAAGATTAGCTTAATCATTATCGAGGAAATTCAGCAACAACGATCAATCTAAAGAGCAAATCTTTGGGTAAAAACCGCCCACGTCGCCGTGAATAAACATCGGAGACGTATTAAACCACAATTTCACAATCCAAAATTATATTAAATTTGGCCTTCGCAAGCTGAATTAATCAGACAATTTATAAGTGCAGTTTATCACCTAAAATGAATTAAACCCGCACACTACCTCATTTTCAACAAAAGATGACTACATGTTAAACTGACTTGCTATTTCAGTAGTAGATTCCTCAATGTTTTACACGAAAAAGGATAACAAATAAAAGATGCGACATTTGCCAATTTACTGAAACATAAAAAAGTCTTTCGAAACCCCCTAAAATATTTCATAATCTTTCTCATAAATATCAAAATTCCATTGAAAAATCCTTTTTTTTGTCGGTTTATCATAAGTTGTTATTTTTTTTCTTCAATTTTTTTCTCGAGATCGAATCAAAAAGCTTTCGTAATCGACCAGTCTATCGCGATCAACCGTTTGAGTATCCCTGCTGTACACTCTCCAACCTGGATAAGTTACTATTTTGATGTTACAGGTTATGTTACTAGGGTAGTAATGCTGTACTGACCGCTGCCTGACAATGTTGTCATGAGGTAATCGCTGTGCCGTACTCGGCAATAATGCACGCGTGTGTTAACTGCCGCGCGCTGGAGGGATGATCGCGTGGATGGGGAAGTGGTAGGGCCGTGAAATATACGACACTCGAGAGTGGAGTCGATGCTTTTCGGCACTCGGCAAACACCGTCGTAAAAGCGACGTTCGACCCTCTGTTACGTAGCGTACGCCTTTTGGAAAAGCATTATGCGGTGCTAACTTTTTGCGCACCGTTAAAATTATTGGTGACCCCTAAATTATAATCATTTAGGTATGTAGTTCTAAGCGAAAGTAATACTTATAACTTCCCGATATTGTCAATCATTAGGGCATCTGTTCTGCAGTCCTATTACAAACACCACGACAATTCATTTGATTTTGGCGAGGGAATCGTTATATAAGGCATTCTAAACACTATCGCTCTCTCTTGTTCTATCGAAAACATTCTCATACCGTTTTAATGGCTTTTCCTTCGTTGTTTCTCGTGGTGGTTGCTGGGTTCCGTGGAATGAAATACGCTTTTTTTATAATGGTATTATCTCTATATTCTCTTATATATCTTATAATCTATATTATGAGTTAAATAAAATTTCTTAGACTTTCTAAAATGCTAAGATGTTAAACGTTGCAAGTTCTAAATATGTGTGTGTTTTCTTTTATATTCATCTTTGATGTTCATTTTTCTTTGTTATCCGGCTGCCATGGCAACTTATATTTTCCTTTCATCTTTCCTTCTTCCTTTCTTCCTTTCTTTTCCGGTCAAACTTGCTGTCTCTTTTCACCATTATGAATTGGTGCGCCGAATAATAGTCTTCTATATTATGTTCGCAACATCGTCAAACAAAAATATCTTGTCAAAATTGAATAGCACTCTTTTCTGAATTTCGAATCAATTACTTTAAAAAGTAAGATAAATAATATCTTTCTAGTATTTGAAACTGTAATGCTGAATAAACAGTAATAAATAGTGACCTAAGAGCCGGTGCGGCGCCCCACCGCAAACATTTCGCCGTATGGGCGTACACACGTACCTACAGTGCACGGTGTGGCGCCGCAACGTTACTACGACGCCGCAATGGGCGAATAGTATTGTAGTTAATTGTACATAGAACTAGTGAAATGAGGTAGTCAATGCCAATATCTAATTCGTTGGTACTAATTTTAAACACTTCGATTAAATATTAATA
Organism: Micropterix aruncella; assembly: GCA_944548615.1. Classification (NCBI taxonomy): domain Eukaryota; kingdom Metazoa; phylum Arthropoda; class Insecta; order Lepidoptera; family Micropterigidae; genus Micropterix; species Micropterix aruncella. Next base: position 24,785,194 of record OX155964.1, on the reverse strand, counting down.
AAAATACGTGAAAACAATTGAAACAGGCAAGCATGTACCCTCCTTCGACTGCACTTAACAACTGAGCGGTGCCGCTCCGGCGCATATTACCCTTTTGCGTTCGGTGCGACGCCGGAACGCACCGTGTGACATACCATGGATATTTGTTTGTAGGACGCCGCAGAAGCACCGCTCAGGCGCCGTGCCGTAACCGCACCGCATCGTGTGGCCCGACCCTCACGTGCGCAACCTTAAAAAAATCATCAAAATAAAAACTATGTGCCATGTTTACTTAAGAATTTTCTTTACCTATTTTGGCCCGTATCCTCAAAAATAATTGTTGCATTTGAGCCACTCTGATTCTGATGGCCTCATAATATCAAGGTAATATTTTAAGATCAAAACGCGTTTTTTTAAGCAATCTATTCCCAGAATGTTTTTTTCGTAGGGGCCAATGTTTCTATTGCCTCTTTTTAAGTCAAGACGCCTTGGTGAAAGCTCTTATAATAAAACTCTTGAAAAAATGTGTAAAAAGTCAGCGTGACTAATTTTGAGTAGAGGTCTTTTATAATTTGCGTCTGCACATAATTCAGCCACCACAATTTGGTGGTGAACGGTTTCGTGCAGCTTGGGCCACAAGATTCACTTTGTTTTCGGATCGGCTCAACTCACGATTTCAGAAGCCCCTTCTCGTGGAAGGCTTACTCCTATGGTACACATACTCCTCTTTGCAACGAAATACTAAAGCTCTAATTCTACATGGTTCTTACGCGGTTTGACTCTGAGGTGTTACATTAAAAGGAATTTTTCACACCTTATTTAAGTTTTTTAATAAGCAATATAGCCCAAAGTATACTTATTAAAACCTATTTAGATTGACATTGACAACTTATACACAGACACCCGAATCACCTCGATACTGCGTCTGGGTCGTGAGTTGCACTGAGCGGAAAAAGCGAGAGCATCGTTTTGATATTTTTCATTTACCGCCCCCCACTTCCGCCTCCCTTCTCGCCAACGGTGCACACTCAAGATCGTATTAGCGAGTTGACTATATATGGTAAGAGATGACATTGCAGTTGTTACTCTGAGAACAAACAGTTGATGAATTGTTAAGGCGAGATTGTGTATATGTTTTCGCTATCATCCAAATTTCTATTCTAGTATCTTTATGCTTTGGTCTGAGTTTAAAGACTTTTTACGCCAAAAATCCTAATGACTACTAAAATGTGAGCTCTACAGATGTAGCATCGGTAATCCGCCTTTGTAAGCCTGTCGACAAATGCCCTTTTTATAGTTGTTGGGAATAAAAGCCGCGAAGAATCACGGACGTAAATGTGGCGCACGACATAAATAAATAACGTACACCCAAAGCCCCATGGATGGATGCGCCACCTTTATGTTTACGCGATACTCAACTGATAACGCCCTTCACCATTTGATTTTACGATCGGAGCATTTTTAGCGCTCATTCCGAAGCGAGAGCCTACTCTTTTGTTTGGCGCGTGCGAGTCGTGTTCGTTGCACTCACCTCTGTAATATTTATTGTTTGGATAAACGGGCACGGAATAAGATATCGCACCCACGTCCTTGAAGTAAGCCTGGCGCAAATCCAAATTTGGAATTTATATCTCCAAGCACTGTCGTTTACCATTTAAATTTAATTTAAATATTTTTTCATATTAGTTTCTGTGTCATTCTCTCTATTTGTTTTAGATATCCTTGTTTTTGAAACTTGGCATAAATATTTAAATATTTCAATGTCAGCACTAAAAAGGGCTCTCTAGACGATCAACCATGCTTGTCAAGTTTCCTGTCGCGGGCTGGGATCGGATCGTAAACCGCAGGAAATATGCATATTTTTTTTGTAAATATTTACCAAAAATGCCAAATTTTGTAATTTTATAATAGGGAGTCACGTTAATTAGACGTAATTGATTGGTTGATTGATTAATTAATGATTGATTGGTGTTTGATTTATTGATGATTGATTGATGATTTACATCATGTGACTTGACACATGATATCACGTGAAGATGCCACCTATGGTTTTATATTTTTTTAAAAATGCATATTTCCTGCGGTTTACGATCCCCTCCCAGCCAAAACGCGAAGCTTGACAAGCATGCTTGATCGTCTAGAGAGCCCTAAATCCAGTGGTAGGTACCTAAAACAAAATCGTTGTTGTAGTGCATGTCGTGCATGTGTGTTAATAGTGTTTGAACTACATATGTATGTGTGGGGAGGTGAGTGTGTGTGAGTATGTGTGTTGGATTGTGTGTGTGTGTGTGTGTGTGTATGCATGTGGTATGAATATGTTAATTTCGTTTCCCTTTATGTGACACAGAAAATAAGGACTGTGACGGTAGTATATGGGAGCGGTACAAGGAGATACTTAAATCGGTCGTTGGCCGACCGTTCCTCAGCAAATTACGTGCACTTCCCGAGGGACCTTTCTCATAATGACCGTTATCCAGAACGGTACGGTATGATCCCACAGGAAGACGTCGGCGATAAGTGTTATCTCGACTTCTGGACAATAAAACCTACTTACCTTTAGCGCTGTGTCTTACTTTTCCAGTTGACTTTAATGGATTTTTATCGCTTTGATGGATTATACAAATAGGTAGATATATATCTGTTAGCTAAAATCAGAGCTATATATTATTTATTAAGCTAGTATTCCGTACTATTGCATGAATTTCAAGTACTTGACTTACGACATTTATAAATACAAACAATTGTACTTCATTACCAGAGACATCCTGGTGAAAGCTGTGCCCGCTCAGCGGCATCGTTCCTCCTGCAATACGTCGTGATGTCCTGGCTGATTCAGAACGCCTAAGGCTCAAGCCAGATTTAACGGACGTAAGACTCCAACACGTCGCGGATGCGGAGTCCGTTTAAAGAACTTTCATATTAAATGTATCCAAAAGACGCGGCGCAAAACATTCAGAAAGGATGGGGCACAGACACTATCGTCTCGGTCGTGTCCGCGTCCCGCATGCGCCCTGTCCGAGTCTTACGTCCGTTGCATGAGCCTAAGGCCCAAGCCAGACCGGCCCTGTCCTTTCTGTATGTTTTGCGTCGCGTCTTTTTTTTTCATTTCGTATGAAAGTTCTTTAAACCCTTCCTATGTGAGCTAACCATTTTTGGTTAGACGCTTTCCGCTCTGTGCTAACTGTAATATTTATTCATTAATATCTTAATTGTTTTACGAGATAATGTTGTAACGTCATAATATTTCAAATTTCAATGTGATCATTTTGCAGTTATTCTTTTTACGATCCGTATAGTAGTTTAAAAGTTATGCGCAAAACTATCCCGGGCAGAAATTTTACCCCGCCATAGGAGGGGTTAAACGTACCTCACGCCCGCTAAGTATCCGAGTCTTACGTCCGTTGTGCGTGGCTTTGATCTTATGATGATAGATAACTAAAGACACCCACTGCACGGACAAGACCCACACCACAATCGCCTCAAATCGCTAAGGTCATTCATGAGCCGAAAACAACCACCCAATGGTAGTCAATTATCGAACCGCATCACTCAAAGAAAGGCTTCGCTTGGCGAGGACGTCAAGGAAAAGATAGCACCAGGAACCCATATCCTCTATACCACCTGCCGTAGTCTGAACCGACTGAGAGTGGGTGAGACCAGCAACTGAGTCAATCCCGTTCGCTGCTGCGAACCCAATATGCAACAGTGGAACACTGCAGTTGGTTCGTTAAATCAAAGTGAATGCCCTTGGAAAGACTAGTAATTAAGGGATCATCTTACACCTCACGATTTGCATCGTGACGCGGCAATGCAGTACTAATAATACATGCTTGGGTAAATGGTAGCTTATACAGCAACCTACCGAAATTGTCTGGCAATATTGAGTTACCGCAGCGGTGCTATACGCTACCGCGTACATACAAGTAGATTGGGGGTAACACGTATTTTTTTAAATCAATTTGGGTCATAAATTAACAACGAGTACTATATTGCATAAGGCTTATTCGTGACGAATGCTATGTTTACTCATCCTTTTAATGCGCAAGTTAACAAATTTAATTAAATTGGTATTTTTTACAGAATTGTGAATAAATTAAACTTTTGTGAATAAATAGAACAGAAAGATTTTTAATTTCAAATAATTACATCGTGTTTTTTCAAACAAACTGCACTGAATTCTAGTATTCTTTTTTGTGATCAGTATTCACTTTGACATGACACTGAATTCTAGTATTCACTTTGAAATATATGTCAAAGCATATTATCGTAATTTACTATTTCAAATTAAGATGCTTTGAGTCCAGATAATAATTCCCTGAAATTGTTCCCATCATAAATTACTGTCCTTAAAATCGTTCTCATTACCACGGCACATAGAACTTTTCCCGTCTGATTTTTTCTCTTAATTACGTCTTACAAAATTATTTTAAGAACTATATCATACGTTATTAATTATCCCAAGAAGCCATCTCTAATTTTTAAAATAAATTTGTCATATAAACATATTGAGTTGTATAGTTTTATTGCTCTTCTACAGTAAAAATATTTTTGGCACTTGAACGTTTTATATAGGTATATTCCTAATTACCACTAAATACAGTGAATAATGCCTATCAAAACATCAAGGAAAAATAATAAACCACACACTACATGCGGTTTTTAGTTTTTCAGTTTCAGTTTCCTATCATTTGATCGGCTTGATAATTTGACGATACCTAGGAATTTATAAATCCTATATATTTTACCTATAGGTACTTGAAATCCAAATATAAAGTATTGTTTTCAATACTAATTAAAATATAGGTATAATACCAATGATCTAAAAATAATACCTAATGAAAAATATTCAATAAATAGCCAAGAATAATAAAATAAAATGAATATTAATATAAAATTTTAGTAAAATTATTTAACTAATATATACCAGAATGGTCACTGGAATATTAGAATAACTAATTTCATTTGCCTTTCACTGGGCCATGAAAACGCATCTACAATAATCCACATATTTAATAATAACTCAGTATCCGTTTAAATATAAACTATGCGCATGTGTTGAATATTAATAAGGCTAAAGGAAACTGCAGCCTAAACCAGTGGCTTAATATCAACTCTATTTGGAAGCATAATGAAGCTCCAGCCGAGTTTCAATCACTCACAGACCGATAAACATATTCGTATTTAGATTTCTACTAAATCTTCAAACGCATCGATCCTGAAATGAAGTAGGATTTTGTCATATGGAAACTTGTTGCAATAATGCGATGCTATCAGTGGACCATTTTAGGGGCAGTCAAGCCGGTTCAAAATTAAAATCAAATTCAAATTAATTTACTTATTAAAATAGTTACAATTTACAACAGTCAAACCTAACTAGGCTGCAGACTGTTCTAATGCAGATAATTTAATTGAATCATGATCATTTTCACAAATCTATATAAATAATAAAAATAGCTTAAGTACCTAAATAAAATTCGTAACAAAATGTAATCATAATTATCAATTAAATGTTTATTTATAATAAAATATAATAAAAATTACAAAATTTAGCAATAATAATAAAATTTATTTCAAAAATAAATTAATAGTTTAAAAAAAACACTGAAAACACGCTTTGCGGCCAACTATACGACGACGCGGCCAACTATACGCGCTAACTATACGACACCATTACTTGTAGTACTTTCCACGACTTTCGCGGCCAACTATACGACACCATTGCTTGTAGTACTTTCCACGCACCATTACATCTACATTACTTGGTATGCGTACCATTACTTCGCACCCACCAAAGTTCATTCCAAGACTTTTCTACCTAGTCCAAACACAGCTATGATACGATGTTCCATCATGAAGTTCCAGTTCATATCTTCCGACTCCATCATCAGATCAGTTCGACAGTACCATATTATTGTATTGTCATCAGAACTACATACAGCTGCCAATTTTTATGACGCTACGATCCTTGGAAGATGGTTAAATTAGTTACCTTAGATTCCATTACATAGTTAGTTACATACAGGTCGACCTGATAAAAGCGTGTTAATAAAATTATTATTGAAAAAAAAACATCAATCTTTAACACTTTTTATGGCTATGTTTTTATTTAAAATATTCAATTGTCTAATTATAGACCATCAACATCCGCAGTCGTACAATTTAAAGGTATGCCCTCAATTTATTTTTTAATGAATATGATATTTAATCTGTATATGAGAAATAAAGTTATCGAAAAATACACATTCCAAGTTTTTTCATAATTTTATATTTGTAATATTTATAATTTGACTATTATATAACTGACTATTAATTTTTATATTTTGAGTATCTGTATTTTAATTTATACCTATTTAGGTATTTTAGCGGGTTAAATAATTTTTAGGGATTATGCATTTTTTAATTTAAATTTATTTATTAATTGTTTTGAAAATTTAAAAATAGAGTCAATTAGTACACAAATGTATTATACTAGCATAACATATAAGGTAAATCACGTAAAATAAATTGGACAATGACAAGAATAAGGATTCCTACCAACTGACTATTTTATAAATAAATAAATGAAAATGAATTAGTGTCAGATATTGATCTCCTATAGTAATTGACGTTAACCACACTAGGGAAATGAGTGCTATTTGTTTTTTTAAGATATAAAAATACAGCTAATGTAAATATAGGATTTTTTTGACATACATTTATAAACCATATAAAAATGGTATCCTAAAATGCAAATTATTTCAGAAATAAGTGCCTCATTTCATGAGATATAATCATTTCTGCCCAAAGGACCGCTACCACTTCCCTTATCTTACCATACATACTGTGACATTTAACACGTGGCTCGTACCTATGTGGGGAATAAAAACGACCGAACTGTCAATTGTGACATCGATTAAAAAGATAGCAGGAAATCGGGTAGCGTAGGTGGAATTTTCATTGACAAGCACGAATCGCTGACGGCGTTTCCTTTTTTTGGACGTGTCAAGCTGTGCATTTGAGCGCCGTGACAGCGAGAGGGTTGGATTGACTGATAGGGTTAACCTAATACCGACCGGATACGATAGCATCAAAGGGCCCACACTACCCCTCTTTGAGTCACAGCCGACGATCGGCACAGATGGATTTACAATTTCAAAGAGACACACAAGGTAAACGAGTGTGGCGTTTCGAGTTTATAGTTACTTTGATAAAAAAAATCGATGGTGGTACCCTTACCTCGGCAAGCAGTCAAACGCCCCTCCCTTTGCGCGCGTTAAACCCCTTCAACCTCCCGGCCAATCCCTCCCATCACCCCCCCCCCCCCCCATCCGATAGTGATTCTGTCAAATTATTATGCTCGCGTGTAGTATGTTTTAGTATTTTTGTAAAATTTCCGTGGTATTATAATGGTTATTTCCAATATGCCTTTTTTGCCCTCCGCATAAGAGATATTCCAACCACAATGTGGTTACTGCCCAACGACGCATCTGTGTACAGAGTTTCAAGTCTCTAAGTCTAATATCTCGAAGTATGACTAGCGTGCCCCCTGGTGGACCGATTTTAACCAAAATCTTTTCAACTCTTGCCATGATAAAATGATGCCTGCATGACAAATTTCAGCTCAATCGGATAAAGCGTTTCGGCACTATCGTGGAGAAATACAAACACACACACACAAACACACACACACACAGAAGTGCGTTTAAAATAATTTCCTTCTGCTGGGAAAGTAAAAAGCATGTCAGTATTTCAGACACTAGAAGCCTTTTTGTTTAGAAATGAAATCACATTTTGGATGCACCTCATTATTAATCAAAAGTTGCTTATTTGCTCGTAATGATTTACCCATTTCAAGAAAGCCACCAATTAAAAACTCGTCTTGTAGGTATAGACTTTAGTTAGACCAACAATGTAGTCTTTGGCCAAAATAGAAAGTAAACTCCAGTCCGTTGTCGCCCCGCAACGCAACGCGTCCCTGTCATGGAGACAGAAACCAGCGCCGCCGGCCGCTCCGCAGCAACCAGCTGTGGAGAAGAAGTCAAAACGGCGGCGTCGGTCGAAGCCACTGCAGCAGCAGTCAACCAGGCTCCATCCACCACAGGAGGAGAAGATGGAGGTCGAAGCGACCCACTTGCTCCCAGCCAGTGAGAGCAACCACAGCGTCCGCCTCCACTCAAACGGACGAAGAGTGGCCGACCACACCGCCCCCACAACCCCAGCCTGAAAAGCCGGAATACCTGGACGAAATGCGCTTTCTCGAGGAAGACGAGCAGGTCCCGATCACGGTGTCTCAGTTGCTGGACCTGATACACGAGTGCCAAATCGGCACTAAAGAGGAAAATATTATGCTCCTAAATATTTTCCTCAAAACGGACCTACCACGACGAGCCTCGAGTAAAGGACTGTAAGATTGTTCTTACACCTTCTAAGAAACCTGCCTCAGGGTGACAGCCCTTAGACGCCATATGCTCGAAAGCCGGGCCAATGGACCCGGCTAACACGAAGCCCCACCTAACAGTACGAGAAGTGGAAGAAGTCACAGGCCTATATACTAGGCCTGTCGACCGATATTCGATGCCCGTAAGAAGCCTCGCCTCGCCTTACCGCGAGATAATTAAGTTAATCACACAGCGGGCCGACTCTCGCGCTCTTACTACCAGTTTTAACCAGGTTACTCCCGTCTCCCGACTGACAGTCCTTTCCGTTACAAAACGGTGATACGGCGTCAGCCGAATCTATCGCGGACCATGGCGTTTTGTGTCCGGATTTCACCCGAAATCGGGTAGCCAATTGGTCGTATCAAAAGCAGTCGCCGTAAGGTGAACAACTATTCCCGCTGTATAGGAGACAGTACTGTTTCCAGACTCCCCCGGCTTACGGTCAGAATGCACAATCGATTTGCTGACGCCGCACGGTGTGCAAATCGTCCAGGAGCACCAGAAAATTGACTCCTAGGGGAAACTGGCCCGCAGCTCAGAGTCCTACCCGGACTCGCACTTTTACACGTGGCGGCCGCTGGATGGGTGTTGACCCGTGAGTTTGACCGACCCTGAACATATAAGTCTTAGTAGCCAACTGCAACAGGGCCCATTAGCTCCCTGTAATTCGAGCAACTAGGATTGTCGACTACAGCGGGCGAGCTTGTCACCTCAGGAAGTTTTAACGATTAGTCGTTCTATCTCCCTGGAGTGAGCGCAGAAGACTTAAGGATATAACAGTCCACCGTCTAGCTACGCCACAAGCACGTAAGAGGCCAACGCCTTAACTCACGCCCTTACTTCCAATTGTGACCAGATTACTCCGGTCTCTCGATTGGTTACGAGTTCGAGGTCGCTTGCGCGGTCCTCTCCATTATGAAGCGGTGAAACGGTGTTTACCGAATCTATCGCGGACCACAGCGTCCTTTGCCAGGCTGTTCACCCAGGATCGGGTAGCCGATGGTCATTTCAAGAGCAGTCGCCGAAAGGATCCGCAACCACCCCCGCTCTATAGGAAACAGTACTGCTTCCAAACTCCCCCGACTGTTAGTCAGAGTGCACAGTCGATTGGCTTACGCCGCACGGTGCGCAGACCGTCCAGGAGCGCCAGAAGGTTGATTCCCAGGGGAAACTAACCATAAGGCCAGAGTCCTACCCAGGCTCGCACTTCATGCAATGTGAGCAACTTGAGTTGTCTACTACAACGGGCGAGCCCGTCACCACAGGAAGTTTTAACGATTAGTCGTTCTATCTCCCTGGAGGAGTGAGCGTAGAAGACTTGGGACAAAACTGTCCACCATCTAGCTACGCCACAACCCGTTAGAGACCAACGACTTACCGCGAGATAGCCAGTAATGTTACCTGGCGGGCGACACTCGCGCCCTAACTACCAATTGTGGCCAGATTTCTCCGGTCTCTCGATTGGTTCCGAGTTCGAGGTCGCTTGCGCGCTCCTCTCCCTTACGAAGCGGTGAAACGGTGTATACCGAATCTATCGCGGACCACGGCGTCCTTTGCCCGGTTTTCACCCAGGATCGGATGGTCGATGGTCATTTCAAGAGCAGTCGCCGTAAGGTACGCAACCACCACCGCTCTATAGGAAACAGTACTGCTTCCAGACTCCCCCGACTGTTAGTCAGAGTGCACAATCGATTGGTTTGCGCCGCACGGTGTGCAGACCGTTCAGGAGCGCCAGAGGTTTGATTCCCAGGGGAAACTGACCAAGACCAGAGTCCTACCCAGGAGGCCGTCAGATGGGTGTTGACCCGTGAGAATGACCGACCCTGAACAGAATAGGTCTTCGTGGCCAACCCAGCATGGGCCCATTAGCTCCCCGTGCAATGTGAGCAGTATGAATCGTTTGCCAGTGATCCAAATAGAATGGTGCATAATTCGTATTTCTACTATATTAAAATGAGACTGTTAGGTTTTCGAGCCACAAGACACAACTGCCGGCTCGCAGTCAGATTACTCTTAAAATGGAAAGATTACGACTCCCTCGTATGGATGTAGTTTGGTCATCGTTAATAGATGGCACGGTTATCGATTTAAAGCTTAAATTTGGTCGATCGAACGCGAATAATGCTGTATTTTTAGTATCGTTCTTGAAAGAAATCCAAGATGGTAATTTTAGTTGCCAGATTATTCAATGAAAGTGAATTCCCCAAAATGACTGGTAATTAAATAATAATTTAACGGTTTGCGTGGAGACACAGTATTACAGTAATGGTACTACATTCTTATATAAATCGTAGCGCGCCGATTACTTTGCAATATTGAGTTTTCAATTGTCAATGTTTATGCAATTGTGAGTTTTCAATCACGAATTTTTGTTGCTATAACTACACCAGTACCAGTGTATATACATTATCAGAACCCGTAGGACCTGACGTTATTCGACGCCTTCGTCAGGGCTTGCCGTGAATATGATAACTTGTGTTTAATAATTACAAAATTAGGTATTTTGATGTTGGACGATTACTTTTATCTACTCCTTTGTCAAAAAAAAGGATATTGATATTACTCAACCAAGATTGAATATATAGAATTTATATCTAATCATTCCTTCTTTTTGCTATGGAGAATTTTCCGTGTCGATTATCATTTATGCCGTAATTTTCCGTACTGCAATACACATATTTTAACTTTCTGATGCTCGAATGGAACCCGGTTTCTGATGCTCAAATAGTCACGTGATTGTTTCGCTCGAACGCACCGATCTGGTATTGCGAACTAGCTCACGCTGAATGTCTCCCTAAATGTCAGAGCTTCGAATTCATTAGGAAGCCAATCCTTGTATTTGAAATTTATTTAGCAATCCCTTCCGACAGACCCTAAAAGAAAACCAATATTTGAAGCAACGTCTTAGCAGAAATCCATGAACCGTAGTGTATATAAAAAAATGCGTTTTATTTTGGTAATGGTGGACACAGTTGTTTCTCTGTGGAAGTCTTTTTTACCTGCAGCTCACTGGTTCCTGTTTGAGCTATGGATTCTTACTATAGCTTTACTTACTTTACAATGGGTTGGTATCTAACGTAATGGGAATTTTTAACAAAACGGCCCGGTTGTGCGAGTGGTGTTTGTGTATGTACGTGTGTGTGTGTGTGGGTGTATGTGTGTGGTGAGAGAGAAAGAAGGAGAGAGAGAGGTTTTGCAGCGATATCGAATGTTTCGGCAAGTTTAAAGCCCTGTCGCATAGGCACAGAATAATCAGAGCCTTTTTATAAAACAGATCTCAGTTCCATTGGGGTTCCACGAATAATACATATATGTATAAATATGTAAAAATGTATATTCTGTTGGCTGTAAAAATATACAGGTCTATTATTATTTAACAAATTATTTTATTTATTTATTTATTTATTTATTTATAACGTACAAGAACAAAAAAATACAAGGACATGCATACTGTTGTACATGAGGAATAATTAAGAACAAACATTATTATAGCGAAAAACATAGCTCTATTCATATAAAATTATGCTAGCATATCCGAATGAGGCGAAATCGCACAACCAACTAGACCTAGAAGGTTTAACAACCAAAAAACTGACTCCATTTTTTTTAATAAGTGCAGCAGCCATGTCATGGTAAAACTTAGAACGAACAAAATTTTGTGCCTGTGGTGTTGACCGTTGAAGAGTTTCCTCGTTGGAAGCTAATCCTGGATGCTGCAGTCCTGTCTTGATGAAACTTAGAAAGGTCTGTCGTAATTGAATGCATATACAAAATTTCGTGTCTGTGCTGTTGATCGTTGCGGAGTCCTCTCGTCGGGAGCCACCCTTTGGTGCTGAATCAGGTCATCCTTACCATGAAAAATACATTGTCATCGTAACCGAATAAACATGTAAATTTTCAACTTCATATGATAATATTTGTAGAGTTCCCTTAATTCCTCATGAACCTCATCATCAGAACAGGATTTTGATAAAAATTAGACCAATCTGGAGGTATATTTTTTAAAAAATAAAGAATTTTTCTAATCGGTTGATAAATAACGGGAGTTCTGAGGTAAAAACTAGAAAAAAAAAACAACCGTATTGATAACCTCCTTTTTAGTCAGTAAGAAATTTTTATCTAAAATAAGATGTAACATAAGTAAAATGGTGTAGCAGCAGCATTCTAAAAGCTGACAAGTCAACATAAATTGCTATATTTTACAAAATTCCTATTGGTTTTAAATTAAAAAATGTTTTTTTAATTTGCCTAAAAATATTGGTTATGAACATTTTCTTTAATTTTCATAAAAACATACCAAAAAGATACATATTCATTTGAACATTTATTAGAAAAATATAGGTAGCAAATCTTGAATCTCACCAAATATATATGAAATAATATATTTGGTGAGAATCAGTTGCGTTATTTTATCGCCTCTTTAACAAGCTGTCGTCATCTATTGAATATCCACCAAAACTTTTCTGGTCCGTTGTGGCCCTTATTTTTTGCTTCACCTGTCCTATATTGTAATAACTCTAAATGATAAACCCCTTATCTGCTATTATCTGAAACTAACATTGCTCTTTCGACGCTCTATAAATGAGGGCTTATTTTCTTCTGCTTGGAAAGAAGCCATCGTCGTACTGGTACATAAAGGAGGCGCCAAAAACTGCGTAGAAAACTATAGGCCTATTTCAATATTGCCAGTTTTTAGCAAGCTCTTGGAAAAGGTTGTTTACGACCAGCTATATTATGCTCTCGCTAGCTCGTTCACAGAGCACCAACACGGGTTTCTTAAAAATCGGTCGGTTGTTACAAACCTCGCTCATTTTACTGACTATACTTTGGGACGTATGGATCGGCGTATTCAGGTGGACGCGATATATACTGACTTCTCAAAGACCTTTGATCGTGTCAATCATATTGAGCTAATAACTCGTCTGTCGTCTATGGGCATACATGGAGATCTGTTAAGGTGGATAGCATCCTACGTTTTCAAGAGAAGACAGGCCGTTGTCGTTGGTGGATATAGATCTAGTTTTTTTGGCATTGAGTCTGGTGTTCCATAGGGATCCCATTTAGGGCCTTTGCTTTTTAATGTTTATACCTATTAACGACATTGGTACTTGTTTTAATCACTGCGACTATCTCCTTTACGCAGATGATTTGAAAATCTTCATGGGAGTGAAGAACCATGGCGACTGTCAACTGATCCAGGAAGATCTGAATCGTTTCACTCGTTTTTATGAACAGCGTAAACTTTCTTTAAATGTGGCTAAGTACCATAAAATCTCATTTTCGCGAAATGTCAATATGATTAACTTTAAATATATTTATTTATTTATTTATTTATTTATTTATTTATTTATTTTCATAAAAAATCAACATTACAGTTTCTACCAATCCGTTGATATGCAATATACACATAAATATAAAAAAAAATAGAATTCTTACAAGTACATACATAACATGTTTAAATAAGCGTTAAATACAAATACCGGCATTAAAAATAGAAAAACTCACAAACTTACAAACTTACAGTACATAAGAGTGAAAACAGTTTATATTATTTTGCCATAAACAAGTAGCGCAATGCCCACACCTTGAAGAGATGCGGGCTCGCTGTAAAAATATCAAAGTCTGGCGCTGTCGAACATAGCGCATTTATGTGCCGCAAAGCTCGTGTAAGCAGACTCCATCGACTTAGGTTGGTGCGCGAGGACGGCTCCGCAAATAGATTATGAATGCGAGCACGATTATAATTGTCCGGGACAAAGAGACAAACCTTCGCTAGCATGCTAGGATTATCAACTCTTCCCCTAATCAGCTTGAAAACGTAGGCCATGGCGAGCATTTCTCTACGCAACTTAAGAGAGTTATAGCCCACCATGCCTAGTAGGAAACTAGTAGGGTATAAGTACGGATAATATCCGTACTGCTTAAAATATATAAATCGTAAGAAACATTTTTGAATTTTTTCCAACATAGTGATATAAAGATCCTGATGTGGATTCCATATAACTGCATTCGTTTCCAATCTGCTTCTCACAATTGAATTATACAATGTATGCATAACCCGTACATTGTGAAAATGCTTTAGGTTGCGAATAACAAACCCTAGTAGCTTTAAAGAGGACTTAGACAAATTAGCAATGTGCTCCTTGAACGTAAGCTGGGAATCAAAGAGAACTCCTAGATCCTATACCTTCTCAACCCTAGTTAGCACCTCATCAGTGATGGAGTAATCATAAATCAGAGGTGCGGTCGATCTAGTATATGTCATCATTGAACATTTGGATATATTGAATGAGAGATTTTTATTTATTTTATTTAGCTATTTTTATTCTGGCTCCAATATTTATACAATTGGCAATGATGAAATCCTGGAAGTAGATCGAGTGCGTGATCTAGGAGTCATCTTAGATCGCAAGCTCTTAATGGATAAGCACATTGATTCAGTAGTCAACAGGGCTTACAGCACCCTCGGATTTATTATGAGAGTTTGTCGACCTCTTAAAAACACTCATTCTTTGACAACGGTTTATGTTGCATACGTACGCAGCCTGCTTGAATTTGCTTCTAATATTTGGTCTCCACAGTATGTTACATACAAGCTGAGGATTGAGCGTATTCGAAAACGAATTATACGTCATCTAAATTACCGCTTATTTACCAACGGCTTGTCGTAAGCTGAAGGTCTGCAACGCTATGGTTTGGAGACATTAGAGGACCGGCGAGTAGTATCAGATATGTCGTTTCTACATAAAATTGTTCATACTGGGTTGGACAGTCCATACCTCCTGAGTAGGGTGAGCATACGAGCGCCTTCCCGACTCGCACGTGCTCACTCAACTGTTTACGTACCAAGGTTCAACACTAACTATGGTTCCAATTCGTTATTGCCGCGCGTTATGCATGCATGCAATATATGCTTTAACGATATTGACATATTTAACCATCAGAATAGTCGATCCTTTGTTAAGGAGGTAAGTGGAAAGCTGATTATCAGATCGGATTGAATTAGCATGCACAAGCACTCACAAGCACATTCGCACTACAGATATACACACCCACACACACATACAAACACACACACATACACACACCCACATATACACGCTCTCCATCACACAAACACACACCAACATCCATACACTCGCACATTAGCGATTTTAACTGTTACTTTTAAATTCTTTTTGGTTTTCATTGTATTGTATTGTTTAGCATATTTTGTAATCCTTATATAGCAAATAATTTAAAACATCATTGCCTTTACTACTTGTATATATTATGCTTATACGTATTTTTTTGTTAGGCTGTATGTTTTTACCAAAAATTAAAATAAAAAATAAAAATAAAAAATTAAAATAAAAATTATCAATTGGGAAGATTCATAGCGTCCTCGGACGCAAGTGGTCGTGTCCTGGCGCAATTAAAATAATTGGAATGACCAATTCTAGAGAAACCGAATCACTAAAGAACGCGGTTTGGCTTGGAGCGGCGAGGGATAGCTCATTCTCTGAAGAAAGAACACGGGTTCTCAGAGTGGAATGATGCGTATGCGCGGTGGTGGTGGAGCAGTGTATGTTGAAGGAGCCAGCTCTGCGAAATGGAATGACTCCTCGGTTTTGTGAAGTGGTGGAGCCAAAGGAGTCGCTGGTTTTACGTAACCCTGAATGGAATGACTAGTCGGTGCGATATTTGTCGGGCTCAAACTCGGTGATGACCCGCTCTTCCGGATCTGCTCTTTGCTAATGGAATGGGCTCACGAATAATCTCTAACTAGGAGCCACAAATGTCCCGTCCCAAACCACAATACCACAACACAGAAAACCTAAATCATTACACAACATAAACAATATTATGGTCACGAAGAATTCAAGTTCTTTTTTGTTTTTAAATCACATACTTTTTCAATATACTGAAATGGCGCTAACACTGAAAATGCGCTAACCTAGTCATGGTTTTCAACTTAATTTTAGTAATCTTTTTTCCATTAATGGCATTTAGCAACAGCACACTGGCCTAATGGCAATTCTTTTTCAGACAGCCGTTATGTATAACATCACACGAAAGTACGCAGGCGGTTATACATTTAAGTACTGACTGGACCCGACATTGCTTAACTTCGTTGTTTAATGGGAAACGGAGCTTGCAACGAAACTACGAACGTTCACGTGTCTCGGTTTTAAACCATTATAATTTACGCCTTACGTAATAGCAAGCTTTAAAACCGTGTCAGCTTCAGTCTTCTGCTTCGTGAATAGTGCCCTTTTAAGGTTTAGTCGGTTTCTGTGGAATTAGATAGGTATCCAACCTTCCCATATTAGTGTAAAGACTACGTCAAATGATAAAACTCAACTGCTTCGCCAGAAAATAATTTTAAATTCCAGTACGCAGTATTGCCAAGTGCTAAATCATGGAGTCAGATATATTTGTTAAATCACTTTTACGTACGAGCATCGCTGAAAACACCGAGCGGGCTTCAATACGTCGACCCACTCGACAGTATTGATTAAATCATCGGCCGAAAAACACTGCGTTTTCATTTGTCGCGCATCTCTGGTGACAGCCGTTGCCATAAATTGCGAACTGTGGTAATCGATTCTCTACAACGGACTTGGTTTCTAATCATCTGTGGGTTTACAATCATCGATAAAGCATTTGTAAAGTATCATTAATTCGCTGTGTTAAATTTTCCAAAAAAGACGGGCTAAAATGTATGGGACGCTTCCCCACCACTAATAACGACCAGACTTGTCGTTGGAAATCTCTCTTCATGACTGTCATTTGTTACTACGGCGATTAGTCTTGAATCACTTAACCCGGCGAGAATGTGGTAAAAAAAGTTACACCGAGCATGTGGTGGGGTATTTGGTGCCCAACATACAACTACCTATAAATGCAAATTTATATAACCTAGACTTTATAATTTAGTCGTATTTTTAAACCTAGGTTTATATTGAGTGTATAAAATAAAACACAGTGTGTATATATATACTTTTTTGTATTATTTGTTAAAAATTCGAAAATAAAACATTGACGAACAAAAAAAAAGCACTTCAGAAACAGGAACTAAGATCAACAAATTCTTAAAGGAACTTAAAAATCTACTTTAAAAACTTAAAGAATATGAGATCCTTAATTAAATAATCAGGTAAAAACAAATCGCAATAGCTTTGGAAAATATTTAGGAAGTGGTAGAGTCAGCACATTCTAGGCAAGTAAAAATTGCATGATCAAGACATATCGGCTTCTTGGAGCCTGTACACGCGTGTTTTGTTTTTCGGTCTTTCTTGCGTGGACAATCAGCACATCGTACGTAGCAACCAGATGTGTTTTGAGGATATTCACTTGGTGTTTCATCGATTTGTGTGGCAATTCTTTGACGAATGTGCAATGGAATGTTTTTTTGTTTTGTGCGGGAACTCAAATGGGCATTCACCAAATTCAACCCTAAATTTCGAATGAAATCTGTTCGTTTTATGTTATCTGATTGGTTGGCTCTATAAATTATGATTGCATTTATAGCTGCAATGTTCAATGTCCCATAAAAAATCGTCATCGGCCAACGCTTGCTGTTTCGCGATACATTATAGGACGCACCCAATTCATCGACAACATCTACACCGGCTTTTAGTCAATTTTATATTTTTCATTTCCTCTGTAAAAAATATATTCCAACAATCCATTTCCGTATTAGCTTCTCGCGCCGATCCTTCCACTCCTGGCTGCTCACTTATTATATTTTCAAAACGAGTACGTACATTTGATCGTGGAGCTTCTTTGTACCACTTTTGACCATCTTTAGAAGTGTAATGGGGTGCATGGCCATAAGCTGACGAATGAGGTTGGGTTCGCAAAACTGATAGTGGAACATTGTCATCTGAGGAATCCTGCAAATCAAAGTTGTCATCATCACTGACCCCTTGCTCCGTCTCTGTTGCGTAGCTGTGTTCGCTGCAGTGATCTATTTCTTCGTCAGAGCTTGCCTCGTCGGATGAATCTTCTAATACTTGTTTTATTAACGACGCTAAACGCAATTCACTTCTTTCGGCATTCATTTTTATAAATAATAAGTTTATCTAATTAACGCACAAAAAAGTAACACAGAGCATGTGGCGGGGTGTGACGCACCCCACGGACGTTTACACGCGTGTAGCTCCTGTGCCGGTCGACGCGACACTGCGGGCACGCCACTATCCCCTCGCGGAGTTCATTGACTCCAGCTACTCGAAGCAACGAAACGATTAGGGCGCAAACTTGAAAAATACACAGTTTCGCGCAAAGTGTGGGTATGTCACACCCCACCACATGCTCGCCGGGTTAAGAGAAACAGTTAAAATGAAAAATCGTCGCTTATCACCGACTGCGTATGCGGAGCCATGCCACGCCGCCATGTTTCCTGTCCATAATTTTTTTAGATGTATATGGTTGCATGATTAAATTTAATATTTGACGTTTAGTATATAATTCTGGCATTAACACGTATTAACCATGTTTTTTAGACACATCAACATAATATTTACTTTGGCTGTTTTAATTTTCCACAATGATTTGAGACTGATTGCGATATTAAAAATGAGTCATAAAAAGAGAATTTCATCGACATAATTAATATGTTCGGTCGACATAATTAATGTCTTATCACCAATAATGGTGATTAGAAATTTTTGTCGCATCATCCTTTTGATAGATTGTAATGCGTTGCCTAGCTTAATTAGTATTGACAACAGGTTGCTTGCAAAAGCTTGAGATATCTGGTATGTATTACGTTACATACCTAATCTGTGGCTCGAGTGAGGGAAAGAATAAAAAATATATACAAAAAAATTGCTGAGGGGCAAAGTTGAGCGATAGGAAGATGTCGCCCGCGTGGCGTCCCGTCGAGGCGACGCAGGGCGCAAACTTCCAGGCAGGCTTCGCAAATCTCCCAGGATGCGATATTCAAATGCGGCATCCAATACTTATTTTTTACGTGTTCGCCCCCACTCCACTTTCGTTCTTTCCCGTAAAGATAAAAAGGGAAATATTAGTGCGCGCGCGATGTAAAATAATATTACGACTAGAAGCCGCTGGGGATAAGACGAAACTGATACCACTCCTTATTTCCATTCTTATTTTATTTATTCATCAGGAAAATATACAAACATACGAATTGTGTTCATAAATATAAGTAGTATATTATATAGGACGCCTTTAGGCCACATACACATATTCGCAACACAACAAGCAACGAAACAAAGGTTACAACATTAGGTTGCAACACTTTAATATGCTGTCGATTGAGGACCGACGAACTGCTGCAGATATGACTGCTACATAACATCGGTAATGGGGCCCTGGATAGCCTATACCTAATATCAAGCATCCCGTAAAGTAAGACCCGTTCTATGTAGTTATTCGAGCCCCCGAGTAGACATTCTAACTACACACGCAAATCAATGCTTAATCTATTGCGACGTACGTATAATAACAATAAATTCACAGATCATGACATTTATAGCAGTAACAAAATTTGTTCCAAATCAATAATGCGATCCCAACTGCAACGGTAAAAAAATGTTAAATTATGTTAATACGTAGGTATTTATAATTATAAACTCTACAACTTCGCGGTTATTTGATATTTTTTAATTGGGGGGGGGGGGGGGGGGGACGAATCCTTGCCGCGTGGAACTGGAAGATGGTCTTCCCGTCATTTCGGCAAAGTTACATTTGCTAAAATATAATATAACATAAAAATATTGCTAATGAACATTATTAACGATATTTTTTCTACCGCTAGATGGCGCATCGTTCCCAACGCATTTTGTACTATTTTACAAAAAAGAATACTTTTCAGATTTTCAAAAACAAAAATATATTTGTTGTTTTTTTTTTTCTTCATATTTTTTATAAAAAAATTGCCTACTTGCTCGTACTGATTCACCCTTTTCAAGGATACCGGTCAACACTTCACTGTATTTAATATAAAAAAAACTGACTCTCAATAATAGTTCCTGATTTAGAAATTGTAAATATAAGTCTCTTATGAATCTCTAATAAACGCGTGGTAATCACGATTTGTGATCTATACATAAAAGGTAAATAACTAATTTATTTTTTTTCAATTATCTTTAATTTATGTCCTATATTTCCTATAAATACTGATTAATATATTGATTAAACTATAATAAAATTTTAATTGAAAACACATTTAAATATTGATCGTAAATAAGTCGAATGCACTGAGAAAAAATATAACGCTGTAATACACGGAAATACGCATGCTTCAATAAGGATTACGTATATAACATGTACTGTGGTATGTAGGTACGTATGTATCAACATGACGCGTAACGGTGTAGTTACTATGTCACGGGCGTGGTAAATACACCGCACATTCATTACGGTGCTCAACGTGATCTTGCTTTTACTATGACAGCATATTATTAAATACGTAAGGTTATAGTCAGTTAGAAAAATCATTTTTAAGCTACAGTATACAGAAGCCACAATATATAGTATTACCCGTACGGAGCACGGTGAAACATATAATCGAGTAATGGAGTTTCAACAAAATTCCTTGCAATTCAACAAACTTACGATTGAAAGGTACCCTGTATTACTTCCGTGAGAACAAAACGACATTGTATCAAGAAATCCAATATTTTTGTCAGTGTGTTAGCATATCTTTGAATTTCCGGAACGTTAGCTGTCTAGTGTTTATAGACTATGGCTACGGGCTGTTTCGGTTGGAGTGTATTGTAATTGCTCGTCCGCGCCAGAGGGAGAGCAAACATTGTAAATACATTAGCGGCGGAGCGGGAAAAAGTACGCGAACCGTGCCATTCACAAAATATCATTTGCATATGAAGGCGAAATACAAAGCGGGCTGCGAAATCAGGCCGCGAAGCCTGGTCTTTCTTTGTGACACACAAAAGAAAATATAATACGTCACTGGCGTGTCATGTCGCCCTTTTGTGTGTGTGACCGAGGTGTGCCGTGATATTCGACAATAACGCTCTGTGGCGACTGAGGAGCCCATAGCAGGAGTTCGAAATCGCAGGTTGACGATCATAAATATTGTGTGAAAAATATGTATGTAAATCTTCGTGCCTCAAGCGATGGACAGTCTGGAGTTGTCAACTACAACGGTTCTACAAAGCTAGTATAACGATATATGATCATTCTTTCAGCCGTGGGATGAACAAAGAGACTTAGAGACATAGACATTCTTTCATCTAGCTCCGCCAACTACCCCACGGAAAACCAAACAATACCGCCCGGCAACAGGTAGTTAACCCAGCAGGCAGGCCAAACACCTTCGCTACCAATTATGGTGGGTTCGGATTCGCTTGAAGAGGTCCTTTGCCTGTCTGTTCACGGGCAAATGACGCTGTGGTCCGCGATAAATTCGGTATACACCGTTTCACCGCTTCGTAAGGGAGAGGACCGCGCAAGCGACCTCAAACTCGTAACCAATCGAGAGACCGGAGTAATCTGGTCACAATTGGAAGTAAGGGCGTGAGTGTCGGCCCGCCAGGTAACATTCCTGGCTATCTCGAGGTTAAGGCGTTGGCCTCTTACGGGCTTGTGACGTAACTAGATGGTGGACTGTTTTGTCCCCAAGTCTTCTACGCTCACTCCAGGGAGATAGAACGACTAATCGTTAAAACTTCCTGAGGTGACGGGCTCGCCCGCTGTAGTCGACAACCCAAGTTGTCTGTTCACGTTTCAAGAGCGGCTGTGAATATATCAACAGCCACACCCGCTTTATAGGAAACAAAGTCGTTTCCAGACTCCCTCGATTATCAGTCAGGATGCAGAGTCGAATGCCAAACCGTCCAGGTACGCCCGAATAACGACTAACAGGAGAGTCTGACTCGCAGGGCACGGAGTCCTACCCGAGCTCGAACTTCTACGTGGAGGCTACGGATCGGTGTTGACCCGTGAGCAAGGCCGACCCGAAAACGAAGCGGGGCACAATGGCTCAACTGCACTGGGCCCTTTGGCACCCAAAGTACTCAAACGACGGACAGCTGCTTTGTACACCACATATAACGTCTTTATCAGATTTTAAGAGGCATTATATAGTATCTGATAAAGAAGTTACCTATATGTGGTAAAAGACGTTATATAGACGTTTTTTATTGAGTTAGTTTTTTAGTTACATATTTATATTGATAAGAATGTGTTAAAGTATAAGATTTAGATAAGTATTAAATTTACAGTAATGTATAAAAATTAAAGAAATGTGTTATTCAAATACTAAAATGGATCTGTCAGATCAAATCAAATCAAAATGTTTTTATTTATAATAGAATTTGTAAAAAATTGCTTTGTTACGTCAAAATATGAGATACAATTTACGGTTTATATTATAGATAATTTGTCAGGCAACTTACATTTCGAATACTTTATAGATACTGGATAAGTACATTATATAATCATGATATAATGCAATATTTAACAACAGAAATATTTTTAAACAATTTAAAATATAGGTACAGTTAGAAATTAAAATAGTCATAAAATTTAAAATAGTCATAATTAACAACAATAGTCAAAAAGAAAAAAAGAAAAAAAACAATATACCTACATAGTTAACAATTTTCAATAAAATAAGAAAAGAATATTAAATTTAAATTTTATAATCATTCCAAAAAAAATCAATATCATTTATAAAACCTACTACTTTGTAGTAAGCCTTCTTACATAGAATATCTTTAATTTTACTTCTAAACTGAGTGTCTGATAGACCCTTTATGTCCTCTGGAATTTTATTATGAAACCGTATACAGTTTCCCATGAGACATTTGCTTAGCTTATTTGGTCTAAATTTTGTCACTATATATTTATTTTTATTTCTAGTATTGTATTTGTGATTATCACAGTTTTTTGAATAATGAGATATATTTTTTCGTGCATGCATAATGTTTTCAAATATTTATTGACTAGGTACAGTAAGAATGTTAATTTCTTTGAATAATTCTTTTAGGGATTCACGTCTGCGCAAGTTGTATATGGCTCTAACCGCCCGTTTTTGTAGAATAAAGATTGAGGGCATACTTGCAGCTTGTCCCCACAGTAAGATGCCGTAAGACATAATACTGTGGAAATAATCCAAATAATAATCCAATCAAATCAGATCCATTGCGACTAACGGCGTCACTAATCATATTGCGACTAATGAAGGGGTTAATGGAACTATCGTAATGTACCACATACATTTTACGGGTAAATAAACAAACATGGCAAAACATAAAAATATTTCATTATTTTCGAAAAAATATACAATGAATCTGTGAATATTTCTATGTGGTCTATTTAAAGGTCAAAGTGCAATGACGCAATTGACTATCGCCCAACTGTTGTGTACGACTGGCCTAGTGGGAGCCCCGCCGTGCGGGCGGTTTCGTACACTTATATCAACTTTGTATGGACCCATTAGGCGACGACGTCGTTTTGTGTTTCGTTTACTTTACCTTGATAACTTCCTCAAACCGTTCATTACGCTTGAGCCACTTCGTATCAGCCTCTCGCAGCAGTTCCGCTGCTAAAGTACACCAATTAGATGAACCTCAACACGCCCCATAACTCTATGCTAAACTTTCCAGTTTAGAATGAGGGTAGTTCGATACGAGGCCCGGTGGCAAAGTAGTTAGGTCGCCTGATCTTTCATTGTAAGGTTCCGGGTAAGATTCTCGGCTGCAATTAACGTTGCGTTGGGATGAAATTACCGGAATTGCAGTTTAATTCTGTCGATCGAATGCAATAACAAGACACACACTTACACTTATATTACACTCACGCATACATATAAACATTTCTTAGTAGGGTTGGTTGGAAGAGATTGCCTTATCCCCTTGAGTATGACACGACCAAATCTGGTTCTGAAACAATTATCCGTTGAGTATGATACGACCAGATCTGGTTCCGCTTTTTTTCACTTCTTTGACGTTCTCATATTTATTCATAATTATCTAATTGTTTTACAACATGATATTTCAATATTCTATATTCGAAATTTCAATGCAATCATTGTGCAGTTGTTCTTTTTATGATTGGTGTAGTAGTTTCGTAGTTATAGTACTTTAAGGTCGATGTCGCCGAAAATCCTGCAAAAGAGACAGATGCATCCATGAAAATACCCATTTACTCCAAGGGTTAGTTTGCTTGCTACGCAACCCCTGGTTATTTTGCTTAGTACACTTCCTGTCTTATTGTATTGCATGAATTTAGACAATCTGAGAAAATTAGGACACCGTAGATGATATTTTAATTCGTTTTTTAACGTGAGTATTTTCTTAAGTAGTAACATTTCTCTGTACTTTTTAAATACAATTAGTTTTTTGTGCCTCTTTGCTCAACTGTCCAATAGGAACCATAACTTTTCTATTATTATAGTAAATTTTACGCTTTGGTCAACCAGTAAGAATTAAAAAAAAAACTTTTAAAACGGGACGGCACTTTTTTATTTAATTCAGAAAGAGTGTGAACTTTTGTTTTATAATAGTGAACGTTTGTTGTTTATGTTGCTACTTTATCTAAACAAATGAAATAACATAAAACAATAAGTAATACTTAAAACAACACCGCATTATATATCGCCTCATCAAGACGTAATTTGGGAAATTATATGACACCCTGTACCAACAAGACTTTTTTTTAGATTGAATGCCATTATTGTTGTGATTCTGGTGCATTTGCTCCCTATTTAACTATTTAGCTAACTCGAATCCAGCGATCTCCCCAACTTGAAGGCCAGTGATCTACTTGGACTGGTAAGAAGTACCGGGCTACTAGCTGACCACTGACCTAACCACACAGTGGGTAGTTACAAAAGACCTTACAGATCTAGGTGACATCAAGGGCTGGAAACCAGCCCCCCACTCTATCTACTACTATTACTAACTATTTACCTATCATTTATTCTCCCTATTTAGCTATTATTATTAGCCATGCAATATTTAGTTTTTTTTGTTATACGAAATACTTGTTTATTTTGATTGCCATATTATCATTTTCAATGAATAATAAAAACATACTATTATTATAAAATGTATATCTAGGTACAGTTATTATTTATTGAAATATCTTTTTTTTTCTATGCTAATAATAACGGTTGAAAGCTGATATTATAGTCCGGGAGCCGGCCATACGGACACCCTACGTCATATAATACAAAGAAACATCGAGTATGCATGAAAAGTTGGATAAAAGATATACTTGATAAACTATAAATAATTCATTTTCTTTTGTTCTGTTTAAAAAAAATGGGTATCTCCGGTGCACATTTTTAGGTCACACAAGATAAATTTAATGATTTACAGTTTTTTAAAGGTATCTTTTAACCCGATTTTTTATGCATAATAATTTTGTCTTTGTATCTTATGACGTGGGATGTCCGTATGACCGGCTCCGGGGCTATTTTAAATTCTTAGAAAATCTCGTTGAAACTTTAAACAATAGAAATATACGAATATGGGTGACTGGGTAAAGATAGCGTCATAGCGAGCGTGTCATAGCGAAGGGCATCTGTATCTTGTATATATATATATATATATATATATATATATATATATATATATATATATATATATATATATATATATATATATATATATATATATATATATATATATATATATATATATATATATATATATATATATATATATATATATATATATATATATATATATATATATATATATATATATATATATATATATATACATTATCAAGAAGCCACCAGTGCGCGTAGGCATTCGCCAGAATAATCGTAATCCTTTTCATTGAAAAACTTTTCTCTTTGACGGGACACTATTTAGGTTAACTAAATAAGATTTAAAATAATATTAATTGCAGAGTAAAATAAATTATTAAACCTAGGAACGGAAGAATGCCCTGCAACATTTGTCTCTCACATCGAAGAGTATGAAAATCATTAAAATGCAGTATAACTCTTTAAAAATTAAACATCTTAAATGAACGTTTTCCGGTAAAGAGACAGAAAGAGATAAGCAAGGACCTCATACAAAAAATCGTATCAAAGTAAAAAGTTCTCAAAAACGAACTTAATTTTCTGACACTAAATATATTTTTAAACCACCATTAGGGCCAACGCCATCTGTTGTCCAACAATTTCGACAAAGTGGGCCACATCCGCTTTTCTAAGTAATTTACATAACATAAAGCTCTTTCTGCTTAAATTAAAACTTTCTGTTTGTGCCTAGTTTAAGTAGCTTTTTTGCTTCTTTTTCGTTATCTTGGTATACTTAAGTCGGCTTCGTTGGCTTGCTAAGCCATTCGAGCTATATCATAAAGGGTGGATAATAATTTTAGTTGATGTTATATTGTGATATGCATGCATTGTGATATGTATTATTGATGCGCTTTGTGTCTTTTCTGAAAGAAATATTTTGTGAGCATTTAGTTGCTTGGTTAGTTAAATCATTTTTTTCCACTGATATTGAATACGGGAATTTCTAAAATCTAAGTTTATAGTAATAACTAATAATTATTTTATCAATAATCCATGATACAGAGTAGTAACTTGCTTTAGGTAGCTCTACAGACGCAATAATAATAATAATAATAATAATCAGAAACCAACAAAACTGATATTTCTTGGAAAGTGTTTATTTAATAGTTCTTTTTATATTTAAATATTTAAATGATTGCTTTAATTTTCACTCTACATGCATTGTCTTGATTTGGAACCGAAGATATTGTTATTCAATAGAGGTCACACTGAAGATCATAACACTCCGGAATTCTTTGTGGGCACTCCAAATGGGGCTGATGCTTGATTTCAGGGCTAGGATTTCGAAGCGACGACACGATATATGATTGTCATCACTCGAACGGGAGCGGCAAAAATTTTATCGTATGTTGACAGACTGTAAACTATCACACTGCATTTCGGTGGGAGATCGACCTTAATCGATAAATAGAGCGGGACATCCTTCCGCGTCTGAATCAAACTTGTTTGGGAAATTTTTGTAGTCACTGCATAATAATTTTCTCACAAATCGTATAAGAACACTGCAATGAAATCTGCTCATAAACTCACCCCACACGTACGATAAAATAAGAAGTTAAGCGACACTTTAGACTTACCGTGATGGCGGAGATTTTTCAGACGGCATCTCATGAGTTGTCGTGAATCTAACCTTACTTTTGACGATTCAAGGACTATCAAAAACTCGGCTATTAGAGTGAGAGATTAGCCTTATTTTATCGTACGTTCGATAGTATTGCATCGAAACGATGCAGACGCGGAAGAATGTGTCGCCCTATTTACCGATTAACGTCGATAAGCCATTTAATCATAGTGCGATAATTCACAGTTTATCAACATACGATAAAAGTCTTCTGCTCCCTCTTCAAGTGAC
The DNA here is from genome assembly GCA_944548615.1 of Micropterix aruncella. NCBI lineage: Eukaryota > Metazoa > Arthropoda > Insecta > Lepidoptera > Micropterigidae > Micropterix > Micropterix aruncella. The sequence goes on along the minus strand of OX155964.1, from coordinate 24,757,431 downwards.
GACAATCGTATATCGTGTCGTCGCTTCGAAATCCCAGTCCAGGCATATTTCCAGCAATCTCTTAATTCCAATATTTGGAAAATAAATATGGAATACCTTTATAAATGAAGTTTATTTTCAATATTCATTGTATATACATTTTCCATTTCAAAGTTCATTTTCCGTATCCATTTCAATAGACATAAGTATGTCTTGAATGGAATAAAATATTGATCCTTCTTAATTTAATATACGTGACTAAATCAAAATATAAGTAAAAATATTGCCGTTTTTAAAGCCATTGCCATATTGTATTACCTACAATGTATTATTCGTACAAATTTAGTGTTTTGATTTGTATTATAATGTTATTTATTTATTATTATAGCGTTAATTATGCTAATTGTTAGTTGTTAACATAAGTTGTTGTTATTTTAATTACTCTGACCCTCCTAGATACGGGACAGTTTAGTCCTAGTTAAGTGGCCAATGAGCATTAGCTGCATTTCGATGTTCAATTTTTCCGAGTTACTTATAACATTGATAACAATGGGGCTAAATGTACAAAAATGAAATGAATAAAGCATTATATATAAAAAAAAGACTAATAACAATATTAAATACCAATAGAGCTGCCTTTTAATTTACCAACCGGGGACGGGCCCATTGTAATACTATTTTTATACTTTTGGGGGTAAGCGGCGGACTCCAAGCTAATGACAGGCTATGGTAGGTTCAGGACAGGTGTTCTGTCATATGTGAGAATTCACCTTACCACACATTCACCACCCCTTCGAAGCTTTAGAATTTGAGATGCGAAGGTTGAGGTTTAAGAAATTTGTAAGAAAGAGTTGATTATTTTTCTAGTCAAAATCAAGATATTTAAAGAGGTGGAACAGTTATTGGAACGAGAGGTGAAACGATGTCGCCCAATCGTTAAACGTTTTAATTGCTTTCGAGTCAACTGCCTTATAAGAATTGAGCTATCCAGCGCTGACAGCTACCATTTAAAAAAGTCATGGTATATGCTTGATGTTATAAAAGCCGACCGCCTGTAAGATAATTATCGTTAGGTATAACAATTGTAGTATAAGAATGAAATGCCGCAAAACTATTCTAATTATCTTAAGGTGGAACGTTACCATAAAAGGTATAAAAGATAAAAAAATCGTTGTACGCTCCAGAAATCAAATCATTTATCATATTCTTTTCTTATCTACATATAATTGTATAACGATATCTTTAAATGTTACGAGCACACAGTTTTCAGTTTTATTTGCCTGAGTACTGCCACGTGATGTTTAAAAGCTGGTCACATGTAAGATAATTGCAGTTAGACATTAAGGTTACCGTAAAAGATATAAAGAACAAAATAATTTAAAAAAATAATGGTATTCTCCAGATACAAACCATATATTATCGTCTTTTCTCATCTTCATATCTACTCATAACGACATCTTTGAAAAGTTACTAGTACACAATTTTCAGTTCTACGTGGCGCACATTTCTCAGAATAACGGTCCCGGGTTTCTTGGTCTCGACGTTCGTCGCGTAGACAATTTTCCCGCGTGTCACCCAAATATGTGCACCGAAATATTAAAGCAATATTCTATCATGACAGGTTCCATTTCAAACGTTGTTGCTCGCGGCTTTCCCTCCTTTTATTAGAGATCATCTGTCAAAGTCAAACAAGGTGGAGGGATGGAGGAGTGGGGGGGGGGGGGGGGTGCGGCTGATTCCCATCTGCGGCAAAACTATTTTTATTCCTTATCCCAATCTTATTCCTGCTTTTCTTATATCATATAACTACTTATTACCTACCCAAGGTGAGTAAGTGAATAAGGAAAATCTACGATCCGACATTCGTTTTTTTTTTTCATTACAATTTTACGATTGTGTAAGAATGAATAAGTATATTTAATTATACGTAAATTAGTTACTCAATTAACAAATAGTTAAATATAGTAAATTACCAAAATTTCTTCAATTAAAAAAAAACTAAAATAAGGTACAAATAACAGTTGACAATAAAAAAATAGTAAGTATCCTAAATTACATTGTTAAGTCCAATCTTATTTTTAAAGCTTCCGACCCGCGTGTCAAATCCGTAACCCCAACCTCCTTCCCCAATCCCCACACCCTTAAACCGAACCCCCCCTAAAGCCAACCATGAACCACTAAACAAACCCCCTTCCTAAGCACTTGGGTATCTCTTAAAGCACTCTAGATAAGGCGGGATAGAAACCCACGGAAGAAGAAGTATACCGCTAGAAAAATAATATTTTTGTCCAGAACATTATACATCCTGAGTACTTGGTCTAGTTTTTTCGAAGTTAAAGCATTCTAGATGAGGCGGGATATGAACCCACGGCTAAAGAATAATATCGGCAGAAGATTAATATTTTCGACCACCCCCCCTCCAAATACCCCTCACAATACTGTCTTTTGACAGGATATTAATAAAGTCCTTTTTTATTCGCTTTAATTTATTTAAAAATATATGCCCTATGGAGAGACTAGTCGTCTGGAACTTTGCCATACGTGGTATGATCGGCTGGATGTAGTAGGTTTTATTTCTAGTATCATGCCGATGTACTTTCTAGTAGGATATTGCCTAGCTCCTATTGAAATAGGATTGGAAAACAGCTTCTTGAACAAATACAGCATAAACCTACTGTCAATATTACTAGTTCTCCCGCTATCGCACGCTTGGTTCTTTTTACACGACTTTTACACGACTTGACATGACTTTTTACACGACTTTACACGACTTTTTACAGGACAAAAAGAAGTCTAATGTATTTAGTGTTCATATATGTATCTTTTCGTTTCTTTATTCCACCATAACCTCTATGCGCTTGAACCGATTAGGATGTTTGCGGTATTGTAAGAATTGTTATGTCATTTCGGGTATCGTGGGTCCCGAATGTCAAACCTAAATTGTCTAAATATCAAATAAGTAATTGTCTAAATTTCCAAATGTAAATAAATGAATATAAATATAATGTATTTAGTATCGAATAAATTTTCTGATTGAGTACAATATTACCGTTTTATTGTTCACCGAGAGCAACAATCTAAGTGCGGCGGCGGCGGAGCGTGATCGTGATACCTGCCGCAGGGCGCACAGCGCTGCGATGCCACACTAAGAAAGCCGGGTCAATGGACTTGACTCACGTAGCGCCCTGCCAAACGGAAATTGCCCAGCGGAGGCCGTCACGGGCCTGGTACAAGATCCGTCGATTGATTCACACAATGCGCAATCGTATTTATGCACTGGATGTTTATACAGATAACACGCATCAACAGAGCCGTAACAAAGCTTCCACAATTTTGTTTCAACGAAGAATAATATTCTCTAAAAGACGTGCTTTTCAGGGCTAACAAAATGGTTCTAATACTTATAAATACATTTTGTATCTTTTTGTAACGGCAGTAGTGGGTTTTGAATTTCTTTAATTATATCTTGTTTGTATAGTGAATTTACTCTTGATGTGCGCTATATTAACCCCTAGAATATTAATATGGCGCAGATGTGATTCAACCAGCGCATAAGAGATTATTGGGTGGAGAGGGGGGGAGGGGGTATAGCATTAAATCAGCAGCCTGATTACGAATACTCTCGTGATAGAATAGCTTTTGACGCGTGGAAACGAAATACAATGACCGCTCTCTCCCGCTCTGCAATCTGTCAAAAATTTACTAAAACTATTCACTGCATTTCGAAACAACAACTTTTAAAAATGTTACATTTTAACGTACTGCTTTTTCACGAAAATCTGCGTTTTCGCGTATGATACCTACGTCCAGCAATAGACGTACGTCTACATAATGGTAATGACTAGACATCGGATCAATTCAATTGCTAAGTTGTATATGCAAGTTTTAAAAACTCTTTTTTTATAACGTTATTGCATTTTTTAGTACTTTTTCATTGATAGTGCTTATTTCAGTAGTTAAATAATGACAGGCTAGCACTGCCCCCAAAACCAATATTAACGCGGAGGAGAACTTGGTTAAAAAGCTGTATTGTTATAAGCTGAAAATTTTGAAGCTATAAAGAAAGTAGTTTCACAATTTGACAGTTCAGTGGCTATTGAAATTGATTCAAGCCAGCAGGCATTTGAGGATCCTTCAATAAACCAAAATATTTCCCTTATCGCAACACATTTCAGCAATATACCCAACGCCATTGAGAGATTAGAAACTAATATTCTTCCTCTGTCCAAGTCTTTAGAAATAGTGGAAAAAATGATTGATCAGTTTAACGCCCTTTTGAGTTAGCTAAAAGAATAGGTCCGTGGCAAATTAAATGCTGTTCTATATAAATACCCGGGTCTTAAAGGAACAAAGAAAGTTAACGCTTATATCAACGGGACGGACCAAAACCAGCCTGAAGAGGATTCTGCAGAAATAGCTCCAAACTTTAAGTTCTGTCCAGTAACTTCAGTTGACGCAGAGAGGTCATTTTCAGTCTACAAATTAATATTACGTGTCAAACGTCACAAGTTTGCTCAAGAAAATCTTGAAAGATATTTAGTTATATATTGTCACAAGAATTATGTAACGGACCTTAAGTCCATTACATGCGATCAACAAATGCATCGATTTCCAGTGAAAGCCACAGACACAATTCAGCTATTATTTTGACTCGTCCAGCTATGAATCAGCACGATGAAACAATACTTTTACTCGGAATATTGTTTGATTGCATCATTTCCCGGCCTATATAAATCGGCGAAAAAGCAACCAAATTATCATTCCCGAGTGATCACCTTCCCCCAAGGCTGCGACGGCATTCGGCACTCTCTCTCACGAGTTAGGTCAACGAATCCGGCTCCTTGGTTTCCTTTCCTCATTCTCCCTGAGTCTCGAAGCATCAGTCTGTAATCCCACAGACTCGAGCCGTGCCCAGTACAAGATACTAGAAGCACACGCACAATATAATATCCTCGTATATCCTCGTAGCCGTATATCCTCGTAACCGCAGTCGCGCATCTATACAATCGCGTCAACGTAAATTATTCGGCAAGCGTTATAACTGGCAATATTCAAACCTTCGATCAATAAATTCCTTCTACTTCACATCAAAACCGCCTTTCAATACGAAGATAACTCGTAAGTTGATACCACCACCTCACACCGAACAACCTGGAGTCTTGTGAGGGATGGTCCCTCACAATTACAACTGATTATTAATATTATTTTGTATATTTTATGAAAATAAACGTAAATTTTAATCATAACTAGCATCTTGATTGTGCATATTTTGCCCTTTTTAGTGCATATTCTGGCACTTTGATAGTGCATATAATCCGATGACTAGTGATGACATACTGGAATACGTGTGTATAAAATCGCTACTCGGGAGGGAGAATTTTGACATTTCAATGCAGCTGGTCTGCCGTGTCACTTGTTTACGCCTACGAATTTTGACAGCTGCGCTCCAGTCTCTTGTTCGATGGTAGCGATCATAATTTCAGACAAATTCTACCTTTTTCTGTTTACCTTGGGTTTCAAATGTTTTGATACTGTCAAAGTCATTCGCTTTTTTCTGTTCTCTGACGGATGCGGTTGGGAAAAGAAGATCGCGGATTCGGGGGAATACATCGGGCGGAACTGGGCGGTTTGAGCAGTATCTGCACTTGCGGAAAAAAACGAAGAATTCACCGACCAGCTAATAACCATGGGGGTCTGGCAACGTATTTTTAATATGAGGGCAGTTATCGACCTGTATGCTCCTATAAGGGTAGTTGTCGAGCGGAGAGAGTTATCGTCCTGACCATGGCAGGCAGAGGGCGTCGCGGTAAGCAAAATATTCAAATTGAATAACTCCCAACGCCAGTTAGAGGCCGCGCAAGCGATCTCGAACCTGTGACCAGACTGGAGGGGGGGGGGGGGGACGTTCTTTGAACCTGGGCTGAGCGTAGAGACTTGGGTCGAAGCAATCCACCAACCAACTCCAACACAGCCTGTCAGACACCAACGCCTTACGCGAGGCACTGAGAAGCACAGCCGAATTTCTCTGGCCTCCGGATTGGTTACGGGTCGAGGTCGCTTGCGCTTGCGCTTGCGGTACTCAGTTCGATACATCGCCGACCACGGCAATCTTTGCCAGACTCATCAATCGGGATCGGGTAGCCGTTTATTTAGTGGTTACAAGGGCGGCTGTAATTAGGTGAACAGCCACCCCCGCTCTATAGGAAACATTATCTGTCGAAATGCATAGTCAATTGACTGACGCCGCACGGTGCGCAAACCATCTAGAAGCGCCCGAAGGACAATCCCCAGGGGAAACTGGCCCGCAGGCACAGAGTCCTACCCTAGCTCTAACTTCTACTTGGAGACTACCGGATGGGTGCTGACCCGTGAGTTGGGCAGACCCTAGAACAAAATGGGTCATAAAGGCCTAACTGAACAGGGCCCGTTAGCTCCCTGCTCAGTGACATAGTAAATTTTGGCTACTCTTCTGCGCCGGCGACATGCAGGTGGCGCTGATAGCATTGGCCGGCGAAACGAACAGCAATTTATTTGGCCATCAATAATAACATTGATAATTATGGATGTTTTTTTTTTACAAAGGACTGATTAATTATAAAACTCCATTATTTAACCGCTCGAAAGCCAGAATTCGCTCGCAAAAACTGCCCCGCAACTTTTTGTCGATTTTGTAAATAAATACACTCTATATTGTTTTTAATGAATTCCCTGTTGTTACCTAGTAATTAATCGTCTTAGTAGTGTATATTATATATTTATATAATACTAGCTGCGCCCAGCGGTTTCACCCGCGTGGTGATGGAAAATTGTGATAATGATGATAGAAAATCATATATCTTTATAAATTATAGCCTATGTGTTATTCTGATGTGTAAGCTATATTATTGTAAAGTTTCATCAAAATCCATTCAGTAGTTTTTGCGTGAAAAAGTATCAAACATCCATATATACATACAAACTTTCGCATTTATAATATTAGTAGGATATATACCGGCCGGCCGAAAAGTGCCTAGTGCCTACAGGCACTGACGCAAGTGCCTATAGTTACTGTTGGCGTCACAATATTGACATTTAACCCCTCAAATGTGAGGCGTCCCTTAAGGGATGCCTTGGCAAAATGTATACAAAATGTATATAAATTTATATAAATGTAAATATAAATGTAAATGTGCGCCGCTTTATAGTAATCCGCTCTATAGTAATGCTATAGCTCTATAGTAAACCCCGCTCTATGTAAATGTAAATGTAAATGTAAATATAAATTTATATACATTTTGCCGTAGGCAACCCGAGCTAATCGCCATTCATTTGAGGGGTTAATTATAATACCTATCGTTCTTAGTTATATACTTTTCAAGCAACATATCAGTAGCAACTACAAATATTTATAAATATAAATATTTATTATTTATCTAAAAATGTCTATAAACATCAATAAATATCTGTATCTATATATCCACTATACGACCTATCTATATCTTTATTTATATCTATATACATATACACATACCATCGTCTAACTCTTTTCTAATCACTTCCAATTGCCTACCTCTCCCTTTGGTTTTCTATATTAATTTTATATTTAATGTGAACTTAGTTTATTTTACAATTAATTTTTAAGTGTAATATGCTGAAATCCAAATATGTAATATGCGGAAATCTGTTACTTTCGTAGGAAACGATTATCGGCGTAATGTTTTTCTTTTTTTTATACATTATGTTTATGCATACGTATGTCAATTGTATGCGCCGTATGTTTTCAGAAATAAAATAAAATAAATAAATAAATAAATAAATAAGTACCATCTATCGCATATTTATATAAACTGATTCCATCACAAAAATAATACGAAGATAAAATAATACCACCGAAAGAGCCTTATTATTATGTATTAAAACCTATATACCAGTAAATAATATTAAAACAGTAAGAACTGCAATTCAAAAATACGTTTGTTATTATATTATTATTTTATTTTGAGATAGGATGACTTATAGGCGTGTTTATCGCGAGTCAAGGCGCCCTTTGCCCGACAAGCTCACATATGATCGGGTGGCCAACGAATCGTTACTCATGATAGACGCCAGGTAAACAACTACCTACGCTTATTGGAAAATCGATGTTTCCAGACCCTGATTATTTTCCGGATTGTGCAAGCGATTGGCTGATACAGCCCGGTACGCAAATCGCCCAGTTTCGACCAAAGTGTTTTCTCGGATCCGCACTTCCGTGCAGATTAGACAGCGGCCCTTCCAGGTTATCCCTCTTCCAGGAGGCTACCGGATGGGAGCTGAACCGTGATTTAAGCCGACCTGGGAAAACACAAATAGGTCGATAGTTCCGAGCTGCACGGAACCATTGAGAACCAAATGAGACAATTTTCAATAATACCGAATGTGACAGTCTGATGCCATTGATAAAATCTGGCACGCCGCCTAATGGACTGAATTTAACCACACGTTTTCACCTCTTGCCATGACCAAATTATGCGTGCATGCCAAATTCCAGCTCAATCGTATTAAAACGTTTCGGCTCTGTCGTAGAGGAATAGATACAGACACACAGGCAGGCTTCCATCTGGAAAGAGTCTTATCGTCTTAAAGAAGTCTCAAAATAGATATTTCCGGCTTGAAATTCGATACACAGGTGCCTTAATAGACCGAAATCACATTGGGAAATTGTGTTTGGAATATCTCACATACAAGCGACACAAATCGTGATTAAAATCCGCCATATATTAATTAAATATTAAGGCCCTTAAAAGCGCCGACGCTTGCGATGCGTGGATCGGTGGAAGTTCGAATTCGAAGGCTCACGGCGATCTGCGTTTGAATGAGCTTTCGAAATTCAAATTTTCATTGCGTTGGAATTTTAATAGGAATTTTCGCCAACTGCTCATCGGCTTTATTTATAAAATGCATATTCAGATGAAATAAGTCCCTGGCTACTTGCCGAGATAGTCTTGGGGTGACACAACTGATTTTTTTCTTAGTGTAGAAGGATTAAAAAGATAAATGAATAGAAGATAAATGAAATGAAATAGAAGGGGATATTATTATTGTGTATGTAAAGGGCTGTTTTTATAGAGGTATAGAAATTTGAAATGGAATAAAACAAAGATAAGTTATTAAAATTGACATGTAATTTACTTTATTCGAAATATAATCTTCTGTTTTTGCAATTTATATGACTTCTGGCATATGACCGCCACGGCTGGCTCGGACGTAGTCTAATTCGGAGGTCCGATTTTCGATGATATTTTCCAACATTTGTGGCCGTATGTCGGCAATAACGCGGCGAATGTTGTCCTCTAAGTGGTCAATCGTTTCGGGCTTATCGGCGTAGACTAGCGACTTCACATATCCCCACAGAAAATAGTCTCGCGGCGTTAAATCGCACGATCTTGGAGGCCAATTAACGGGTCCGAAACGTGAAACTATGCGGTTACCAAACATTTCCTTCAATAAATCAATTTTGGCAGGAGCTGTGTGACATGTTGCGCCTTCTTGTTGAAACCACAGCTCCTGCACATCATGGTTGTTCAAGATGAACGAAAAAGTCAGTAATCATGGCTCTATAGCGGTCACCATTGACTGTAACGTTCTGACCAGCATCCTTTTAACAGAAGTACAAACCACTCCTTTTTAAAGAAGTACATTTCACCAGCCCATAAAGCACACCAAACAGTCAGTTTTTCTGGATGTACAACACTTGAGGATGTACAACACTTGTTTCAACACTTGAGGATTATCATCACTCCAAATACGGCAGTTTTGTTTATTGACGTTTCCATTCAACCAAAAGTGAGCTCCATCGCTAAACAAAATTCGCTTATGAAAATCGGGATCAACGGAAATCTTGTTTTGGGCCCATTCACCGAATCTACGTCTTGCTAGGTGATCGTGTGGCTTCAATACTTGCACGATTTGGATTTCGTAAGCACGCAAACCAAGATCTTTCCGCAAAATCTTCCATAAAGTGGATGGACACATATCCAATTCCTGTGCACGATGGCGGATAGACTGATGCGGGTCTCCCTCTACGCTAAGCTCTACAGTGAGCAATGACTTCTTCTGGACGCACTGTACGACGTATCTGTGGATGCGTATTATCATTTAGAGTAAACGCGGTGCGAAAACGTTCCACAGATAATCGAATTAATTGCTCTGATGGACGATGTAGTGACGATGTTGACCGTAAAATAAACGTAGTGCGCGATACGTATTCCGAACAGAACCATGATTTTCAAAATAAATTTGCACAATTTGGAAGCGTTGTTCAGGCGTCAGTCTATTCATGTTGAAATGCCAAACCAAACTAAACATAAATCATTTGACAGCTGACAAAATGGCCGCCAGTTAAAAAGTGTTGCCAACTTAAAGTTATATACCTCTATAAAAAAACACCCATTACATTATATAAATTATAGGGATCGAAAATGGTAATACACACCCAGATGTCTTAACGTTGACATGGGTCGGGTTAATGTGCTACACATCCATTAGTCACGGGCGTGGACACGTCAAACAATTGATCTTGCCGGTGTTGCTCGGGTCGTAATGTTTGTCATATCTATTTTACTTTACCAGCCCCTACCAACCGACTAGGAGGTAATTCGAGTATGTTAGTAAGGTAAGTATTGTGAATGCGCATTTTTTCCGAGATTAAGACGGTTGTATACATTTTGACCAACATTAAATTATCATGCATCCTTTAAGTTTTTAAATCAGTACTAATAAATAAACAACTTTAGATAAAAAATGTGGGTTTTATTTATTTAGATTTTTTTTATATTTAAAAAAAAAAGCTTCGAGTGCTCTGCGCCATACAGCGGTAAGTAAAATATCACTATATACAATATTCGTCATATTTAAACTACCGCTAGATAACGCAGTCCGCTCAACACATGTCAAACTTTTTTTCAAAACTAGATTGTTCAAATTTTAAAAACAACAAATAAAAGTGTTTTTTTTTAAAAAAAAAAAACAACTTTGCTTATTAGTCGTATTAACTCACATTAATGCTACCGGTTAATTTAAACACACCCTGTATAATCAAAGCTCGACCGTCACGTGTCCCTCGTTCGTATTCCGCGTGTTCTCGCCGACGAAAGGAAGAGAATAAACCCCTGCAAGTAGCTCCCCCCCCCAAAGTAGTTCAGTCCCTGACGAGAAACCTTCCCGCCGCCAGAAGGATTGGAAAATCTATTAACGAAACAATACACCTCTATAAAATTCCGCGGGTAGCCTTCCGCCTCCTGCCTCATTTACCCGGAAACGCGGCAAAGATTAAAAAAAAAACCATATTTTTTTCTCCGATCAGCGACCAAGCAATCCGTAGAATTTAGAATTTAGTGTACTTAACCATTGATTATTCAGGTGAGTTTTCAGATACTGGCATACTTGAAAATGGTGAATCAGTACGAACAAATGACCAATTTTTATTTTAAATATTTGAGAAATCAAAAAAAAAATTTTTTTTCGAAATATATATTTTTTTATATTTTTAAGTTTGAAAATATGTATTTGTTGAAAAATAGTATAAAAACCGTGAATCATAATGCATCATCTAGCGTTAAACGCGCTTAACTCTTCTTAAACTATTTTTCAATTGATTGATTTTTTTTTTATATAATAAAAAATGTTTTTTTTTTCAATATTATCAAAAGTTGCTTACTTGATCGTACTGATTCACCCCCTTTAAGGATTCCGGTAACTAAAAACCCATAATGTATATGGTATTAGATTGATCAATGTCAAAGTACGCTTTGGCAACCATTCTGCGTCGGCGATATGCAGGTGGCGCTGATAGCGTTGTACGGCGAACCCAATAGAAAATTATTTGATTACTATAATAACAATATTAATGAATGTGTTTTTATAGACGGCTGATTGATTTAAAAAACCCAATGATATAACCAATAATAACAATACAATATACAATTATTAGTGTCATCTGTCGCATTTATAGGGTGATTATGTAACATACAGATACGGAGAGATATAATCGGACAGATACAGATACATATAACATTCGGAGAGATAGAATTAAATACGCTATATAATCAGAATTAAAACTCACCTTTATTATATGCCGTTTTCAGCAGATGCAAGGGTACCAACCACCTGACCAAATTTTAATCCAAAAGTGACCATCCCACCTTTTACTTACCAGTACAGAATATACCAAATGTATAAGTTGTTTGTTCGCTCCAGCGAAACATCATTTTCACGGCAGCTAATGAACTCGACTTAAAGGACAGGGTCAGATTTGTTTAGCCGATAAAACAGTGAGCAGTAACGAGTAGTGGGGGGCGCTACTTGCCCGAAAAAATAAAACAAGATGACTCGACTAAAATACTTGCTAATACAATCTACTAAATTTTTGTTATTCATACACGTTTAGTTACTAAATTTGTCTCCACTCGACTAAATTACTAGCCTTGAGCGAACTAGACTTAATAAGTAGTTGCTGCTGGACAAGGCTCGTCGACCGAATCACGGATTGCCGAGAAAGGTCAAATGTGAAGATGGCCTGCTTTCTGCTTTGTTATTTCTGCGTTGTATTTTTACGAAGTTCAACGAGCTAAAAGTATACTTTTATTTCATTAATATAATAATGCCCGAAAAAGCTTTAGGGAGCTAATGGGCCCTTGCTGAGTTGGCCACGAAGACCTATTTGTTCAGGATTGGTCACACTCACGGGTCAACACCCATCCGGCGGCCTCCACGCATGAAGCGCGAGCCCGGGTAAGATTCTTGCCTTATTACTAGTTTTCCCTAGGAGTCAATATTCTGGCGCTTCTGGAAGGTCTGCGCACTCTTACTAATAGTCGGGGGAGTCTGGAAACAGTACTGTCTCCTATAGAGCGGAGGTAGTTGTTGACCTTACGGCGACTGCTCTTGAAACGACCAACGGCTACCCGATTCCGGGTGAAGAGCCGGACAAAGGATGCGGTGCTCTGCGATAGATTCGGTTTACACCGTTTCACCGCTTCGTGAGGGAGAGGACCGCGCAAGCGACCTCGAAATCGTAACCAGTCGGGCGTGAGTGTTATCTCGCTAATAAGGCGTTGGCCTCTTACGGGCATGTGGCGGAGCTCGACGGTAGACTGTTTTGTCCTAAGTCTTCTGCGCTCACTTAACGGGAGATAGAACGATCATATTTCGTTAAAACTTCCTAAGGTGACGGTTTCGCCCGTTGTAGTTGACAGCCCCTAGTTGCCCGAAAAAGCACTACAGAAATTACCGCGTCACGTGCCGCATCATTAAAGCTATGAATAACCGCAATAGATATACCACATAGGTACTACAGTAAATAAGTAGCTGTTGCAACACAAACCAAAAACAACAAAGAACCGAATCCACAGCCACTCCAGTATGCTGGCTCCGCAGTCGCAGATATAAATAAACTATTGAAACGGGTCGTGTTGGAGTGTGATGCCGCCCCGAGCGAGCACGTATCATTTATAAAGAGCCTGGAAAGGTGCTATCTTGGGTGGGAGGCGCCACAGCCACAGATTAAAAATAAGTTATTCAGTAAATCATAGACGTGTCTCGATTTTAATATAAATGTGAATGTTAACATTTATCTGAGTACTAGCTGACCCGTACCGCCTAACAGTCAATGAATGTCGTGTTACAGATTAGCTGAACTTAATTTATAGTTTTATAAAAGTAATACAATGAATACAAAGTAAATATTAGTTCACTACTTTATTAAAATAATAACGCAAAAAGAAACATAAAAGTAAAAAAAATAAGTATATCAATCGCATGTCAGAAAGACATGATTGAATTAAACTATTTACATATTGTGCAGCATGGGATGCACTCGGTTTAATTCTCTTCATTGAAGCACCTTGTGATATACGTAATTTTTGTTTTTTTTTTAATCAGGCGCAAAAACAAATAAGGCGGATGATGTGCCGACACGTGAACATGCCACTGACCATGAGAAAAACACGGATTTACATTTTGTATGGGAATTCTTTTTCTTTTATTTTATTTTTTCGTCAATTTTCCAATTTTTGTTTTTAATAGTTATTCTGCTATTCGGGACGGAGACAAATACAACAAATCAAAAACTACCGTCAATTTTCCAGCCGTTCTTGAGTTATAAGTTTTCGAACAAACCAGACTTCGTTTTATTATATAATAGATTTTAGTGTCCTTGATACCATTGAATATATATGACACTAGCTCAACGTCATAGTACGTTTTGACAAGCCCTTTGTGCCAGCGACATGCATTTGGCGGTGATAGCAATGTCTGGCGAAACTAATAGCAATTAATTTGGCCATCTATTGATAGAGAATATTCTATTTATTGTCAAGACTGGCTACTTGAAATATAATTAAATATTCTCGAAAGTCTTTTCTAAGACCTATGAATAAGACATTGATAAAAAATGCTGTTCTTGTAAAAGACTGATTGATTATAAAATCCAATAAAATAACCAATGATAATCATAAGCTGATTTCAGTACAGAAATAATACGGTGAGATATAATGGCATCTATTAGATCTGAACATTAATGTGCGTATTTATTATATATTGAAACCTGTATACCAAATAAAACTTTGTCATTTTAAGAAATGTCAGCATAGTAGAAGATTAATAAATGTTTGGGGTTATGATTGCCATCTACAGGTTGCGTTTCGTGCTAAAACCTTAGCTGTTAAATCTCAGATACCACGTCAAGCAATATAAAGTGCTATATAATCAATTGTGACACTCTGGCTCAAATGGGATGCTTGAAAGATACGCACTGATATTATTCAATGTATCTGTAAAGCAATCGTCTTTACAATATAAAAAATATCGATCGCGAATATAGTAGGTACTAAATTTTTATCACCGTACGACAAAAAAAACGTAAACGTATATAAACAGCATGGGCAACATTTATGCAGCGGGTGTTTGGCGGTATCCTACCATTAATTTTAAAGAATGCATGCCTTAACTAGGAAAAACAACCAAACCGCGATATCCATACATATATTAAAAACGTAACTGAGCCGTATCTGTACATAGAAAATATTTAGAAAAATACTTGGAAGACAACATTTCTGAAATATAAAAAAGCCAAAACACAGATTATTATTTTGCCTGTCTGCCTGTTCATAACTAAACTAAACAACAGATTTCGATATTGTTTTCACTTTTGGATAATCTTATGTCCTAGAAAATCTGAAATATATTACGTGGATATAAAGTATGATTTTTTTATGTAGGATTGTCAGTATAGTGAAATTCATAAACGAGTTGAGAAGAATTATTTATTAGAGACTTATTTTATTTTTAAGGATAGTAATTTGGCATATGTGAATTTTTATGAAAGTGTGTTCATTCTCAAAAATATTGATATGCGCCGTATACTTTTCAAACAAAAGTGTTCTCTTAATTTTCACTAAACCTCCTGATCAGCGCATCCAAATTAATAAAAATGCTACCTGATCAATAAACTCAGTTTATCGTAATTTGCAACGGATGACGTTGAAAAACATTTCGTCATTTGCTAGGGCTGACATATGCTTTGGGTAAGTGACAATCAAGGGAAGGTCTCGAGCGATCGCGTCGCGCAATCACGGCTGCGTGGGAACCGCGTGAGTGGATTTTTGCGGTTCATTACTAGGAACGCCTTAACCCTGAATTCGGTAAAAGATCCGCTTTCGCACCTCGCATGGAAAGCTCTAAAGCCTGCGTCGGCGAGGGAAACGCGCTAGTACCTACTTGGGCGGCGAAGTCATATATATATATATATATATATATATATATATATATATATATATATATATATATATATATATATATATATATATATATATATATATATATATATATATATATATATATATATATATATATATATATATATATATATATATATATATATATATATATATATATATATATATATCATCTATCCGAATTTTCAGGCATACTCAATTTGTCTTTGTATCTTATGTGCTAGGTTGTCTGTATGGCCAACTCCATGACTAAAAACCCGCGTCGTCGAATTAGCCCAACGAAGCGATTCATGTCGTATCTATTGTGAACACACCTTTTCCCTGATTATCTGTGCCGCGGCGCTAGGCGGATGCAGGCGTCGGGCGGCGTCGCCATTGGAGGGGATGACGGCCAGCCGCCCGCCATCCGTCAGTCTACCTTCGGCGCTCGTGCGGTGCGGGTCTGCGTACCCCGGATGGGCCTTCGACTCTCGATAATGTACGTCTCTAAAATTGGCGTGCGTGTGTGTATTCCCGTATTATTTGTGATGCCGCATTTTTATAGTGTGATGAATTAAGTTTGCTGCTGAAGTTTTTGGGGGAGGAATTTTCTTTGGATATTACCTGAAGGTAGGTGACTCATTTTTTATTATTAGAACTTACTCAAACTTCTCCAGATGTTTCTGAAAACTTTTAGGATTAGAGGCAAGGACGTTCATGATCTAACCAGACTGCATATACGATATTAACTTAACTGAACTATATCGAACAATAGTGGATATGTATCTACATTCAAACTAGCCATATTAATTGCTAATTGTTTGTTACATTAATAAAAATAAAAATAATTAACCCAATCATCCTAATTCTAGTTATAAGAGGAAATTGTTATGTGGTTTTTTATGTAGGTATTCATGAACTTTGTGACTGGTGTGAAAATATGACATTTCTATGCTATTTTTATTCCTGACATTAGCAGTCAAAGAGGGGGGGGGGAGGAGGGGGTAATAGTGTGTTAGACAGCTGAATCCGACAATAAAAATTAAATGATTATATTTGGGTTTGCCGTAGATTTCAATTTGACTAGTGATAAAGTTGATGTTAAAGTCAAACTCAAGTTACAAATGTAAACTGTTAGGAGATAGACGATTCAAGTTTAATATATTATTGCAAAATGTATAAATTTGTATTGTATTCAGGATTTTTAGTTCAATATATTTTATTGGTATTTTTTGTCCGATACAAATGCAGTAAATTATAACCAAAACTGAAAAAAAAACCATAAGCGCAATTTTCTTTTATAATTGACAAAATAAGCTATTTTAAACACACTTTAAAGTTTTCTTACAGATTAGAGTTAAGCGCCAAGGTAACATTGAGGCGTTTCGAAATTTTTCCTTTAACTCAGAGAGGAAAAAGAGTTTTATCTATATTGGACTGAAATATGCCGGTTACGTCATTAATAATGACAAATTACATTTATACAATAATTCAGTAAATGAGAAACGGACGTTTTTTTTTTATATATCCGGCCAGTCTCGTTACTCACGCTCCTAGATTTCTGTACCTAGAACATCTTGGCGTCTAGAATATCTCGAAAAGTTAAGCGCCGATTTCGATTTACAATAACTTAAAATAGATGGGAATAACCAAGATATTCATAGGAAGAGATCTACTTGAAATGGGTTCAGCGTCAACATATAAAATGGTTTCTTTACTCCTGCTTCTAAATGTCGATCTTGTGATTATTGTACTTTCTTGTCTTATCGACAATGTTAGTTATATACAATAAACGTAATAATTTTACATTGGATATATGCAGTTTAACATTGAGTACCTATAATACGTACGTACCTATAATATATTAACTATTGAATATTATTAGCTACGTATATGGACGTGTAGTAATTGCATACTGCTAAATTTTGTTGATATCGTCATCCCAAAGCAACACATACTCTTATGTCAAAGTGCTTCAATTATTAAATAAAAAATATATAAAAAAGGTAAATGTACCAAAATGTAATGGATCAAAAACCTAAAAATGATAATACTCGCAATAACATCTATTACAGAAATTGCAAACATTAGAAATGATGGAAAAAATAAACAAAGCAACCTGTAAAGCTTAAATATTTTAGGCTAAAATGTAAAAGGTCCATTATAATGTAATGTCGATTAGTCATTTTATAAAATACTAATGTAGAAAAGTAATAATAATGATATTAACAGTCAATTATCAAATTGGTTTTTACCTATATAGGTATATTAATAAACGTAATGGTGTCAACCTGAAAAAAGGATATTACTTTTTGATTAAGATTGTGTATATAGAAATAATAAATTTTCGCTAAATTATCATTATAATCAGCATTAATAAAAAATATACTAAAATACATAGTTCTTTACTAAACTATTCTTTGGTTTGTCAAATTAGAAAACCAATGAACATAACAAAATATTATAAGCATCAACTACAACTATTCCATTGGCAGAAATAAATTCATTGACGCTATAATCGCATTTAGTTTTTAGTCATGTTTTAAATTTGTTGAAGAATTCGGGTTGCTTTATTGACTTAATATGGTTTGGTATGGAGTTAAAGAATTGTATGTAGCAGAAACATGGCCGCTTTAATGTAGTTGAATAGCACTAGGGTGGTTCGTTATTTTTCTTCAGAATTTTAAAACCTTCCTATACGAAAAATATGTGCTATGTTATATAGATCTTCCGTCGTGCATTTTCGGGCATTGCTATACTTTGTAATAAGAATTTCGTAAAGAACCGCAGATAATACGACGCAAATTGTAGGTGAAAACGTCAATTTGAAGTTTGACAGTTTTCGGGCTGCCCTTTCGTAAACTTTTTATTCGGTGAGTGCCAAATTATAGGGGATCGAGTAATTATGTATTTTTTAAGCCAGTACGGTTTCCAATTGGCATATAGCGAACGGTTTCGTACAGCTTGGGCCACAAGATCCATTTTGTTCTCGGATCGGCTCAACTCACGATTCACCTCCTATTCATATGCCTCCTCGTGCGGATGGCTACCCCGGGTAAGACATAGCTGGTGGACCGGTTTCTCCTGGCGGGATTGTATCCCGGCGCTACTGGACGGTTTGCGCGCCGTTCGGCGACGCCAATCGGTTGTGCACTCTGACTAATTGCTGAAGGAGTCTGGAGACTATGGAAATATACTGACTCCTAAGCAGCGGGGGTGCATGATGACCTGCTTTCATGTTACTCTTGAAATAGGCCCTACGGGCAAAGGACGCCTAGGTCTGCGATAAATTCAAATTGAATTACCGCTGTAATACAGCAGGTAGAGGCCGCGTAATCGACCGTAATCAGTCGGGAGAACGGAGGTATCTGAAGGTTAACTCCAGATGGAGATATCCTACCAAAACTTGTAGTTAGGAGGCGAGTCTGCCTGTTGGGTACCTTCCCCGGTGCCTCGCCGTAAGGCGTTGGCCTCTAACGTGCTTGTTAGCGGAGCTTGACAGTGGATTGTCTTGTCTCTATGTCTTCTATGTTCATCCCACGGCTGAAAGAACGATCACATATTATTATTGTTATACTAGCGGGTTCGCCCGTTGTAGTCGACACCCCTACTGGCATTTGGAAAATAATTAAAGATAAACATTATTATTATAAATATTCCTACTAGCCTAACGAATGACGGAAATAAATAGACGAATTATTCAAGCTTGTTAGGGCAGCTTAGTAATTTTAAACGTATAATAAAATTGCAGACTCATGTATGATATATTAGGTACTTGAGAGTTAAATATTGGTAGCTCACTTGTATTGAAATTATGGTCGAGTAGTTGGTGCTCCCGTGTGATTCTAGGAAACCCTGAGTGGTCTTCGTCTTCTCTCATAGCATTTCGGTGTTTTTTCTTTGACCGGGACACGCGCGACGGACCTGTGACGAGGGGAGGTTTCAACGAATCTAGAGTTTTCAGTTCTAGAGTTTTCATTTTACAGAAAAGTGCACTGAGAGCAATGGCAGAAGTATCCCGTGACACGCACTGCGAACCCTACTTTATTAAGTACAAAATACTGACTTTTATGTCTGAATATGTTTTACAATGTCTACTATATGCTAAGTCTAATATTAACGACCAAGGGGTAAACGGTAATATGAACTACCACAATATACGCAGACGTGATGTTATCCTGCCTAAAGTACGCCTTACGCAGACACAAAAGTCCTTTGTATATTTGAGCTATAAGCTCTTTAACCAGCTACCACTCTTCACAAGAAAGATGGAAACAAAGGCGTTTACAAAAGCCTAAGAAAAGGCGTTTACGAAAGCTACAATCCACACATGCTTTCTATAAGCTGGGTGATTTTTTTGAGCATGCCGATTCTTTCAAATGGGAATAACATTAATATGTAAATTTCAGGTACCTCATTTTAGTTTTTATTATTTAATAATATTATGAATTTGATATTTAATATGTAGATTACAATGTTTACCGTAACATACCTGACCATATACATACGTTGTTTTTTTTCCAATTTTGATTTAATACTTTCTATTGTGTGTTTATTTTTTGTATAGCGTGCCTAAGGTGACTATTAATATTCTTATAGTAATTATTATCTATTTTATATGTATACTCATGTACATGGATTCAGCTCTATTTTATTAATTTTATTTGTCTGCCGTGTAAAGCCGACTTTAATCAACGCTATTGTCTAATTAATATTTCTGGTTTAATAGTTTTATATCTACATATATTAATATATTACTAGAAACTGACGAATTCTAATATGCGATAATTAGCTTTAATTGATAATTCATGCTTTTATTGTATATTCTGAATGAATAAATTGCATAATAAATACTGAAATACTGAATCAAGGAGGGTCGCGGCGTTTTCGATCGCACTTATGCTAGGTTTACACGAGCTTAGTAGCTAATGCTTAGTAGATGTCATTTGCACTAATACCTTGCGTGTTGATTCAGAATGTTAGTGCTTCGCATTAGTAATTAGTATTAGTGAAACTAACAGTGCAAGTGAATAGAAGCCGATCCTATTTACTAAGCGACAAACGACTACTCCCCCCCCCCACAAATTACTAAGCACTTGTTGCTTGCTGACTCGTGTGAACAGCCATGGCAAGTTTTAGTGACAAATGGAAATGACAAGTGATACACGTGTCTCTCTTAGTTTTGTGATTATGGTGGCAGAAAGGTAGAATTACGAAACAACCATAACATTCATCCAGAAATTTAAATCGTATGAAAAATAAAGTGGCGCGGCAGTGGGGTTTCATTTCGAAAGGATATCGTGCTACTAATAGTTTTCTGTTATACCAAGTCCACGTGCAAGTGCTAATACCAATAAGTTACAAGTATTGATAAGCCAGTGTAAACCTAGCATTACTGGCGGTATCGCGACGGCTTGGACCAGCGATGGCGGCACCACGTGACTGGATAGATTGCGATGGCGGCACCACGTGATCAGATCGCGACTTGCGACGGCGATACCACGTGACTCGAGGAGCTGAGGCGCGCGAATTTTGAACAGCCGCTTGCGCCCCACCGCATTGCCGTACGCCTTTCGGCCAACTCGACGCCAGTAGGCCCTTCGATTTGGCAGAGCCACCGGAACCGCCCGGGTTTGTTCAATGCCCTCCCGCCCTCGTCGAATATACCAACAAAACATCATGACGTATCAGGACTCGAATCCATTTCTCACTAACTGATAAGTGTTCGCGAACACGAGACACGTGTTCACACGAATTATTTATTCTTACATGATAGCTAGTATTATAAGTATCATTCTATTTGTATAGTTATGGTAATATCTTTATTAATTTTACTTCTCAATGCCTTGGTTTTACTGTTATGTTGATTAGTAATAAGTGAATAAACACAATAAATAAATATTAATTATTTGAATATTTGAACAATATTTGAATATTTGAAGTTCCATACCTACTCTATTGAACTCAAAATTCTTGGATTATTAGACGTATTTGTCGTCTTCCTTTTTTTTGGATTTTTTTATAGTCTCTTTTAAATATACGATTTTTAATTCTCTCTTGTAATATTGTTGGTTTTATTTTACAATTTATACTTAGCTTATGCAACTGAAGAGTCACGGGAAATAACAATCAATGGGCCCGATTGCGTTTCTTTGTGAACTAAAATAGGAACTTAGTTCAATCAAACGAGACAGAGCAATACGTTATAACGGAATATGAAATGTCCATTTTTTCACACCAAAACTGCCTGTCGAACTTATAAACGCCCGAAAAAGTTTGAACACATTTCGTGCAGTGTTAGATTTAGCTGCTTTACCTTCGGTGAGTAGTTTTAATGCGGAAAAGTGTCAAACGTTTATTTCACATTCCGCTCTGGCGTGCAGCTCTGTCTCGTTCAAATCAACTAATTTCCGATGTTAGTTCAAGAGAAACGCAATCGAGCCCAGTGTAACCTCATTCCAAACAATACATTTAATAACGTTCCCGTGAAAAAACCGGGTAGGACATTTTGTATAATAATATTAGGCAATGCCACCGGTGTGCTGGTACCTATTATATTTGACATCAATCATGTTATCGTCCGCCAGCTGCCCCTCGATAGACTGGTGCTTTTTTAAGTAACAAAATATCCCTGTCCCTATTTTCATTTAAATACCGAAGTCTTATCAATGTACCTTTAATCAAAAAAATCTTCCTTGTTTTCCCGCTGCTATAACTGGATACTTTTTTTTTGAACGTGGAGGGAAGGGAACCGACAAGGAGGGAAAGTATTTTGAACGTGATTTTTTCTCGAGATGAAGACGGAAATATCTATTTTGAGCCCCTCTGAGACAAGTTAGTCTACCAGGGTAGGATTCTGGCAACAAATAGAGTTGTCAACTACAACGGGCGAACTCGTCCCATCAGGAAGTTTTAACGATTGTTCGTTCTATCTCCCGTGAAGTGAGCGCAGAAGACTTGGACAAAACAGTCCACCGTCAAGCTCCGCCACATGCCCGCAAGAGGCCAACGCCTTATCCGCGAGATAACCAGATATGTTACCCAGCGGGCTTACACTCACGCCCTTACTTCCAATTGCGACCAGATTACTCCGGTCTCTCGCCTGGTTACGAGTTCGAGACCGCGCAGGTCCTCTCCCTTACGAAGAGGTGAAACGGCGAGAGGCGAATCTATCGCGGACCACGGCATCCTTTCCCCGGCTGTTTCACCCAAGATCGGGTAGCCGATGGTCGTTTCAAGAGCAGTCGCCGTAAGGTCCGCAACCACCCCCGCTCTATAGGAAACAGTACTGCTTTCAGACTCCCCCGACTGTTAGTCAGAGTGCACAATCGATTGGCTTACGCCGCACGGTGCGCAGACCGTCCAGGAGCGTCAGAAGGTTGACTGCTAGGGGAAACTAGTCCAAAGGCCAGAGTCCTGCCCGGGCTCGCACTTCATGCGTGGAGGCCGCCGGATGGGTGTTGACCCGTGAGTGTGACCAACCCTGAACAAAATGGGTCTTCATGGCCAACTCGGGAAAGTCTATTAGCTCCCAAGTGTTGATTAGTAATAAGTGAAGATTTAAGTAAATAAATAAATAAATTTTGACAATATTCCTTAATATCGGCCGGTAATTTCAATTTAGTTAGGTATTTAAATATTTTATCCGTTTGCCCGCCGTTAGATGGCAATAGGCAATATGTATTTTTTAAGCCCGGAATCACTGTCAGCCTATGTGAGCATTTTTTTAGAAGCCAGCACCGGCCACCGAGGCACTGCCTTAATATATCGATGTCGACCTGTAAATGGCATGGCGATTTTTATTTTTAGTTCCGAAAAGTTGGCATTAATTATGGCTGGTTAGGTTATATCTATGTTCATAGTGGGCCCGATTACGTTTCGTTGTGAAATAAAATAGGAACTTAATTCAACCGAACGAGACAGAGCAGTAATATAGACCGGAATATGAAATGAACTATCGTCGATTTTTCCTGCATCAAAACTACTTCTCGAACTCATAGACGCCCGAATAAGTTTGAGCACATTTCGTGCGGTGTTGGATTTAGCTGCTTTAACATCGGTGGGTAGTTTTAATGCGGAAAATTGTCAACCGTTTATTTCACATTCCCCTCTGGCGTGCAGCTCTGTCTCGTTCACATGAACTAATTTCCGATTTTAGTTCAAGATCCAATCCAGCCCAGTATTTGCAAAACCTATTTATACAAATTTGCTTTATCTTATGAAAAGTCTACAACGCTCGCATTAACAACTTATACTAATTTAATTAGTAATTCACAATATTATACAGCTAAAGGGTCAAAATAGTTCAAATACAGCTAAATAATTAAAATGTCATATACAAAAATACAGTAGCAAAAAACTGAAAAGATGATATATCCAAAACTGTTGGCAGTGATTCTATTTTAATGTCTTATAAAAGTAAAGTCTAAGTAAAAAAGAACGCAATAAAATTGAATCAAAATAAAATTGAAAACTTAAAATTATTAGCGATAATCGTAATAAATAAAAATGGTCTACAAATAAACAGTAGGTATTTAAATAATCATAATTGTTTTGAAAAGATAAAAATTGTTTTAAAAAGATAAAAATACAAAGAAAACAGTAATTTATTAAAACATTATAACCCTAAAAAATTAAAAAACCGCTTCCCTATAAACTATAATAGAACTTATACTGTCAAAAAAGTAAATAATAAAAAATCGATATTTTTATACAATTTGATTAAATAGAAATAACATGATTACTTTCATAATATCGTTTATAATAAGTGGAAACATGGGACATTTAAATCAAAATGTATTAAAATATGAATAATCGGATATTAATCTTTAACCTTTTAAGGACCATGGGACATGTGTGTCCCATAACTTCAAAAATCATTGTATAATTATTGAATATGTATATTTGTAAATAGGTTATATTTTTTCATGTTATTGAGACACCTGAATCTAAATATTAGCAAAAAAAAATATTGTTTAAAAATAAACTGTTTTTTTTTGTTGAAAATATTGCATAATATGACCAACGAAGTCTGGTGATTTTTAATAAATAAATAAAATATTTATGGCAACTTTTTCAATTTGATTATTTTTCTCTAATTACAATTTTTACTATGTATAATTTCTGATTTAAATAATAAAATAATAAAATTTTCGAAAAGGTTGTAATTTTGCAACTTTATAGACCACTTATGTCCCATTAATTTATACAAAATATATTTAAACAATTTTCACAAAACTTTACTCAACAGTTTTATGTATCAACAATTTTTACTCTACCGTATAGCGTCTGGCCCTGAAGGGGTTAAGAATACCTAATGTGATATAATATAATATACAATAATATAAAGGTACGATATAATAGAATAAAGTCATATAATAGTACAATCAGTATATAGTCAATAAGTTTAAAATTGTTAGTAATATTACAGCTCAATATTTTACCACACCTACAGGGTGTTACATTACACTTCGTGTCAATTTATCAACAATGGTTTAATATCCTCGAGTTTCAAAGCAGCACTAAAAGTTGTAAACTTCGCAGTCGCGCTAGCTCTAATCCGCCGAGAACACATTAATAATGAGCTAAGAAAACAATAGCATGTTCTGAAACAGCGACATGGGAATGGCACCACAGCCCTGAATTATTGTTTGCTTTTGCAGTACTTGCTAAATCTTTCTTCTTCGTTTCATTCTATAGTGCTTTGTAACTGAAGACGAAGTATCAAGTAACAAATTTAAAAGCGGATGAACTACGGTCATCGACGTCTATTGACGACTTGATAATTCATAATTTGTAAACCATTTTCAACCACTTGCTGGTATACGATTGACCCGAAATTTGGCATACCTACTTATGTAAGTTCGGTGACAATGCAATATTATGATACCATCTAGCTGATTTTATGATTGAGCCGGGATCTGAAAATGGAGTTGGAAAATTGCCACTGGAACTCCCTGATGGACAGTGCTAAGATAGTCGAGTTCAGGCTCATTTCTTTTGTTGTCTTGCGTACTTTCCATTACATTATATCTACAACGAGCAAACCCGTCATCTCGGGAAGTTTCAACGATATTAGATCGTTCTCTCTACTGTGACGTGAGCGCACAAGACACCTACCTTCCTTGGGAGGAAAACAATCCACTGCCTTACGCCATTTGCCCGTCAGAAGCCAACGCCTTACGGCGAGGCACCGGAAAAGGTACACACCAGGCAGCCTCGCCCCCTGACAACCAGTTTGGAAGGATATATCCGCCTTGAATTAATGTCTCCTGACTGGTTATAGGATCAAGGTCGCTTGCGTGGTCCTCTCCCTTACGTAGCGGTGCTACGGTGCCTATCGAATCTATCGCGGAGCACGGCATCCTTTGTCCGGCTTATTCACCCAGGATCGGGTGTCCGAATGGTCGTTCCAAGAGCAGTTGCTATAAGGTTAACAACTACCCCCGCTCTATAGGGAACATTACTGTTTCCATATTCCCTTGGCTGTTAGTCGGAATGCATAATCGATTTGACTGACGCCGCACGGTGCGCATACCGTCCAGAAGCGCCGGAGGGTTGACTCCTAGGTGAGACTGGCCAGCGTTTTAACCTGGCTCTCACTTCTGCGTGGAGGCCGCCGGATGGGTGTTGACACGTGCGTTTGACCAACCCTATACAAATGGGTCTTAGTGGCCAAACTGCAACAGGGACCATTAGCTCCCCTCCCTGATGGACAGTGCTAAGATAGTCGAGTTTGGTTTGTTACCATGAGTACTTTCCATCACTTAATATGCCAAGGGTCTGAAGATGGATCCGGGATATTTCCACTGGAACTCCTTAACCAAAAGTTAAGCTTGTTTTATAAAAAACTAAATACTTTTAATTTATATATGTCTGGCTCATATGGTATATATATGTCTGGTTATATATGCCTGGGTTTATATGGTATTAGTGTATCGTTCAGATACTCAGCTGCGTAATATCGGACCATGGCGAGTACCATAGGATTACCATAGAAACCAAGAGTGCGACACAAAATATACACAAAAGGTGTTCCTAAGGGAGCGATACTTGTACCTTTTCTCTTCCTCGTATATATTAATGATATCCCTGAGTGCCGCGAATGATGAAATCATTTTATAGGCCGATAACACTTCGCTTCTTTTTACGAAATATAAATAAAGATACTCCTGCTCAAAGTAAACGACAGTAGATGAACTTATATTTTCAAGTAAGTACGTATAAGCGTACTACGTAAATATAAGCAAGTAAGTAATATAAATAAATCAAAATCAATGTGATTCTCTTTGTGGCCGTCTGATTCCATGAAATAGATAAACATTTTGGGACTGACAAATTAGACAATGCCTATTGACAAAATTTTTCAGATTGGATATCGATAAAAAATTACAATAGTGTGACCACTTAAGGTGACATGATACCTGGGAACGACCATACCTGAAGACCTCTTATTTCATGAATTTTTCAAAAAATATAAGCACATTTAAAAAAAGTTTGTAACTGAATCCCTCGATGAGGAACCAATTTATAATTTACACTCAAAAAAGTTGCACATTGCCTTGGACGATCAGGCTTTAAACTAATTTGAAAGTCTTTCAGTCACGATTACTCATACAATGTAAGCGGTGAGTGTGTTTTATTTTATTTCTTTTCTATTGGCTGGTTAATTCTCTAGCGTCGCGCTTAGCCACATTTTTTCTTCATGCTCTAAATAAATTACAATTACTTAAAACTTGAGAGCGCTCTGAAAGTTACGCTAAATATACTTTACCATTACCACCCTTATACAACCACTGCGTAAATATATTTTTATTGTGTAAAAAATTGTATTGTACGAGAAATAAATATCAAACCATGGTTTTACCACTAGCCCTTAGCCTTAAGGAAATCTACACCATATGCAGGATGCGTATTGGTCATAGTTGCACTCCTGCTCACCTCAACCGAATCCATGTCCCCTTGTTTCCACAGGGCGACCGCGGTCATCCCTTTTGCACTATGGACCATCTTTTCATTGACTGCCCCATTAATAAAAACTAGGCTGACTCCATTTTGGACTTCTTGAACCTCAAACCTAAATCCCCTTTTAGTATAGATTTTATAAACTTTGAACACCTCTAACGTCTACAATATCGTTTGTAAATTTATAAAATTCAACGACATATCCCTCTAATAATATTGCAATGATCCTCTGATGGTTTATATGTTTAATATACGTATTTCACCATCTATTCACAATATTTTTAATTATTATTCGATTCTGTGTTCCCATCGGAGTGACGTTTTACTTGTTTTAGTTACTTCTACTAACAAAACTAAGTTTTCCATTGCAACGGCAAACCTACACCGGAAATCAACCTCTGTGTGAAGCCTATTAAATACCCTTGCGCAAAAGAAATAGAGCAATTTAAAATTAATTTTCAAATTGTATTCATTTGTGATACAAAGAGCAGCAACCATTTCTCTTTATTTTCAAATGCTATGAAAGATATTCCATCCGAATAATAACAAATTTAATGGATTGCAGAAAAGGCGCACATAGAATATCTAATTTGCCCTGGCGGCGGCTACTCGTCAAAGCTTTGTTTGGTAAAAGAGAAAAATAATGTGCCATTCTGCCAACCTAATTACGATGTTTCACGTCTTTTCTCGCTAGATATATGATACATACGTATAATTGTATACTAGAGAGTTTCTTTATTCATTCGAGGGTTTCTTTATTCATTCAAGAAAAATATCTAGAATGATTACATTTGACAAATAAAAATATATGCTATTTATGATCAACAAAATTAGAAACACGATTCAAACATTCCAATTTCAGACAATTGTGGTTTGTCGACTACAACGGGCAAACCTGTCACCGTAACCGTACTGATCCGTAATGACCATTATATCTCAAGTGAGGTGAGTGTAGAAGACTTTGTGGACGATACAAATCGTCCAGCAAAAAATACGAACCCAACAGAAGCCTACGCTTTACGGCGAGGCGCTAGGAAGGTAAAACTGTGGGTCCACCGCGCCTCCAGTTTCGGTCAGATTTGTCGAGCCTCCCGATTGATTACGTGTTCGAGATCGCTTGCGTGGTGCTCTCCCTTACGTAGCGGTGATACGGTGTCTACCGAATCTATCGCGGTCCATGGCATCCTTTGCCCGGCTCATCACGCGTTATCGGGTAGCCGATTGGTCGTTTCAAGAGCAGCTGCCGTAAGGTTAACAACTACCCCCGCTCTATAGGAAACAAATTTCCCGTTTTCAGACTCCCCCGGCTATCATTCGGAATGCACAATCGTTTGGCTGGCGTTACACGGTGCGCAAACCGTCCAGGAGCGCCCGAAGGTTGACTCCTAGGGAGACTAACCCACAGGCTAGCGTCCTACCCTGGCTCTGGCGGATGGGTGTTGACCCTTGCGTTTGACCATCTTATACAACTGGGTCTTAGTGGCTAAATTGCAACTAGGCCCATTAGCTCCCTGTTAAAACTCCCTGGTAAAACGAGCAGCTTATTGAGATATTTTACATTACAATAACTTTTTTTTGAGTTTCCCGGCCTGGCTACACATATATGTATACGCACCTTGCTGATTTCCGTAGCTCCCGCTCAGTCATTACTCGCTGTGATACACGAAATCGTAGACACGCGAACGACCTATTCTTTACGTGTGCAGTTTACGACATTTATTTGGCTATTTTATTTACCTTGTATCCATATATTTTTAGGTTTAATTTTACAATAATATGTGAGCAAGCAGAAGCGCAGAAGAAAAAGGAGTAGGTTATCAATTCGGTTTTTGTTTGTTACTTCAGAACTCTGCCAAGAATGTTCAAGTAGCGATAGATTGAATATGTCGATAGATTGAATATGTTTTTGTATATTTAGTGACACTTTTTCTTTTTGTATTACTCAATAGATCCCTGTCATATAGTGGTCAGTGACCGTCATGACATATACATAGTATACTGGCTAGTTTAGATTTCACCATAATATGATCTATGCAACTAGAATGAGTGCTATCGACTCGAGTCGGTAAGTCTATAGCAACTCGAAGACCATGATGTGCCATGATTTTTATTTATATAACAAATATTATTTTTACACACTTGTGGAGAAATAAATTCCTTACAAGTCGTTAGATTAAAGTTGTCAATGAGATCATTAAAATAAGTCATGATGGCAATTACTATCAATTTGGCATTGACTAGGCTTAATTATATTTACATATTTTGGGAGATTATGGACCAGGTAAATTTTAAATGTAGCGCTATAGTAAATTGAGATATATATTGTCACATAGAATATATTACTATTAATTGTGAAGTATTTTGATATATAAAAACGTATCAATACGTGCTGATATCTAAAGAGGTAAGTGGGCCAAATATATGCGGATGTAATAGTAGATTGTATCACAAGGGAGCAAAATAATATTTTTACAGCGAGGCCGCTTTTTTGAATCCAAAGCGAAGTGAGGGATTCTAGAGTAGAATCCCGAGCGTAGCGAGGGTTCTTTAATAGAATCCTGAACGTAGCGAGGGATTCAAAAAGCGCCCGAGCCAATATATATATATATATATATATATATATATATATATATATATATATATATATATATATATATATATATATATATATATATATATATATATATATATATATATATATATATATATATATATATATATATATATATATATATATATATATATATATATATATATATATATATATATATATATATATATATATATATATACATATATATATGTACATATATATAATACTTTACTCTTTGTAACGGCTGTCGTGTTTTTGTCCTTTTAATAAATTTACCTACTTGTTTTCATTTTAAAGTAGTGACATAAAAAAATTACATTGTTCGTAATAGCCGGGACTGCGGTTGGCTTCAAAACGATCTACATAAGCATCACTTTATTACCTGTAAAACATTTCTATACGTATGAAGGTTGTTCTACAATGTAACTTTATGGGTCTATCCTTATCGCATGAAATGCAGGGCAGTGCGATAGAGGAGGATGGCTGAGCTGATCAAGGGTTGCCCAAACGCGGGCAAATCTACCCTAAGTGGATAACGCTCCCCTTATCTGCAATTGTTTTTATCGTCTTCTTAAAACTTCTTTCTGTTAAGATGTTTTAAAAGGAGCATAAATAAAATTAGTGCGCGAAAGGGGTTCATTTAAGATTTGAGAAACGTGAAGTGACAGTTAATAATGGGCCACTTGAGTTAGTTTATGCGGAAGGGAGATTTAAGTTAAAGCGAAAGGTCGAGTGATGCGGGGAGGAATCGGGGAAGGGGAAGCGGCAGTAGCGGGGCTTAATTGAAAATAATGACGGTTAGGAGTGTTTTAGTCACTCCCAAAAAGTACACCAAGTACAAAGGGGAGCGAGACAGGTAAGCGACCGCGTATTGTTATGTCCGGGTAGGGATAATAATAGAAGCCTGAACAGAGCTATTATGGAAGGATTTGAGGGAAGTTCGTCGAAATAAATACGACCACAAACATCGCTACGTTGCCTGCTCCTTAGAATAGCTCTCTTTGTCTTTTTGATCCTCTCTTATTGACCTAAGGTTAAACACCATCGTGGATATTTTTACACGACTGCCCAAGAAGAAAGAAGCATATTTTAGCGTCAATGTCCACAAAAGTTACCCACATTTTAACATTGTAGTTCACATTTTCACCACGCCTCGACTTTCCTGGACATACACTGGATGCCTTTTCTGGTATCAAATTGTCACATTAATAAAACATCTCAAGAAACGCTTGAAAAGTTGACGCTTTTCTTTGCACGACGACGGACAAAGATAGGACGCGTCAAAGAGATATACAACCAAAGAAGAAACGCAGTTGATTTATCGTTTATAGGTTGCACATACGATCGTTGAGACAGTTTTCAAGCCAGAAATTATATCGAAAAAATACGTTCACTCTTATCATTGATTACATAGGATATTAGATTGCTCAATGAAGTTCTACGTCTTGGCAGTTAGGATTTTGTGTAGATGGCAGTCAAAGTTTCAAACATTCATTATTTTTCTTTTAACATGACAGCCAAAAAAATAAAGGATTGTTTCTGTTGCTTTATTCCACCATAACCTGTAAACGCTTCAACTGTAGTAGAAGTGTGTGGTATTGTTCCACAAGGGAATGTTGTGGGTCCCATACTTTTTCTTTTATATGTAAATGATTTTTGCGACCTTTCTGTGAATGGTAAAATTGTTGCGTTCGCTGACGACACCATCTTGCTGACATCCACAAAACAATGGAATGATACTTATAAGCAAGCACAAATCAATTTAAACAAAGCTAAAAAATGGCTAGACAGTCACATCCTGACAATAAACTCCTCAAAAACTAAATACATTATATTTAATTTAAAGCCAAATCACGCACAGTGCGGTATCAATAAATTAAAAGTAGATTGAAATGTGTGCGATAAATTAAGTTGTATATGCCGACCAGTTGAAAAGGTGTAGATGTAGAAAGGTGTAGATGAGACATTGAGCTGGAGGAACCACGTCAATATTCTTACAGCAAAAACCAGGAAACTCGGTTATGTTTTTCGTGAATTACGAACTGTACTGCCGAAAACCCTACTGAAATCGGAGTACATGGCAATTTTTCAGAGCCTCTTGATACATGGAACGATTGCTTGGGGTGGATGCACTAAGCAAGTGATTGAACCTTTAATCAAAGCTCAAATGTTGATCCTACGGGTTATACATAAATAGCCCCCTAGCTATCCCTCTTTACAGTTATTTCGAGAATATTGCGTGTTTGATGTACGCCAATTGTATGTGAAGCAAGTGCTATTGTTATTTTATAAATTCAAACACGTATAGCCTATGGACCAACAAATAAAAATTACTAGAAGTGCTGAGGCGGGGCAGTTCTTGGTACCGCGTGTCAGAACTTCATTCGCACAACTATAGAAGTGTGTCGTATTGTTAGAATCGTTGTCACCCCGAGTGTCATAGGGTACATTATCGTAACCAATCGAGAGACCGGAGTAATCTGGTCACAATTGGAAGTAAGGGTGTGAGTGTAGGCCCGCCGGGTAACACTCCTGGCTATCTTGCGGTTAATGCGTTGGCCTCTTACGGGCTTGTGGCGTAGCTAGACGGTGGACTGTTTTTGTCCTCAAGTCTTCTGCGCTCAATCCAGGGGGATAGAACGACTAATCGTTAAAACTTCCTGAAGTGACGGGCTCGCCCGCTGTAGTCGACAACCCTAGTTGTCATAGGGTACATTAACTGTGCAAATATTAATGGAGTAGTTGTCTAAATGTCAATAAATTACGATAAATACATAGTGTTTAGTATCAAATGAAAGGAACCAAATAAATATCCATATAAATAATATTCATAAATATCTATTATTAGGTGATATCCAAATTTGTGGGTCAAAAAAAATGGGACATCATGACGGAGAGTTATTTCAGGACATTTAATAAGTGGCTCTATTTAATTATTAATGTTCCTACTAAAAGTACATACAAACCACTTAGTCTATTAAAAATGACGAGCAATTAATTGGGACTTGAGCGTTCCCATGATATTTTAATTATTAACATACCACTTTTAAAATAGGCCATTTTATTGTAAACTGTGTTTTCACAGGGCATATATCTTATGAACCCTGTGAAATCTTCTGCCTGTGGGCATATATATGCCTGTGGGTATATATCTTCCCGACTCGATCATATACTTCACAAAGCTTACGGATGTCTGGGTTTTATATTGCATATTTTTGTGTGAATGAAGTTTTTAGGTAATAGGTAGATGAGGATTAGGTACCTACTTCGTGATTCAAGTGGATTGCTAACCTACGTATATATCATAGATGGTGGGTTTCAATTAAGCGGCATTCATCAAGGAGGTAAATCAGTACGAGCAACTTTTCATTAAAAAAATAGGAAAAACGAAACAGAAAAAACATTTATTTTTTGAAAAAAAAAGTATATTTGTTTTTTTGTATTTGAAATTTTAAAGATTATTACTGTTAAATAAAAGTTTGACAGGCGTTTGTGCGCGCTGCGCCATCTATCGGTAGGTAAAACATCACTAATAAACCATATTAGCGATATTATACTTACCGCTAGCTAGCGCACCGTGCTCTGCGCTTTTTATACTCATTTTAAGTTATTTTTTTTTTTCAAATAAAAAAACATCTTTTAATTTCATTTTTTTACAAAATTTTGTTTAAAGTTGCTTATATGCTAGTACTGATTCAACCCCTTCAATAATTCCGGTTAATTAAAACTCATCTTGCTAGATAGTTTGAAAGCTACCTTGCTAGAAAACAAGAGAGATTTTAATCTTAACAAACTTTTTTTTATAAATGTGTGTGTTTTTTTTTTAATAGAAATAATTATAAGGATGTTTTCAAAGTATTCGTTTTTAAAGTGGAAGACATACACATTTACTCACGATGAAATTATCTTTCCTTTTGTTTGTAAAATCTTAAAAGAATTAAACGAAGATGAAAACTTAAACGTACACACCTGACTATCAACAAACTTCACAAGAATCTTACAGCAAAAACATTTGATAAAAGCTACGAAGTATGCTGATAGTTTCGAGAAGCAGCCAAAGCATCAAATACTCAAACAATATCATATCTATACTAATATTATAAAGAGGTAAAGTTTGTGACGTTGTAGGAAGTAATCTCTGAATCTAATAAACCGATTTTGAAAATTCTTTTACCAATAGAAATCCACGTTATTTGAGAGTGTCATGGGCTATATATTAATCCGAAAAATGAAAAAAACTTTCGTGGTAGTCTTGTTTGCAAAGTAAGTCGGAGAATAAACGGTCAAACGAAAACGTTTCAAACTAACGCTGCCTTAACGATGAGAGATATATGATTAAGTTCTAGGCCAAGTTGTAGAGCTTGATAATGCCTACAAAAAAGTCAGGGACAGCATATGTTTAACTTTTATATTAAAGTCACAAAAAGTAGTATTTTTTATTTTAAAAAACAATTTAAATCGTTAGGTGATGTTTATTGGTCATATTATTAACAATTATGAATTCTTATCAAAATAAGTAAATTTATCATCTCACGTGTTTAAAACCAAAGACTTTTCCCTTTTACTGCATATAATTTCCCTTTTACTGCATAAATGGTTAAAGAGATAAGACACTCACAAATAAAACACTCACTAGAAGACACTCACAAATAACGGTAATATAGTCAAATTGGCATGCAAATACAATTGCAGTAAAAATATAACCCTCCTTTTGGCAGTCAGGAAATAAATCATAGCACTCAGTACTAACCGAACCACACTCATAATTTCATCACAGGTAAAAAGTTTTACCGCCCAACGAAGTGGGCACGGGTCAGCTAGTTAAAAATATAAAAAGAGTAGAAATATTATTATCAAATAAAATATCAGTTAAGTAACAATACTGGCGGCGCCAAATTTCTCGGTCCCTCGCCCACATGCTCAGATTACACGTATTAAACTTATTGAACACTAATGCACTGAAACCAAAAAGAAATATAAACCCTTTAAAGGATTAGGATTTTTGCTCTTTTTTGGCTTCAATGTATTGGTGTTTAATAAATAGATACGTGTGACGAGCGAGGGACCGAGAACTCTGGTGCGGCCAGTAATCATAAATTTTCAAAACTCCTAATCGTTTGCAACTTTTCGCGTGTGCAAAAATAACGATACAAAGAACGGCTATAGACTGTTCATCCGAGATTTCCTTAACTACTTGCGATAGCTATATGTTTATTTATTAGATTATAGCTAAACATTATTGCGTTGCTTTTCATAAGTATGAGCTGTTTTGGCAAAGTTGCGTCGTTTCCGCCCGCCGAATGGGGCAATAAAGAGCGAAGTTTTTAACAAGAGGATGGGAGTTAATGGTGCGATTTTTCCGGAGGTCGCGTGCGTGAGGATATGTGCCGCGCCGCATTCATAGCGACAACTCGGGCGCCGCCCTAGTGTTTACCACATTCAGCCCATTTTTTTTCAAGACAAAGGATAGTGCCGCCCAAAGTGGGGAAAGCTAATGACGGGTAATTTTTTATAGTTTTTCAGCAGTGGCAGCGTGAAGATTTATGACGTTGACCTTCTCGTTTATGAACTGGAAGAATGAATTGTTTCAAGATTGTTTAACACTGAAATACCCGGAAGTTTCTACCATTTTGGCTGCCCAGTGCAGTACTTTGACTTATTATAAACTAGCTGCGCCCAACGGTTTCACCCGCGTGGTGATGGAAAATTGTGATAATGATGATAGAAAACCATATATCTTTATAAATTATAGCCTATGTGTTATTCTGATGTGTAAGCTATATTATTGTAAAGTTTCATCAAAATCCATTTAGTAGTTTTTGCGTGAAAGAGTAACAAACATCCATACATACATACAAACTTTCACGTTTATAATTTTATTTATTTATTTATTTATAGTATTACACAAGTTCGTTTGTACAGTTTACCATATCATGTTGTATATATATATATATATATATATATATATATATATATATATATATATATATATATATATATATATATATATATATATGAGACGTTAGCAAAAAACTGATTCTTGAGGAGATAGGGTAATGAATAAAAGTCGCCTAACTAGGCCAGGGCCTGTTCTAAGGCAGACTTTATAAAATATTGTTTAGATATATCTAATCAAATTATTATATAAAAAAATAAAAATAAAAATTAAAACAATTAAAATTTGTAGAAACTCTATTACTTTGATAATAATTATTAACGTGTAGAGTAAAAGTAAAAATATATGATTGAAAGTAAAAATATATGTCTAAAATTCAAGAATAATGCGAAAAATTAATATACAAAAAAATTTATATACAATATTTAACATTCCATTGATGTTTTCCCTGCCTTCTGTAATAAGCCAACTTGAAACCGATTTTTTAAATTTGTTTTTGGTTTCAATGCGTTCATCGACATCAGGCAGGTAGTTGTACATTCTCGGTGCTATGAATTTGAAATGTCTCTGTCCGAAAGTCGTACGAGTTCTTGGCACTATCATATCGTCATTCTTTGCAGCTCTGGTGAGTCTCACTCGTGCGTTAATAAGTGGCATTTTGAATTTTGCGTGTATCAAGGCTATCTTAATGTACAACAGTCTTGGGTTCAAAATATTACTATCTTTATATAACTGGTTCGTAGGATATCGATATGGTTTACGCTCGATAATTTTTAGTATACATTTTTGCGCTACTTCAAGAGGCTGGAGGATAGTTGATATTAGGAGGATAGTTTAATATTAGTAGGATTATTATAAATTGCAACATCCCGCTTATTCATCAATTTTTATCGTGATAAATATAATACAAACGGATTTACTACGTGAAAATTGTAGCACCCGATGTTTCGGCGATGTTGCAACCGTCGTTTATAAACTGAACGAATGAATAGTTTTAAGATTGTTTAACAGACATAGGATAGTACCCAAAGCAAGCTATTGACCGGTATTTGTTGCAGTATTTCAGCGGTGGCAGCATGAAGATTTATGACGTTGACCTTCTCGTTTATGAACTGGGAGATTGAATACTTTCAAAATTGTTTAGTACTAGAATGCCCTGAAATTTCTACCACTTTAACTGCCCAATGGAGTCATTTTGACTTCTTTTTGACTTCTTCGTTGCAACCGTCGTTTATAAACCGGACGAATGAATAGTTTCAAGATTGTTTAAGGCTCCCTTCCGAGTTGACGCGAATAAAAATTTAGATATTTTTCAATGCCACGCGCCCGCGCGCTTTCGATATATACATAAGGATGTATAGGTATACCGCGGCGACAAGGGAATACGTCCCACCGTTGGCAGTGGACTATTACGAATGACGATTTCGGCTTCGCGCGTATATTATAATAAATTATCAAATGAATAGTTTTTTATAAAGTAAAAAATAGATAACAATAATAAAATAACTTACTATCACTGTGTTATTTTTTATATCACTCAAAAGTATCTTTGATAAATAGAAAAAAAATAATGTTTGGCCATAACCTTTATGGAAATTATGTAATTTTAAACTTTTTTTAATATATTTTTTGTATGGAAGTTCCAAAAACTGTCTTGGTATCATACGCTGGTGTAAATAATATTTTTTAGTATTGAGAATCATCTCTAGGTTTTTCAAAAACTGAAGACAAATCTCGCTCGTTTCTATTTTTTGGAAAACAGTAACAGAATAAAGATAATTTACAATTAATATGGAAATAATTTACCAATTTCGTTTTAGCGAAATGATAGCTTAAGGGACCGGGTTTTTAAAATCCGGCATAATTGTATTAAAATTCTTTTTCGTGTTCTCACAGCCAGGCCACAAAATTATGCTTCATATAGCTTTTGACCGCCACGGCCGGCACGGCCTCTTAACACTATAACGCCTGGCACTTTCTACTATTTTGTCTGTCCAATTGATTTATTTTGACTGTTTGACTTGATATAAATTGCAACATCTCGCTTCTTCATCGATCTCTATCGTTTTAAATATGATACAAACAAATTGTAGCATCCGATAATGATTTACCAATGTATTTTAACGATATAAATGTAACGATATGGAAGAATTATTGATTGACGTTAAAATTAATCTATTCAAACTTAATAGTTGGTTTGAGAGCAACAACCTCACATTAAATGCGCCTAAAAGTAACTTCATACGAAAATTAAAACTTCATTCAAAATAAATATGGTATATTTTGTTACAGTTACCTGTTTTATTCTTTATATTTTTTTCTGTTTTATTTTGATTCTATATGTTCGGCGCACATGTAAACCAATCATCGCCATATATGAAGTCTATCTTAGTGCGGGCTACTGCTTTGTTAGGCAGATTCTGCAATGAAAACAGTTTGAATATAATTATTTTAATAAATTTATTATTATTATTACTATGATTATAATCATAGTACTGAATCATTTACTGAATCAAGCGTTTTTTACAAGCTTTTATTTTAACCTTGCAATGTTTGTTAGTTTATTTAAATCTAATCTTGCAAGCAGAATTAGGACCACTTCCTCTTATCCTATAAAATTGAAATTTTAGATATTGGTTCATTTCGATAAAAATGCATATTTATGGTGAGCATGACCTGATTCTACAGAAGGGCGGTGTCGACTACAACGGGCGAATCCGTCACTCCAGGCTGGTATAATGATATAGATCGTTCTTTCAGCCGTGGGATGATCGTAGAAGACTTGGGGACAAGACAATCTACTGTCTAGTTCACCAGCAACCCGTTAGAGACCAACGCCTTACGGTGAGGCACCGGGAAAGGTAAACAGCGGGCAGCCTCACCCCCTAACTACCAGTTTTGGCAGGATATCTCCGTCTGGAATTATCCTTCAGGATACCTCCGTCCTCCCGACTGGTTAAGGGTCCGAAGTCGCTTACGCAACCTCTACATGTTGTATTACAGCGGTAATTCAGTTTGAATAATCGCGGACCTGGGAAACGGTATATCCGGGAAACGGTAAACCCGCTGCTTAGGAAACGGTATATTTCCATAGTCTCCAGACCCCTTCAGAAATTAGTCAGAATGCACAGCCGATTGGCTTCGCCGATCGGTGCGCAAACCGTCCAGTGGCGCCGGGATGCAATCCCGCCGGGAGAAACCGGTCCACCAGCTCTGAGGCCTGAGACACGGGAGTCTTTCCCGGGGTAGCCTTCCACTTAAGGAGGCTTCTGAATAGGAGCCGAATCGTGAGTTGAGCCGATGCAATGCATTTTATTTCGGACCCTTAGATTTTACATACACTATATCAGAAAATCAAATTACATTCTTAGACGTTGATCTAACTCTATCCGAAGGCACCATTAAAACTGCAATTCATATAAAACCTACAAACAAAGAGCAATACCTACATTTCGATAGCTGTCATCCGTTTCATACCAAAAAGTCAATTCCATATTCAATGTCCATTCGCGGACACCGTTTAATTAATAATAAAGAAAATTTAGATAAGTACCTTTCTAATCTTAAAAAATCACTAATAGAAAGAAATTATCCTGCCTCTTTGTTAGATAAAAATATAATAAATTCCGAAACAAAATTTTCACCTAAACCTAAATTGGTGTCAAATTTAAATCAAAATAAAATCTTTCTAAGTACTACTTATTTTCCTGGCACTGAGAAACTGCGACCTATTTTAGCAGATTTATTCCCTATTATAGCTAACGACCCATCAACCAAAGGTTTATTAGATATACCACCAATTTTATCATTTCGAAAACCTCCTAATTTAAAATCAATACTTAATAAAAATAATCGAAATTATCTTAGTAATAACAAAAATTTGGGCCTAAAGCCTTGTGGTCGATCACGTTGTAAAACATGTCCTTTATTAGATCGTAGCATTTATTTTACTAGTCCTAACACTCCCAACAGTTACAGAGTTCCTTTTAATAGTAGTTGCATTTCAAAAAATATTGTATATCAATTACTTTGCCAGACCTGCAATGCATTTTATATTGGGGAAACAACTACACCTCTTATGTTAAATAATCACAGGGCCAGCGTAGGCAATGAAAGTAAACTTCCAATAGCATTGCATGCTAAGGCACACAATTTAACTTTTGATAATTGTTTTAAAGTAAAAATTATTAAGTGCCTTGGCGATAACGCTAAAGAAAGAGACGTTAAATCTTGGGAGTTGGCTTTTATAAATATTTTAGGCGCTTGCAAGGGTCCCGGTCTGAATAGGCAAAATTAATACAGTAATTATATTTGTTCAGACATATTCATTAAAAGCTTATTAATATTTTTCATTTAAAAATCATTATTAATAATGTTTTTTAAGGTCGGTTATAGTGCATTTATAACGATATTGCAAAATATTATTAACCCATTTCTCTATATTCAGTTTTTTTTAAATTTAAATTTTGAAAAAATTGTTTTAACAGAAATGTCATAGAGATGAATACGACTAGTGTCGAAATATTCTCAGTCATATAATTTCTTCTAAAATAAGTTACTAACATCCATTTCTGTTACAGAAACCATCCTCCTATACTTATTACATCCAAGGGCATACAGTAATTCGGCTGCAATAACTAAGAACATCATAAGTTATCAATTGCGGAAACAGGTGCTGCTGCCCTAAGTATTTAAAGAGGACATTAACTATCGTTTAAATGTTTCTGGTCCACCAGATAAGTAACTTTTCATGAATCTAATTTTATATATTATTGAAAATAATTTAAATATATATATATATATATATATATATATATATATATATATATATATATATATATATATATATATATATATATATATATATATATATATATATATATATATATATATATATATATATATATATATATATATATATATATATATATATATATATATATATATATATATATATATATATATATATATATATATATATATATATATATATATGTATATATATATATATATATATATATATATATATATATATATATATATATATATATATATATATATATATATATATATATATATATATATATATATATATATATATATATATATATATATATATATATATATATATATATATATATATATATATATATATATATATATATATATATATATATATATATATATATATATATATATATATATATATATATATATATATATATATATATATATATATATATATATATATATATATATATATATATATATATATATATATATATATATATATATATATATATATATATATATAGGTATATATATATATATATATATATATATATATATATATATATATATATATATATATATATATATATATATATATATATATATATATATATATATATATATATATATATATATATATATATATATATATATATATATATATATATATATATATATATATATATATATATATATATATATATATATATATATATATATATATATATATATATATATATATATATAACAAAATTAGGCATCTTTGGTAAATAATAAAAAAAATATTTGCATATTTCCTGCGGTTTACGATCCCTTCCCAACCTGCGACGCGATGCTTGACAAGCATGCTTGATCGTCTAGAGAGCCCCTTAGAATTTTAGACGTGATGACGCATCCAAGTGTAGGAATGCCTACCTACTAGAGTATAACTAAATTGTATTATATTGTATTGTATACAGAAATATATATATATATATATTTCTGTATACAATACAGAAATACGAAATTTTCGCGAAACATAAAAACATTGAAACGCGAACGTCATCTATCTACTACCCAGTGATTTTTTCTTACGAAATTAATTAAATTAACAATGAATTGCAGTAAGTGTAAAAATGATGCAGTAGACTATGTTGTTTGCGGGCAATGTAAAGGGCACTATCATTATGACTGCGCGGGAGTTTCCGAAGTCACCTACCGAAAAATGGGCTCCGAGAAGAAGGCTAACTGGCGATGCACCTCGTGCCGTAACATGGCCAGCCCCTTACCACAGTCTCAACCCTCAAATTTAGGTCAGCCGTCTTTATTTGATGTGCTTAACGAAATAAAAAGCTTTCGAGTAGATTTTAATAATATGAAATCAGAATTTGACAACATGAAATCCGTTGTCCAGAATTCAATGCAATATATCACGGACATAGATAATAAATTAATCGCAATGGATGGCAGGTTCGACGATTTTAATGGCAGATTAATCACTGCAGAGAAAAAGATTTCCTGTTTCTCCGAAGTTCAAAAAGAGTTAATAAAAGCTCAAGAAACTATATTAGAGCTGAGACAGGAAAATAATTTGCAGGACCAATTCTCTAGACAAAATAATATTGAAATTTCCGGCCTACCTACAAATAAGGGAGAAAATTTAATGTCGACATTACATGATCTATGTACCATCGTGGGTTTTAAGTTATGTGATACGGATGTTGACACCATACATCGCGTGCGCCCCTACCTGGGCGTCACTGGCGCTGGTGGAAACAAGCAGCCGGCGCGCCCACCATCAGTAGTCGTTCGGTTCACGCAGCGCAGGCGCAAGGATCAGCTGATTGCGGCCGTGCGGGCCCGCCGCGGCATCTCTACCGCGGACATCGGATTGCCGGGCGCGGCCTCTACCCTATACGTCAGTGACCACCTCACGCCTACAAACAAATTATTACTGAAGCGAGCGCGGGAACTAAAGGTCGAAAACAACTACTCCTATCTGTGGGTTAAAGATTGCAAGATACTTCTCCGAAAAAATGAAACCTCGAACATCATCCGAATTTCAAACGAATCCGATCTTCATAAAATTAAGTGACTAGCTACTGTGTTAAATGTTAAACAATTCCCTGTATTTTCAACAATTACTTGGGTATCTATTTCCTCTTCTTATTTGTCTACCTCAATTTTGTCAGTGTATTATGTTTCATCCTCACTAACAGTTGAGGCTTATTTTGTTTTTATTACAATAAATTGCAACAACGAACACTCTCTTGTCCACAAGTATCTCGCCCTTTTGAATATTATTAATTTAGTGTTTTTTAATTATAGTATTAATCTGTATGCACTGCCATATAGCTTATTACTTTTCTTGTTATTTGTATACTGCATAAAATATTCTCGTTTGAAGAAGTTATTTGACGTTTCAGCTTTATTCAATTTATCACCTTTTTATTGTCTGTTTATTTTAAGACAATACTAT
This sequence comes from Micropterix aruncella, assembly GCA_944548615.1. Classification (NCBI taxonomy): domain Eukaryota; kingdom Metazoa; phylum Arthropoda; class Insecta; order Lepidoptera; family Micropterigidae; genus Micropterix; species Micropterix aruncella. The sequence continues at coordinate 24,714,019 of OX155964.1, read as the reverse complement.
TATGGATTACAAACTTAAATCATTATCAATCTATTACCAGAACGTGAGGGGATTACGCACTAAGTCTCATTCGTTTTTAACCAACGTCTTGCAATGCGATTACGATTTAATCATTTTAACTGAAACCTGGTTAACGGAAGACTTTTATGACGCAGAATATTTTTACAATAATTATAACGTGTATAGGCACGATAGGCTCGTTAGTGACGGACGCGGCGAGCGCGGCGGAGGAATGCTAATAGCTGTGCGTTGCGGGCTGCGCGCGCGGCGGCGGGACGACTTGTGCTCGGAGCGGGCGCGCCACTGCTTGTGGCTGACTCTCGAGATCCCGGCGCCGACTCCGCTCGTCGGCGCTCCCTCCCGCAATACTGTATCCTCACACTCACAAACTACGTACACACATATAGCCTGTTGTTATTTCCCGCACAATGATAATCATTTAGAGGCACTTCGAACATTTTACGATAATACGTTTGATATCATGCAGAATCACCAAAATGACAACTTTTTAATCCTCGGTGATCTAAATATCACTAAAGCAGATTGGTATTCTTTGGAATATTCCGATTCTCTTAGCGTGAACGCGAACGACGATATCAAAGTGTCTGACTTGATTGATTTTATGAATATTTCTAGCCTATCGCAATATAACGGATGTCAAAATAAAAATGGGAGGATACTCGACTTAGTTTTGTGTTCTACTAGCTGCAAAGTGAGGAACTCTGATTCCCCACTCACGCCGGAGGATCACCATCATAAGTCATTAGATATTACCTTTTACCTCCCCTGCAACACTTATATGATGTGTATTAAAGAACGTTTAAAAGTTATCTATCATGCGGCTGACTTTGTTAGCATAAGTAACGCGTTAATGAATGTTGACTGGGATAAAGTTTTATCGAAATTGGATACTGAAAAATCGGTTACCTATTTTTACAACTTCTTACAGGATCTTATAGACAAATATATTCCGAAGAAACTAGTAAAATCACAAACAAATTATCCACCTTGGTATTCCCGTGGTTTAATAAAATTAATTCGTCAGAAAATGAAAATGCATTCCAAATGGAAAAAATATGACAATCTTTGCCACTACCAAACTTTTTCATTATTACGCTCACGGGAAAAGAAACTTGAGCGGGAATGTTACAAAAACTATATTGATTTCTCAGAAGAAAAAATTAACATCGCCCCTCGATTTTTTTGGACATTTATTAAATCTAAATTTGGTGCCAATAATATTCCCTCTCATATGAGCCTGAACGATGTATCTTCAAGTGACGGCGAAACAATTACCAATATGTTTAATGATTATTTTAACTCAGTTTTTATCCCCGACACTTCCCAAGTGAGTGACACTTCCTGTACTGATACAGCCTTATCTTCAGTTAACATCTCGACGGTAGAAATAACAGAAAACCTTGTACATAAACTATTTCAGCAAATAGATATAAACAAGGGTGCGGGTTTCGACAACATCCATCCCATCTTAATCAGGAAGCTTAGTAAAGAGTTTTCAATACCAATCACCATAATTTATAGGAAATCTATGCTGGAGGGCTGTTTTCCTGCCATCTGGAAGAAATCTCTGGTAACTCCAATTCCAAAAGGTGGTGACAAACATGATATTATGCAGTACAGGCCTATCTCTAAGCTGAGTCTATTTGGTAAGATTTTCGAAAAAATAATTACTACGTCGTTAACCACTCAAATGCTGCACGTTGTATCAACGGAACAGCATGGGTTTTTTCGTGGTAGAAGTGTTAACACAAATCTTATCGAATACACTGACTTTTTGTTGAATGCCCTTGATTCCGGATTCCAGGTTGATGCCGTGTATACTGATTTCTCTAAGGCTTTTGACAAAATTAGTCATTCTATCCTTATACAAAAACTTTCGAAATTCGGTATACACGGCGACCTGCTAAGATGGATCCAGTCCTATATAAACAATCGTAGTCAAGCCGTCGCCCTTAAAGGTTACCGCTCTTCGTTTCTTAATGTTCCGTCAGGAATTCCTCAGGGATCCCACCTTGGCCCTTTTCTATTTACTTTATATTTAAACGATATTGGACCGTGTTTTAATAAGTCGCATCACTTGCTTTATGCAGACGATACAAAAATATTCAAAATTGTTAAAGGTCTTGGTGATTGTGAAGATTTGCAACAGGATTTATTAAGCTTTGAGAACTATTGTAAGGATAATCAACTAATTTTAAATACGGATAAATGTAACGTCATAACATTCACCCGAAAGCATCATCCAATTATTTATGATTACAAAATATCCAGTAATAACTTAACCCGAGTTACCAACATTCGTGATCTAGGCATTACCCTGGATTCCAAACTGCACTTTAACCTTCACATTGATAAGATCGTAGCTAAGGCTTTTAAACAACTCGGACTAATTCTGCGCATAAGTAAACCTTTTGCCAGAGGCAACACCATTAAAATACTCTACAATGCATTTGTTCGTAGTGTCCTAGAATTCGGAAGTGTAGTTTGGAGTCCCCAGTATACTGTTCACGTAGATAGGATTGAGAGGGTACAAAAGAAATGTTTAAAATCATTAGACTTTCGGACAGGTAGCCTCTGCACCGATTACGCAGAGAGAGTAACAACACACAAAATGCGTTTTCTGTATTCAAGACGAAAATTCTTAGACAGCATTTTCTTATATAAAATTATTCATAACCACATCAACTCTGCACCCCTTTTGGAAAAAATTCTTTTTAAAATCCCGCGGTCTTCCTCCTCACGTTCAAAAGATACTTTCTATATTCCCTCTTTTCATTCAAACTACGCAAAAAATACCTTCTTCAGACGCTCTTGCATGTGTTATAATAAAGTTTTGAACGACATAGATATATTCTCAGTGTCATTAATTACTTTTAGGAAACAATTGAGTGATTTGTTGTTGCATTAGTTTTAGTTTACAGTTAATAATTTAGGTAGGGTACTCGTACTAAATGAAAACAGTTCGATCCGACTAGACATTTATATTGTTGTGGCTACATTTACAAGTTTTGTTAAAATTAATGGTAATGTAGGTCTATTTGTTTAAGTGTATTTGTAAAAACATTTGTTTATGACTGTTTTTTACCTAAATAAAAAAAAAAAAAAAAAATATATATATATATATATATATATATATATATATATATATATATATATATATATATATATATATATATATATATATATATATATATATATATATATATATATATATATATATATATATATATATATATATATATATATATATATATATATATATATATATATATATATATATATATATATATATATATATATAACAAAATTAGGCATCTTTGGTAAATAATAAAAAAAATATTTGCATATTTCCTGCGGTTTACGATCCCTTCCCAACCTGCGACGCGATGCTTGACAAGCATGCTTGATCGTCTAGAGAGCCCCTTAGAATTTTAGACGTGATGACGCATCCAAGTGTAGGAATGCCTACCTACTAGAGTATAACTAAATTGTATTATATTGTATTGTATACAGAAATACAAAATACACATACATACATACTAAGAACATTAAACCTCATTCATACTTTAATTCGTATAAGTTCGTTTTCCAAACGCAAGTATACAAATAATTTCTATTAGCTATTTGTTTGTTTTAAATTTAAACCTATCAATATTTGAAATTACTATTACTATCCAACTTCTTTCCATCCTTGAACGAGAACCAAAACTATTCACTTATCAAAATACACAAACAAACACACTCAGAGCCCATAATAAATATTTACAATACATACCCGTGTGTTTCCCTAGGCACACTCGTCGTGTATTCTAGATGTGCCGAGGAGTAAGTGGCAATGTGTATCTTTGCAATGCGAAAATCAATAAGATAAATATGGGTTGTATCCTTATCTCCGCCCGAGTAACTTTCTCCTGGGCCCACTACTTCTCTCTCGCAATGGCAGGCCTTATCCTTAAGGCGTTTGTCCGGAAACGGGAAGGAGAAATGGATGGATAACTCGAATTTCCTTTTCTATCTAAGCACTTCCGTGAGTTGATTTTCTATTCGACGAAATTCCGAGTCGCCTAACTCTTTTAAGGGTGGTAGTCTAAATGTAAACCACCAAATTTAACGTTCAAGGAGGCAGAGTTTTTTAAAATTCTCTATTATTATTACCCCTTTAACTTTCCCGGCAGAAAGATTTAAAACGCCAAGAATCGATTTCGAGTCCACCTGAGACGATTAAGACAATTTTCAAATTAAAATATGTCCGTATGTCTTATGTTTGTTTGGTGGTGAACGGTTTTGTGAAGCTTGGGCCACAATATCCATTTTGTTCTCGGATCGGCCCAACTCACGATTCAGCTTCTATTCAGATGCCTCCTCGAATGGAAGGCTAGCCCGGGTAAGACTCCCGTGTCTCAGGCCTCAGAACTGGTGGATCGGTTCCATTCTGATCATTCTGACTAATTGCTACAGGGGTCTGGAGACTATGGAAATACACTGTTTCCTAAGCAGCGGGGGTGGATGTTCACCTGTTGTCATGCCACTCTTAAAATGACTTTGGGCCACTCGATCCCGTGTGGTACTACGGGCAAAGAATGCCCAGGTTCGTGACAAATTCTAACTGAATTACCGCTGTAATACAACAGGTAAAGGTCGCGTAAGCGACATCGAACGCGTAACCAGCCAGGAGGACATAGGTATCCTGAAGGTTAAGTCCAGATGGAGATTTCCTGCCAATACTGGTAGTCAAGGGGCGTGGCTGCCCGCTGGGTACCTTTCCCGGATCCTCGCCGTAAGGCGTTGGCCTCCGACGGGCAGGTGGCGGGAGCTTGACGGTGGATTGTTTTGTCCTAAGTCTTCTGCGCTCTCCTCACGGGATACAGAATGATACTTTTCTATAAAACTTTGCCCGTTGTAGTTGACATCTCTAGTTGTGTGTTTGTTTCTATTCCTCCACGATAACGCACAAACGATTAATCCTATTGGGATGAAATTTGGCATGCAAGCATCATTTGGTCATGGCAAGAGTTGAAAAAGTTTTGGTTAAAGTCGTACCACCAGGCGAGCACCAGTCATATGTCAGTCTTGAGATATTGGACTTATTTATATATCTACATGAACTTTGGTAGACAAATGCCTCTTTGGGCCAAAATCTCATTGCATTTTTACTGATCAGTATATGAACGTGTTTAATACGTTGCATTCTCACCATTCGCGCTCTTCGCCACCACCGCTTTTAATCAGAGCAACCTCCTTCCTGACGTGACATCACTTTAAAAATCCTTCCATAAGTCCGTGGCTACTTGCCGGGAAAGTTTTGTGGTAAAAACCGTTAGAAAAAATAAATAAATCTACACAAATATATATTAATTTATACTGTTATTTTTTCGTAATTCTGATTGGATAATGTTACCTATCAGCATTTTATTCAAGTAGTTAACAGTTCCCCCCCCCCACCCCTCAATTATAACCGACAGAGAACGCTGCCCGTGAGTATTGATTTTAATCATTCAAATATATATATATATATATTTGCATATATATATATATATTTGCATATATATATATATATATATATATATATATATATATATATATATATATATATATATATATATATATATATATATATATATATATATATATATATATATATATATATATATATATATATATACAGTCGTTCACTTTTTGTAGCGGCCATCGTGTTTCTTTTATTCCTTTTAAAATATTTACTTGTTTCTCGGATACTTAATATGATTTTTGTGTGACATAGGCAGAATATATTTTTAACCCTAATTCCAAAGGTAATTCTCCATTCCCGAGCTTTGTTTTACATTGACTCCCATATAGTGTCAATATGGGACTTTAGTGAACACAAGGATTTCAAGTGCGGAGTCCCTCAGGGCTCGACCTAATGCATGTCATTAAGGCCTGCCAATGCTTCCAATACTCTGACGTTATTGCGCTAGTGACAACCGGCTCGACGGTTGAGGACAGCTTACATAACCTTCATTCAATACATCGATATAATTAAAGTACAGATGAAGTAAATACAAAGATTGTCTCGTATGACTAACCAATTAACATTCATGCATTGGATAAACTCTTATAAATTATTAAACGCGTTTTGTATCAAATAAGCCTTTCAACCTGCTTCGAAACACATTGGTAGTTAAAGGTCCCTTAACATTAGAGTTCTTTTGTATATCTGTCAAGTACTGCAAATTGCTTTGATGATATATGCTCCTAAGTAAATAACAATTTAAACAACTCGCCTCTGTAAAAAAATCAGTTTAAAAATGAAAATAAAATAATTAACTTGTTAGAAATGTATTATAATGTAAGTATATAATAATAATTAGTAGAAAAGTTTTTATTTTACATCAAATAATCCAATGAAATATTATATATATAAATAAATTTTTAAAAAATACTTGAAAGCGATACTTTAAAATGGAAGTTTCTCGCGCAGCCTCTACCTGACGTTAGCGATGATTCAAAATTCAAACTTATTGCCGACAGAGGCACCCTTTGCCGGTTAAGCTCAAACGGGAGCTGGTGGCCAACGGAACGTTTCTAAGGATATATGATGCCAGGTTTACAACTACTCCCGCTTATTTGGAAAAGTACATTTCCAAAGATCCCCAATTATTTGGTGGTTTGCGTAAGCGATTGGCTGGTGCTGTATTGTTCACAAACTGCCCAGTCCCACCCGAGGTGTTCCCTTGAATCGGAGCTTCCGATCCCAACTCCCTACGACTGCAGGTTATATCTGCAGGTTCACAGTGGCTCTTCCAGTTTAACTCCCTCTTCGAGGAGGATACTGGGTCTTCCACCCAGTCTCTCTGAACCGTAAGTTAGGCTGACCTAAGAAAACACAGATAGGCCATCATGCTCAAGCTGCACAGAACCCATTGGATTGTACAACTAGGGTTGTCAACTACAACGGGCGAACCGTCACGTTAGGAAGTTTTAACGATAGTGATCGTTCTAAGTAACTTCCGTGAGGTGGTCGTAGGTGACTTGAAGACAATATAAATCTACCGTCTAGCTAATCCAACATAGCTGGCCCGACAGAGGCCAACGCCTTACGGCGAGGCACCGGGTAAGGTAAACAGCGAGCAGCCTCGCCCCCTGTCTACTAGTTTTGAAAGGATATCTCCGTCTGGAATACACCATCAGGATACCTCCAACCTCCCGACTGGTCACGGGTCCGAAGTCACTTGCGCGACCTCTACCTGACGTATATTCAGCGTTGATACAATTTGAATATATCGCGAACCAATGGCATCTTTTGACCGGCTCTAAATTCAGGATCATCTAGCCATTTGGTCATTTCAAGAGTGGTTGACGACAGGTCAACATTCACTCCCGCTGCTTAGGAGACGCTATATTTCCATAGTTTTCAGACTCCTTCAGCAATTATTCAGAGTGCACTATCGATCGGCCGTAGCGCCGGGAGGCAATGCCTCAGGAGAAACCGATCGACTAGCCGTGAGACCTGAGACGCGAGAGTTATACCCGGGGTAGCCTTTCACACGAGGAGGCTTCTGAATAGGAGTTAAATCGTGAGTTGAAACGATCCGAAACCACAGTGGATCTTACGGCCCAATCTGAACTTTCGTGCAGATTATACAATCCATTCGCTACCCGATTGGATTATACAGTTAGTAACCATAACTTTAGATTTTGGAATGACGTGGTCTTCAGAAGTCATTTTGTAGTAGCCTATGTATAATTTCCTTCAGACATTACAATTATACCGTTTAATTTGTATAAGTAAGCTATAAATTTGCATGTCAGAAATAAGGAAATCCCCATTTTGTCCACTTTTCCAAACAATTGCTCAAAACTCCGACCCGTTATCATAGCATAAACATATCACAAATCGTTGAATAAAATATCGCGGTCGTGTACCTACACTACCGATCTCAGCGTGGCAACCTTGAACAGATGATACCCCAGAGTAATCTGATATGCAATTCAATTAAATTATACTCATACTTTTCTATCTTTGAAATATCACAAATTCAGACCCAATGATCTCGAATATCATTGAAATGCTGAGGGTACTGTGAGAGTAATGCAATTTCCATGATAGGAGAGGTTGTTATTAACCTTCAAGCGGTCGCGCGGCGTCGAATCGACCGCACTCGGTATATTTTCGTTCCTAACATCGTCATTTCTTATCGTATGCATTTCCGATTCCTAGTAGCCTGTCATTGTTTCACCGTGCACGAAATAAACATATTAAGTACCTCCACTGCCCGCGCCCCCCAGAGCCCATAGATCGCATTTGTTTTAGTCGCAGCGCAGGCGTCGAAAGCACACAGCGCGCCTGTCGTCGAAAAGGTTACGCGCGACGCTTAAGAGGCCGTGGCGGCCGTGGCGGTCGGCGTCCAAAAGCTATATGAAGCATAATTTTTTGGCCTGGTTGTGAGAACACGAAAAAGAATTTTAATACTTAAGCTATCATTTCGCCAAAACGAAATTGGTAAATTATTTCCATACTTTATTCTGTTACTATTTTCCAAAAAAAATAAAAACGAGCGAGATTTGTCCTTAGTTTTTGAAAAGCCTAGAGATGATTCTCAATATTAAAAAATACTGTTTACACCAGCGTATGGTCTATTTGCATAGTACTGAGACAGTTTTTGGAACTTCCATACAAAACTATAAGAAAAAAATGTTTGAAATTACGTAATTTCCAGAAATGTTATGGCCAAACATTATTATTTTTCTATTTATTAAAGATACTTTTGGGTGATATAAAAAATAACACAGTGATCTTAAGTTATTTTATTAATGTAATCTAATTTTGACTTTATAAAAACTATTCATTTGATATTTTATTATATTATAATTGAAAAGCCAAATCGTCATTCGTAATTGGCCACTGCCAACGGTGGGACGTATTCCCTTGTCGCCGCGGTAAACCTATACATCTTTATGTATATATCGAAAGCTCGCGGGCGCGTGGCATTGCAAAAATACCAATTTTTTTATTCGCGTTAACTCAGAAGGGAGCCTTAACGCGAGATATAAATTTTTGAATACTATCAAATTAAGTTTGCAATAGAGTTTTTTTCTGTTAAAATGACTCATTGACCGCTAACTAACAGTGCAATACTTGATCAAATACAACAAGAAGATGAAGAGAGTAAATCAGAACTCACTGACTAAGGTTAAGAAGTTTCCGATCACCTTCCAGTTTCAGAGGAAACTCAATCTGCTGAAGAATCAAGCAGCTCGGATTCCTGTGAGGAGGATTTTCCTCTTACCTATATAAGTACATATTTGACGGGGCATGATAGCAAAGTGGCAAGAATCTAACAATAACAGTGAGACGGTAATTTTAAAATATTCTCACGAAAGATGCGAGTACTCACGGTGTGGGGGCAACGTTTAAGCAAGCGTGGTATTTATTAATTACTGAGGATATTATTGAAAAAAATTGTCATACACACCAATGAATTTATTTTAAAAAGTTGCCATTATATAATATAACAGACCCCATAACTGTAAATCGACTGATGCTGTAGAAATTCGAGATTTTGATTTATGTTATATGAATTTATATTTTTCTTCGAGTTTGAGTTTCTTTTTCCAAAAATTGTATTGTAACAGGATGATACTGGCCCGTATTCCGTTTCTTGCAGATGCCTAACTTGGGGCCTAAAAACGCGTTAAAACGACGCTTAATTTTGAACTGACGTTTTGGTATTCCCTTTCATGGGTCCTGACTGGAGCGTGCTTATGTAGAGCTCGTCAGGTGCTTAAATTAACGTTAAGCACTGTCTAGACCCTTTTTGGTATTCCGTTTTACAAGTGTCATGGCGGATGGGTCTTGTTCGGGGTCCTTACTAAGAACGGTCTAAACCGAGTAGTCGCTGTGTAGCTGTTGTTTCTCTCGCGATTTCAAAGATGTTTCAAAGATGCTCAGCATTGGCTTTTAAATCGAAGAAAATGAGCGCCGATTATCGTTAAATAATATCTATATTTTGCCCTGAAAGTTCTGTGTCAATATTTTTGGTACATTATGGTAAATATCCTTCTGTATATTTTTAGTCTTGTATATTGTATGATAATCCTTGTATATTTGTATATTTTAAAACAAACGAAAACGTAGCGACAATGAGCGTGCGGTGACGAGACGACGCACGGCGGGCGGGCAGCGAGTGACCAATCTGTCAAAATTAGGACCCCGCTTTGGAACGGCCATAGACAAAACGGAAAATTTTAGGATTTAAGACCGGTTCTTAATTTTGATGAAACGGAATACCAACAAATTTAGGAATGTGCTTAAGTTCCTAATTTTTAGCACTAGCTTAGTTTAAGCCCGCCAAACAGAATACGGGCCATTATATCTATGTATATATTAAAAATACATTATTATGAATTAATTAGTGATTTAAAACCTTGAAATATTCCATAGGTCTTTTAGGCTACGCGCGACCGTTGCCGTTACAAATGACCACGCGCCCGCTTGAAGGTTAACAATATATAATAGCAGTAGTAGTAGATATAGTAGCAGTAGATATAGTAGTCGTAGATATAGTAGTAGTAGTAGATATAGATAGTAGTAGTAGATATAGTAGCAAACAGGGCGGATCAAACCTGAAGTAAATAAGATATATACATTTAATAACATAGCTATGTTAATCTTCGTAGCGAATGATCCTAAAAGACATATTCTACATAGCGTAATATCAATGATCGTCATATTAGCCAAACATATTCTCAAAATCATCTGGCAGGTATTGACTGGTCCTTAACTGAAGGAAATCGCAATTCAATCCTGGTCAATTTCCGCATACCTGGCGGAATCGGAATAAGTACGCGGCATGTATGTACCTCCCGTATATGGATATAATTCCGCTGTTCCGATTTCAATCTCGGAGGGATCAAGTGGAAAATTGGTAGACAAGGGTTCTGCCTCATAAAAGCGAAATTGAACGGAAATTATACGTAACCTTTTTACGACACGAACGTCTGAGGCGAGCTTAGCTGCCGCGTACTGACGGTAGTATCCGGGTTTGGGGGGGGGGGGGGGGAGATAGGGGTCTGGGATGGGTAACGAAACACCACCCTTCATTCCATATCTCCTTAATCGACAATTCCCAGTATTCATATAAATATACTGCAATATGAAATCAAAGGCTATTGCGGTTATTTGACATTATAAATAAGTCAAATTATTATTAATAATTATTAATATTTCAATATAAATAATATTTAGACCTTTAATTTGGTATGTTTGATTATTTGCTTCTTCTCCTTTTTGTTTTTATTTGATATTTTTACACGACTACCCGACAAAAAAGTATAGTGGTTCAGGGTCTATCTATGTATGTTTTCCATTTCTTTATTTCACCCTAACTTATTAACGCTTGAACCGATTTAAAGTGTGTGGTATTGATGGAATTGTTATGTCATTCCGAGAATCATAGGGTACGTTAACTGTCTAGATATCAAGTAGGCAGTTGTCTAAATGTCCAAATGTCAATAAATAAACATAAATATATCGTGTTTAGTGTCAAATGAAAGGTTGTAGTACATTTCAAAAATATACCTCTATCTATATGGATAAATATATGAACTTCATATATCTTCAAATAAGTATGTTTAAATATCGTTCACTTTCTGTAACGACAGTCGTGTTTTTATCCTTTTTAATATATTTACTTGTTTTTAATTTCATTCTAAATGGCTACTTTTATTTACATTATACTAGCTGACCCGGCGAACTTCGTACTGCCTAACAGTCAATGAATGTCGTGTTACAGATTAGCTGAACTTAATCTATGATTTTATGAAAATAATACAATGAATACAAAATAAATATTAAGTTCACTACTTTATTAAGATAACACAAAAAGAAATATAAAAGTACAAAAATTAAATGTATCAATCGCGTGTCAGCAAGGCATGACTGAATTAAACTATTTACATATTGTGCAGCATGGGATGCACTCGGTTTAATTGTCTTCATTAAAGCACCTTGTAATATACGATATTTTTTGTTTTTTTTTTATCAGGCGCAAGAACAAATAAAGCGGATGATTTGCCGACACGTGAACACGACACGTACAACTAACCATGAGAAAAAGACGGATTTACATTTTGTTTGGGAAAATGAATTTTCTTTTATTTTAATTTCTCGTCAATTTTCGTTTTTAATAGTTATTCTGCTATTCGGGACGGAGACAAATACTACAAATCAAAAACCATGCAAATCGGTCCAGTGGTTCTCGAGTTATAAGTGTTCGAACAAACCCGACTATGTTATATATATATAGATAATTACAATAGTTTTAATAGTTCTTGAAACTTCCCAATCTTCTTTATTGATTATAATGTTGCACTCAAATTATGTTGCATTATTGACGATTGAATCTGAGATGAGAAATCGAAGACTATCGCGGCTGTTTGACATAATAAATAGCATAAACCGAATTTACCGCGTGAAGTTTGTAACAATGTTGCAATCGACGTTGCAAGGCGAACGTCTGGGGCGAGCTTAGCCGTCCCGCACTGACGGTAGTATCGGGGTTGAGGAGAAAGAGAGGGTTCTGGGATGGCTAACGAAACACCACTCTTCATTTCATATCCCCAATCGAGAGTTCCCAGATATTCATATAAATACACTGCAATCAATGTTTTACATTATAAATAAGATAAATTGTTATTAAACATTAATAATATTTCTATTTACACGACTACCCTACAAAAATGCCCCTGGGTAGCGAATGGCTTCATGCAGCTTGGGCCATAAGATCCATTTTGTTCTCGTATTCTCGGCCCAACGCACGATTCAGCTCCTATTTAGAAGCCTTCTCGTGTGAAAGGCTACTCCGCATAAGACTCACGCCTCACAGCTGTCGTATTAGTTTCTCTGTTAGGATTGCCTACCGGCGCTACTGGACGGTTTGTGCACAGTTCGGCGACGACAATCGGTTGTGCACTCTAACTAATTGCTCAAGGAATCTGGAGACTATGGATATATACTGTCTCCTAAGCAGCGGGGGTGAATGTTAACCTGTCGTCAACTACTCTTGAAATAAGAATAAGAATAAGAAAAAAATATTTTCAAAAACCCGATCTGGGTATAGAAATTACATATCAAATAAAATTGGTATTTCTATAAATAAAATTACATATCAAATTAGTCATAAAATTATAAAAAAGTATATAAAAAACTAATATTGAAAAAAAACATAGAAATTCAAAAATAACAAAGACAAAAACTAGAAAAATAAATATAAACAGAAATAATGAGAAAACATGGAGAATCAGAAATTCAATAACAAAAATATATGAAAACTAGAAAAATAGGAAGCATACAAAGAGTTCTACATAAACTACATTTAATAAGGATCAAACTATCGATCAACAATCAAGAAATAGAAAAATGCATCGACTCTCCAAAGAACAAAAAATCAGCTGGTCTCGATGATATACCTGTTAGCGTAATTAAAATCCATAAACGTGTATTGGCACCTTGTCTAACATATCTTTACAATTTAAGCTTTTCAGAGGGAATATTTCCAGACTGTCATAAAGTAGCCAAGATTACACCGACATATAAAAAAGGGCGATTCCACGAGCGTAGAAAATTATCGACCCGTAGCCCTACTGAGTAATTTCTTAAATGACCACTAAGTTACCTGATCCTGAATTCAGAGCCGGACAAGATATGCACTTGGTCCGCGATAGATTCAAACTGAATCACCGCTGAACATGCGGCAGGTAGAGGTCGCGCAATTGACTTTGGGCCCGTGACCAGTCGGGAGGTTTGAGGTAGGGTAATTCCAAACGGAGATATCCTTCCAAAGTCGCTTGCGCGGCCTCTATTTTTTGGAACCAATTTATAATTTAGACTCAAAAAAGTTTCTTATTGCCTTGACTTTAAACTGATTTCGAAAATTTTCAGGCGCCATTACTCCTACAATGTAAGCGGTGAGTGTGTTTTATTTTAATTGAATTCTGTTAATTAGAAAAGCCTTATAATTACAAATAATTAAAACTTGAGAAATCTGAGAACACTAAATATGCTTTACCATTAATACCCTTATACCACCACTGCGCAAAGACAGTTATTCTATGCGAGCGCTGTGATCGAACGTTTAGTATGCGCCCAGTCGCCGGCGCGAGCGCACGTGAAATATGTACCTGACGTTTCGTCAACGCTGGATTTCCATTGGTCAAACCCTACAAAATTGATCCCGCCTATTTCTTCGCGATTCGGCCCATTTCGGATATTTTTCTGTGATCTCATGTCGCCCTAATGGCCCAAATGCACGATAACTGTTAGTTGCTGAACTGTTAGGGCCATATTCCGCCGGGACACCATGGCGGCGCAACCAGTCGCACATTGTGGTGTCTTTGAGCTACTAAATTGAGACACCAGATTAGACACCAGATATACACCAGAATGGCGACGTTTCTTTCAAATCTCTGTTAGAATAATCCGATGAAAAACTATCACAAATAGGTAGTCTGTTTTTAAATTTGATAATAAACTTTTCTGTATCGAAATAATCTATCGTAGCGTACGCTGCAACTAAACAAACGTCTTGACAACAACAGTTAGTGACTTTAGTCTCGAAACTAAGCGAAACTCAGTTCATAATGAGAAATATGCATACAAATAAAGTGTTTGACAGCTTTGTCAGGGAAATATCTTTTTTTTTCTTTTAAATTTTCAAGACCTCGATAACGCTCTCCACTTTAAGTCCCAACAACTTTCGCAAAAACTTCCCAGCGATTTTAATTATTTCGTATTTTAATTTGTTCAGCGTTTCGCATGGACGCCCGCGGCTTTCGCTAATCAAAGCGTAAATTGGAAATACGAATTCGGTGTGCCGGTGGAATCGCTCAAAGCGCGAGGGGGCAAATTTACTCACCGATCGCCATCTTCCTTTTGCCTTTTAATGGGAAACAACACTTAATGGAGTAACTTCTTTATTTGGCTCCTCCCACCCCTACCGCGTTATTTATTCACCCCCCTCCCCTCACCCTCCCCACCCCTACACCCATCGCTCTTGCCATTCCGATAGCAATTAGAAATGCTGTACTAATAAAGGCAGTACAAGGTGGGATAAAGTGAAAAATCGGTTGTGTCACCCCTGTGACTTTGCCGGCAAAAAGGCACCCCCTCCCCCTTGCCAACCTAACCTTCGCCTGCACTCCAATTCGTCGTATATTTGTAGTATTTTCCGTGGTATTAAAATTATTTTTTTAAATTTACTATTTTCTTTAATATGGCGGATTTGAAATATTATACCAATGTGATTTCGGTTCAACAAGGCAGCAGTGTACCGAATTTCAAGTCTCTCAGTCCAATATTTCGAGATTTAGGTATGACTAGCGCGACCTCTGGTGGATCAATTTCAACCACAATCTTTTCAACTCTTGCCATGACCTGATTATGCCCGCATGCCAAATTCCAGATACAGTTTCAGGGCGTAATTAAGGAAGCATACAATCAATGGGTTTGTTATTTTATTCACTTGAAAAAACTGATTCTCTGTATCCATGACAGATTCGACCTTTTTAAAAATTTTACAATTGTTTTTTTGCAAGTTAAAATGATATTTTCCAAAATGCAGTTATTTTTTTCTTAAATGACGTCAAATAGCCAAAGTATATCACAAACTCGCTCTATATCATTGTAGTCATTAATCGTAGTGAAAATCGTGACTGTAGAGTCCCCCCGCCCTATACGTGGCGAGTGACCCCAACATCCGCCCCAGTCCGCAAGGTCGGCGCGATAACTTGTTTCACTTTCATTCGTATGTGAAAAATGTGTGAGGTAGAGGGGTAGGGGCGTTTTAGGGTTCACTTTTGTCGCGGCTTTGTGCCCGCCGCCCTTAGTATTCCGACGGCGACGCGGCCACTCGTGTTTATCGCCGGCCCCGTGCGAGTCTCCCGTAATGGCTTTATTGCACGTCACTACGTGACCGTCGCGTCTTACGCCCGAATTATGAACGCTTTCGGATTTTTTTTCCACACTGATTCAATCTAGTCGGGGAGCTAGTGAATATTCTTAGGACTTACATATTTTCCCAGTTGTGAAAGTAGGTAAATCTGGTCTATTATTGATGGCAATCAAGAAATTTAGAGTCTGGCTAGGATTATCCGGTGGGTGGGTGAGCGGGAGGTTCAATCGAAATGTACTTATTACAAGACTGCCCTACAAAAAAGGCAGCTAATGGGCCCTGTTGGAGTTGGCCACGAAAACCCATTCATTCAGGGTTGGTCATAATCCGGGTCAACACCCATCCGACGGCCTCCACGCAGAAGGTAGAGCCAGAGTAGGACGATGGCCTGCGAGCTAGTCTCCCCTAGGAGTCAACTTTCAGGCGCTGCTGGACGTTTTGCGCACCGTGCGGCGTCAGCCAATCGGTTGTGCACTCCGACTAACAGCCGGGGGAGTCTGGGAAGTGTAATGTTTCCTATAGAGCGGGTGTGGTTGTTAACCTTATGGAAACTGCTCTTGAAACGGGTGAATAAGCCGGGTAAAGGATGACGTGGTCCGCGGTAGATTCGGTTGCCACTGAATCACCGCTTCATAAGGGAGAGGACCGCGCGAGCGACCACGATCCTGTAACCAGTCAGGTATCCTGAATGTTAATTCCAGATTGCGAGGGGGGCGAGGCTGCCTGTTGGGTACCTTTTCCGGTGCCTCGCCGTAAGGCGTTGGCCTCTGACGGGCAGGTGGCGTAGCTATACTGTGGATTGTTTTTCGTCATAAGTCTTCTGCGCTCACCTTACGGGAGACAGAACGATCAATATCGTTAAAACTTCCTGAGGTAACGAGTTCGCCCGTTGTAGTTGACAGCCGTAATTGCCTAATAAAAAGGAGTGTAATATGTTCAGGGTTCATCAATGTAAATTTTCCGTTTTTAATCTACTATAACTTCTATACGCTTGATACAATTTAGTAGTATGTGATATTGTTAAAACGGTAATGTAATTCCGAGTGCCATAGGGTACATTAAGTGTCAAAATATCAAGTAAATAGTTATCTAAATGTCCAAATCTCAAAAAGTCAATAAATTGACATAAATATATCATGTTTAGTGTCAAATGAAAAGATTGTAGTAGTATATTGAATAAGTATTGAGTACTTTCCAAAAATACATTTATCTATATATCTAAATATATAAACCACAAATATTTATTAAAATAAAAACGTTACAAAAATTATTATAAATACAGTAGTTCACTTTTTGTAAAGGCATTTGTATTTTTTATTCCTTTTAATATATTTACTTGTTCTTCCCAGTTATAAATCATTTTTATTCACTAGAGTCGATCATTAAATACACAAAAGGTAACCTGGCTTATTTACAGTTGAATTCACTGTTTCGCGGAAATATTTAAATAATTACGAAAACTGAAAAAATTGATGTGATACGTAGCCCTAATTTTAGAAGTTTAAAACATATTATAACACAAATTGATATTACCACGGATTCTCATTTAAAAGAAGTCTGGCTACTTAAAGAAATTAGACAAATTACAATCTAGCAATTAAACAACAATTAAAATTTGTCGCTCCAATTTTCACTGTCCTAATTTTTTTGTACACCATGATTGATCCACGAAAAAAACACACCTGGCTGATGTTCATAAGGCCTCTCAAGATACTCCTGGAGTTTGTGGCAGTGCGCATAGTTGTATGTGCATCACTCGTTTAATGCGCGTCAGAGTGCGCACTTTGACGCGCATTAAATGAAGCTGGCAAGTCTTTGACGACCGCACATCAGTTAGATGCTAGGTTGACAGGCAAGATGCTAGGCAAGCTATCGCTATAATCGTATTATCTGACCGATTTACAGGTCTGCAA
The DNA here is from genome assembly GCA_944548615.1 of Micropterix aruncella. NCBI lineage: Eukaryota > Metazoa > Arthropoda > Insecta > Lepidoptera > Micropterigidae > Micropterix > Micropterix aruncella. Next base: position 24,696,156 of record OX155964.1, on the reverse strand, counting down.
AAGAAAGGGAAATAATTTTGCTTGATTTTTAAGTGCCAGACACCTTTGCCATACATATAAATCAGATAGATTCTATTTTCTAATCAATGCTGCATCTTACTTGACAGTAAAACAAATTTCAATAGAGCTAAAAAAATTGCAGTCCATTTGCATTTTCTAAAGCATTATCCAGCTTAACCTAACGGAAAATCCCGCTACAAAATACATGTCCGCTAGTCGCTACTTAGAATTCGCCACTGAATAATCCTATCGACGTTTGGTGACTGGGAAAATCAGTGCCGCAAAGAAATTCACTAGCTCCCCGCCTATTATGAATGCTTTCGGATTTTTTCCACACTGATTCAATCTGTCCTGTGCGGGATTCCGGCAGAATTTCCTCGGAATCGAATCTCGGGTAATGCGAGAGTGGGGCCTATCGTTTCTTCACATTACGGATTCAACGCGCATTTTGAAACAGAGGTAAATCAAGAGCTGTAAAAAGTAACGATAACCCCTATAATGTACCTACTTAAAATGAATACTATACATCATGGTTTAGATTCATAATTCAAATTAAAAATATATGTCTTAAAAATGAGAATGCTACTATTTGTATGAGCCCTGGGTTCACCAGCCAATAAGAGTAGAACTTATATTTAGGAATATTTTAGTTATATTTAAAAATTGAATCTCAGCTGTAATATATTAAAGGTGATTGAGTTATACAGAATCAGTTTTTAATTAGTAACATCCTTAAATCAGTCCGACGAAATTAGAAAATTTTGTTAAAAAAAATTGAAAAAAACATTTTTTTTTTCTTGACTAATTTGTAAATTTTAGATATTGAAGAAAAGCTTAATGAGCGTTGATTAGGCTAAAATATCGCTAATAAACATTAAAAAAAATTGAAACAAATGAAAAACATTTTTTTAGATTTCCCAAAATTTTTATTTAAAGTGCTTAGTTTGTCGTACTGATTCAACTTTTAAAAGGATGTCACTAATAAAAAACTCACCCTGTATATATTTCAATTATCATGTATCTGACCAGAAATGTCTCTGTGTTGTATTATTAACATTATGTTATAACAAATGTTATTATTATTATTTGGTTATTATTACTAATACTATATTATGTTTTATTGCACGAAAAAATATAGCAAAAAAAGTGATACGAACGAAACAAAAGCCAAACAGCAACTGATGGCGGACATAACACTCGCATCGTGAGTCGATTGAAGTTCTTCCTCCCGCTTCGTCTCGCACCTCTGACGCGACTTACTGAGTAAAACCAACCACTATTAGTTGGGGAGCCAGAGACAAAACAGTACAAGAGTTTTGGAAAAGCTGATACTTTCAGATTAGACAGTATCTTGGCCAAAGAATGCCAGGGTACAGTCAGCAGGCCAGATTCCAGGACGCATGGCGCTGGCGTACTAGGAAAGTTGTCATTTTAATTAGTAGAAAAGCTGAAAATTCATCAGTAGACAGTGTATGCAATAAAGAGGTCGAAATTTATGGTCAGACTGCTTCATAATCGAACGCGTAGCTTCAGGATCTCCATACCATTACATTGCGCCATTTCGACCATTATATTGCGCGGCACAGCCGATGTGTGACATGTCACGTTGCTGACACCACCTGTTCGATTATGAAGCACTCTGGCCATATGTTTCGAGTTCTTTATTGCATCCACTGATAAATTTTCAGCTTTTTCAATTTACTTTAGGTGTACTAATTGAAATAACATCAGTACCCAGGTGTCCTGGAATCTGGCCTGCTGACTGTACCCTGGGATTCTATGGCCAAAATGCTGTCTGATCTGAAAGTATCAGCTTTTCCAAAACTATTGTACTTGTTTGTCGCTGGCTCTTGAATTAAATCGTCATTTATTGCCGCAACTTAACCTACAACGAATAAGGAAGATCTGTCATATAAGTAATTTAGTTTAAGCAATTTACAAAAATATAACAACTTACAATTTATTCTTTTATTTATTTATTCGTTACATATACACTCAAACGCAAGAGCACAAAAGAAATATAATGTACAACCCACAAAATACCGCTATATGCTTCTAAATTTAGGCATACATCTGTCTGTACCCAGGCCAAATTGTGCATACATTATTTGTTAAATTTTGTATTCCTAATGTGCCAAGTCAAGTGAAACCGAGCCAGCTTTACTAGGCACTCCTGTGATAAGGCGAGCTTACTTCCAGATTCTTATTGGAGTGCCAAGGTTGTGGCAGTTTTTTTTTAATGTATATTACCTAATAATTTTAACCGCAGATCATATCAAACATATTATATGCGATACCGCCCTTTTGCTGTTCCGACGGCTGCCGTGCGCATTCCTACGAACTTCGTTTTTATTATTGTAATATTGTCCAGCGTAATTACATGTTACGTAATTACAATTAGGAAACATCAAACACAGCAAAAAAATTAACTTAATTTAAATGATGCTCTCCTAACTAGACAGATGTCGCCTAACTAAGCAAAGCTTGTGCTTGGGCGGACATTCCATAAACATAGGGTCGTTGAATACGTAGAGAAAAATACATTAAAATACATTAAAAACATATATATATTTTAATGTTAATGAAAAGAAAGCTACGTGTCAATTTTATTTAATACGCTGCCAAAAGTGAAATTAAATATGACAGTACAAACCTAAAAAAACCAAAATACCAACAAAAAGCTTTGATAATTACTAAAAGTAAGAAAATAGTCATAGTTATAAAAAGAATCATAAAATAATCACAAAGTCAGAAATTCATATAAGTTAAATAAAATAAAAATAGAATAGGTAAAAAAAAGCAACGACATAATGGTATAGTTAAAAATATGACATTATAAATAGTTATACATAAAAAGTAATGATAAACCTAATCGAATAGTAATACAAATAATATATAAATCATATAATATCCTATCTATTCAATTATAAAAACATAAAAAAATTAAAAGAGTTATCTATCTATATAGATATAAAACAAGGTCGAGTTTGTTCGAACACTTATAACTCGAGAACGGCAGGACCGATTTTCATGGTTTTCGATTTGTTGTATTTGTCTCCGTCCCTAATAGTAGAATAACTATTAAAAATATTGGAAATGAAATTAACGAATACATAAAATAAAAGAAAAACATTTTCCCATACAAAACGTTCATGGGTTTCGTAACTCTCAAACATTTAATGTTCATCCCGTCGATACGGTAAAATCTCCCCTCAAATTAAAGAAATTATTACATAGTTTATTTCAATCATGTCATGCTCACGCGATTGATATACTTAATTTTTGTATTTTTATATTTCTTTTTGTGTTATTATCTTAATAAAATAATGAACTTAATATTTATTTTGTATTTATTGTATTACATCCATAAAATCATAAATTAAGTTCAGCTAATCTGTAACACGACATTCATTGACCGTTAGGTGGTACGAAATTCGCCGGGTCAGCTAGTTAAACAAATAAAAGCAGGGTACTACCATCTTCGAGCAGCCCCTTCTATAAATCTTTTTTGAAGACTTGCTGAGTGGGTGTCTCTTATGCAAGCATCTCAAAATTTTAATATATAAAAGATCTTTCGTATGTGCCTAAGGAGTGGGATTTTAATGAGTATGTGCCTATATATAGGCCTCAGGAGTGGCATTCTCCTTTTTAAAGAAAACTCCTTTTATTTGTGTAAAATGATTAGCTGCCCTCTTGCCTCGGAGCCGACCGCGAAAACTTGTTTCCTAAAAACTCTACCAGTTTTGTGATTTTGACGCGGGCTCCCGTCAAACTTACTTATTGACTGACTGATTTGGAATGCCTGTTATATCGTAAATATAGTATAATTTGAGACAAATGTTATGCATGTATTAAAAATGAGGTTTCTTTTGATATAAAATAAATTATTGGAAATTTTTCTTATCAACTTTCTTCTTTACGAGGTCAGAAACATTAGGCATCCGAATGTTTCGATTGTTTTCAGAACAAGTAAATATATATAAAATAATAAAAATAATAAAAAAACACGACTGCCGTTACAGAAAGTGAACTATTGTATTTATAATTATTTTTATTATGGCTTTTTTACGAAATATATTATGGTTTATATATTTATCCATATACGTAGATATATGTATAAGTCAACAACCTACTTAACCAGACCTTTAATTTGATACCAAACACTATATATTTATGTTAATTTATAGACATTAAGACATTTGGACAGTTAGACAACTAATTACTTGATATTTGGACAGGTGAGTTACCCTATGACATAACGATTCTAACAATACCATATTTTTCTAAATCCTTTTGGAATAAGTTATTTTGGAATAAAGAAACATAAAACATGCAGAGATGAATCCAGAACAAATTAAACTGCTTTTTTGTTGGGCAGCCGTGTAAAAATAGAAATACCTCTCTTCGAATTTTAAAAAGTGAAATAGTGTTTATGTATATGTGTCAATATATTGTCCACCGATTTGCAGTCTAAGCGTCGGTAACAATATATTTAAATTTATAAAAATTGTAACACTTACTATATTATGATATCGGAGAGTAAATCCCTCGGTCTGAAATTTTGCTGCTTCACCGATTCAATACTTTATAATATCATCACCCTAAACGACAAACGTTGGCATTTTAAAGAGAGAATGAGATAAAAAATTAATATATTGAGGAAAAATGGGATTATTTTTCTTACTAAGGACCCGTCAAGCTGGTGATTCAATGCTATTCACTAAAATATAATACAAAACACAAACGTTATTATTATTTTGTTAAATTTAGATTTTTGATATGATGACATGTTACTGCTGCAGAAAATTACTATACTGAGTTAAAAATCTTCTAAAGTTTTACTTTTCTGGCCCCCCAACCGACCAGGAGGGAAAATATTGTGAACGCGCTAAAATTTCCGACGACTAAGAAGCAATGCAACAATCCACCTGGCAATGAAGCAACTTTACTGATTAATTATACACATTATCTATGGTTCAAAATTTCTGCCTTAGCATACAATTTCAAAATGCCTACGACTAACCATTAATTTATGTTAACTTATTCACGATATGTTCGGAATATCAAATTAAGGACAAGGGCGGGAACGTTCGATACCCAACCAACTACCACATAATTATGGATGAGCTTCGAGAAAATTGGATTGGAATTTCCGAATTTTAGGCAAATAGCAAGCGACCTTTTTGAACTAAAACAACAACAATAGACATATTTATAAATATTTAAACGTCCGTGTTAAAACAGGCTACAGTCCAGTTAGGTGACATTAAAATACGATCACTGACAACAGTTTTTAGTACCTTGTTATTAGAATAGAATAGAATAGAATAACTTTATTGTGCTATAAAAACATAACTTAATGAATATTACGCCGGTTTTATAAAAAAGACAATTTATGCACAAATGGCGGACTTATCGCTATAGCGATATCTTACAGTCAACCATTTGATAAAATAATTCCTATTTTTCACCGTACACTACACAAAGAAGTAGTAAAGTTAAATGTAAAATAAACTTATACAGATACACGTCAGTAACTTATGCTAAGGTTGCCCAGGGAAGGATAAAGGAGAGGGCAAGGTGAGGTATTTGGTTAGTGGCTGTGTAACAATAAATGTTTCTTCAACAATTTTTTGAAAGTATGCAGCGAAGGTGCATGCCTGATAGAGTGAGGGAGCTGATTCCATAAAAGAGCAGAATGGACTGTAAAAGAGTGCGTGTAAACAGAAGAATGATGTTTTGGAATGGCGAGTGTTTTATCCCGGCTTGATCGAAGTGGAAGACCGTGGCCTCCCAAAGGGTGGAAATTCTCCTTTAGATAGGAGGGTGAAGTGGGGTTATTGAGTATGTTGTAGAGTAGCGACAACGTATGAAAATTTCTTCGATCGCGAATAGGAAGCCAATGAAGTTGCTCACGAAAGCATATGTTATTAGTTTTTTGCAAGGAGATTTTTGTCTACGACATTTTAGTTTTACATGTGGTCCATTTTAATTCAATTCAATTCAATTCAATTCTTTATTAAGAAGTCACACAGTATTACAGTGTAATATTTTTTTTAATGTATGCAGATTTACAACAAATAAAACCGGTTACGGATTTGATTAAAATTACATATATTACGTTTTTTTTAAACTACTTTATTAAACTAATGTACCTTCAATTTTAGAACTATATAAGAGTCTAGTATGCAGGGTGTGTGTGTATGTGTTTGTGGGAGTGTGTTGAGCGTGTCAGTGTGGAGTGTGATCATGTATGATATTAGTAGTGGCGTATATAAAATATAATAATAATAATAATAATAATCAATAAAAATAGCTAAAAACGGATAGTCAGCTTATTATATCGATTAGGGTTTGATTTACAGAGTATTTGTAAGTGATTATGGAATTATTAAACATATCAATACCATTTAAATGGGTATTATAAAGCTCACAGCAGCGTGTGAGTACTCCATTCCTTGATGCATTAGTTTTAAAACGCGGCAATCGAAACAGGTCAAATTGGCGTGTGGTCCTCATTGGGGCGTTAATATTGATCGCTCCCACCAGGTCAGAGCAATCGAATATACCATTCATTATTTTATAGAGGCACAGAGCATCATTCAAGTTGCGCCGATAACATAGTGAATTTATTTTAAATAGTAAGGCCGCCTCATTAGTAGTATTACATTAACTTTTTGTCTTGAAATTTAAGTATCGAACGAACTTATTTTGGATATTTTGCAGTCTGTTAATGTGTACCTGATAACAGGGAGACCATATTGGAGAAGCAAACTCAAGGTGGGATCGAACAAACGCGTTGTATAATACCTTCAATATTAATGGGTCGGTGAATGCAGGTTTCGATGCGCGAATTATGGAGCCAAGCATTCTACTAGATTTTTCGGCAATAGCTGCAATATGTGCCCGAAAGCTTAATTTGTCATCTAAAACTACCCAGGTCCTTAATAGAAGTGCACGTCGCGATAGGAATGTCATCGATCTGATATGATTAGTTAATCTTGTTTCTATTTCGCGTAAAGCTTATGTGGAAACATTTTGCTACATTCATTTTTATCATGTTTTTGTTACAATATATTTCCAAAGAGTCGAGATCCTTCTGTAGGAGAACACAATCGTTTTCAGATTTAATAATTTTATATATCTTTAAGTCATCTGCATACATCAGGAATTTTGAATGCTTGAAGCATGCACCGATGTCGCTAACGTACAGAATAAAAAGTATAGGACCTAAGTGTGATCCTTGTTGGATACCAGAAGGTATCAATTCACATTGTGACATAACAGAACCGATGGAGATGCAATGCGATCTATTTTTGATATACGATACTAGCCATCTGTAAAGGTCACCTCGTATACCAATAGAGTAAATCTTTTTTAATAATATGTCATGATTTACGCGGTCGAATGCTTTGGCACAATCCGTATACACGGTGTCAATTTGTATTCGATTGTCCATATTCTTATTTAAATACTCCGTAAATACAGCTAAATCAGTATCGACTGACCTGCCCGGGAAGAAACCATGCTGTTCATTATTTATATGTTTTTTAATGTATGTAAGGATAGAATCACATATAATTTTTTCATAAACCTTCGCAAATGTGGATAATTTTGAAATAGGCCGGTAATTTGACACATTTGACTTGTCTCCGCTATTGAAGATTGCTGTTACCAATGCGTATTTCCATAGAGAGGGTACAGTGCCTGTTCGCAGAGATTTTTTATATATAATATTGAGAGGTTTAGATAATGAGTGAGCACACTGTTTAACGAAAAAGGCAGGTATATTATCGTACCCTGCTCCTTTGCTGGGATCTAATTTTAAAAGATAAGCTAGCGTCATAGTTTCCGATATGTTCACATCTGTTATGGGCATATCATTATGATAGGAAAGCGCAGCTTCATTGTCACAGTGATTTGGGGAATGTTCATAGACGGAGTTGAAATAATTAGAAAATAACTGGGCTATATCATTTACGTTACTCGCGGACAGATCATTATAATGTATAGTCTGTGGGAAAGCGGGACTTGACTGTTGAGTTTTGACATAACGCCAAAAAGATTTTGCATCGTTTTACTGATCGCATCGATATACTGATTAAAGCAGTTTTTCGTAATAATTTTCTGCCTAGCGCGTAGGATGGAAAAGGATTCATAGTCTAATGGGTTTTTATATTTTTTCCATTTCTTGTGGTACTGTGATTTCTCCTTAATTACGTTTATAAGAGGTTTACTATACCATACCGGGTAGCCATTGCTATTTATTTTTTTAGAAGGAATATGATCTGCGATAATTTTATTTAAAATTGAATAAAATATTTCCACGCATTTATTTACGTCAATATCAATAAAGAGAGCATGAAAATCATGACTGATAATTATTTCGTTTATATTTGTGTAGTTGCCTTTTTTGAATAATCGAATGGTTCGAATTTCAGGATAATATCGGATGGGGGTGGAGGTAGGGAAAGATATCAGCGCCGCTGGATGATGATTATCAATTGTTACTAAGGGTTCAATACATGGTTTAATCGTCAAGAGGGTATTAGATAAAATTAAATCCAGGATACGATCATTAGTATTGCGTAATTTATTGTATTGCTGCATGTTAGAAATTGATAGAAAATCAGCTAGACTTGATTCTAAGAAATTTAATGTGTATATATTTTGGATAGCCAGTGTGCTATCGTCTTTGTTGACCCAAATGATATTTGGAAGGTTATAGTCACCTATCAATAACCATAGGTCATTAGGATGATTTGACATATTGTCAAAAGCCATATCTAAATGCCCATTAAGAAATCGTTGTTGATTGACATCATTGCGCAAATAAATGCAACAAATGTGTATTTTGGGCATTTGGGGAAGAGATATAGTTACCCAGAGGTCTTCCGCTGGTGTTTGCCAGTTATATTTGCACATTAATGTGATACTGGCCTTGACAGCTATAAGGGTTCGCACCCCCTCGGTTTTCTTTTATTGATGAGTAGTCCCGATCCCTCCTATAGACATGATAGGAATTATTGAAAATCTCACCGTTGAAAATTCCATTATGGAGCCATGTTTCCGAAAGACAAATTATGTCATAATCTTCAAGGAGAACATTTTGGTAAAAGGTATCAGTCTTTCCTCTTATACTGCGAACGTTTTGGTAGTAGATTCTCAACCTAGAGTTGCCTTGTACCTAATGCAGGTTTCTTAAAAATATTGACAGATTAATAACATTGCAACAAACGAAAAACAGATGTAAAACATTTAAAATATTTACAAAAGTATTGAAAAACATTGAGTTAATAATGATAATCAACAACGAAAAAATGCAATTTATGGAGGTAATATACGATATAAAGTACTTAATAATTAAAATATTTAAAATAAAAAATAATGAGGTATTAAAAGTGTGTAAAGTGTAAGCAATGCGTGTGTGTGATACGTGTGAGTGTAGGGTGTCAGTATGTCGTCCGAAATGAATTGATTGATTGATTTTACTAATGAGTATTGTGAAATACAAATTAAATCACATTGAATTAAACTAGGATCATTCTGTATTCCACAGCATATTCTTTGCACAACTTTCTTTAATAGATGTTCAATATGATACAATATATTACTTCAGTAGGTAAGTCTACTCCAGTAGTTCTTTGCTTGAATGAGTCAGAAAATTAAATTCTAAAAAAAAATATATTAAAAACATAACTATTTGTAGTTTGTGATTAGTAGAGCTCGCGTGTGTTACAACCATTAAAAAATCCGACACCTTGAAAATTAATTATATTTCTATTCACCACCACCCCTTCCATATTGCTTATATATTTAAAAATATGTAATATTAGTCTTCTCCATGTTGCTTGTATATAAAAAAATATATTATTTGTCCTCTCCATGTTGCTTACCAATATTTAAAAATAAACATATATTTTTTTCTTCTCAATGTAAATAGTCGACATGAAACAGGAACTCGCTCCGCTCGGTCAATTATTTTCAATATTACCTAAATACATATAAATAATACTAATATGACTTAATAGTGATGAAGACTAATAAGTTAAAATAGACATAATGGATTTAACATAATTAATATTATTGTTAAATCCAGCAATATCCCTTAATATTGTTTTAACAATTATTAATAATAAATTAATTACACGAGAATAAAAATGTCAACTATACTATTTTTTATAATGTAATTTTAAATATCATCAATATGGAAAATAAATAAATAATTTTTGTACTCTCTAATACATAAATTTGTTTTTTTAAGCTATTGCATAGCTTTTATCGCGGGCCTAGGCCAGCGCGGCGACCGAATGAAGAAATTTCTTAACGAAAATTAATGATTTTAAACTGATAATTACGACTAAACAAGTACTGCTTACGTTTCGAAAAAAATATATGTTAAACAATAACATTTTCCTAATATTCTTAGCTTTTAATATTTTAGATTTTGTTTATATTACATAGTGTAATTAATTTGTGAAATTAGGTCTAACCGAACACAAAAACGACTACTACGCAAATACTATCTGGCGTATTATTATGAAACCTGCACCATTTTAAAGATAATTTAATTATCTATCTTTTTATCTACGATTTTTTTGAATAATCCGTTTTTTTGGTTTATTGAATAAAAAATCGTGCGCGGCGCTCTATCGGAAGATGCTTTAATTATTCCGAAGCCACAGATGATTCGGAATAATTTCAACGTTTTCCGATAGAGCGCAGTTATCTGATATCAGAAAAAATAAAATAAATAAATAATTATAATTGCATAGGTTGTTAAAAATGCTATGCAATAGCTTTACCGCGGCAGTCCCCGAGTGCCACACGTATTTTTTTTTTCAAATTAGTGACAATCGTCTAATTGAATTCGTCCACTACAATTCTTCTTCTGATTGGCGCTGGAATCTTTTTACAGTAACCAGATTTTTGTGAATAAAACTTGATGAGTTTATGTTAATTTATATGTAAATCGAACGTATTCCTTCCTCCTGATAAAAAAACTCTATTTACTGATAGACGTATCGGTGTCTATGTGCGTACTTAATATTTTGGTAGGCGTAAGATGAAAATAGAATCATGATTCAGATTCAACGAAGAGCGGCTTGAAAAGAATTTCTAAGATATACTCTGTATTGGCTGAATTTTGGAATTTTAGAACGTCTACATTTTGGAATTAATTTACTTTTAGCGAGATGATCGCTACCCTTTCTTCAAATTTTGTTTTCAACAAAAAATTCTTAGGTATCCTACCTTAGTATGCCTGAGGTAGACCAGTCCGTTATATTGCGCGTGGAAGCCCTTTTTTTAATATTCACAGGAGCGATAGGGAATTGTAAATCATTGTGAGCACAGCGACTTCGCCTTTATTTTGCCGAAGGCTCCTTTTCGGCTCGACCAAAATACACCTTCTATAAAGCAAAGAGAGAAACGTCAAACTGTGGCCTAATATTTTCGTACCGTAATGAAAAAGAACCCTCTCTCAAACTGCTCACGTTCGCTGTGTTAGTTTATAGTACCAGTAGCGGAGGTATCATTTTGGATAGGTTACGTTTGCTACGCAAGACAGGAACTCCAAGTAAACCATTTACCATACAAAGAGTGATTGAATAATATTTGTTAATTGCATTCCTTGCTCAAATAGGTGACCTTTATAGGGAGATCAAATCAAACCAAATCAATTTTAAATAGTCAAGGCCTAACTAAGCGGCCGCCTATTCTAAGGTAGACAATTTATTTTCATCGTGATTATTTCAGGATTTCTTTCAGCATCATCTTACTTGAGAATATTACCCTAATATCCTACATAAATTCAAAACAAAATGTCATAAAAAATATAAACTATCATAACTATCAAATGTCGTAAATATAAACTATGTAAGTAAATGATTTAAAATATATTTAAAAAAACATCAAAAATAGTCAAAATATCCTTACAAATGTAAAATAATATTTAATGAACTGTCAAGATAATTCCAGAGTTGATCAAGGTAATAAATGACAATAAAATAATAATTCTGAGGATAGGTCTAAATCTGAAAACTTGGTTTGTAAAGCGTATGTATAACGGTTAATTTAAAAATAATATTCATATAGTATGTCATATGATATTGTTATTTATATTATTTCATATTTTTTAGCAGTGATTTTATAATTGTATTTATATATTTTATTAAATTATAAATATGTTTATACCATATATCATTTATTATTTATTGAAATCGTATTTACGTATATGTGTATTTGCCATATTGTATTATCTACAATGTATTATTATTATTATTATATTATTATTCGTACAAATTTAGTGTTTTGATTTGTATTATAATGTTATTTATTTATAAATATATATTATTCAATCTTAATTAAGTACCTACATTCATTAATTATAAAAATAAAAAGTTTTTTCACGTTAATTAGGCTAATTGTTACATAAGTTGTATTACTTATTTTAATTACTCTGACCCGCCTAGATACGGGACAGTTTAGTCCTAGTTAGGTGGGCAATGAGCAGTAGCTGCATTTCGGTATTCAATTTTTCTGAGTTACTTATAACATTGATAACAATGGGGCTAAATGTACAAAATGAAATGAATAAAGTATTGTGAATAAAGTAAGTAAGAATAAAGTAAAGTAAAGTGAAATGAATAAACCTTGAAATTAGAAGAAATAAAAAATATAATAATAATAATAATACACACATGGATAATATTATAATACTCTTATATAGTCACTGCATTATTCTATCACTAAAAAAAAATCTATTTCTATTTATACATACTAATGTTGTCATTTTAATATTTAATTTAATTATGTAATAATATATTCAATATCTGCAGCGGCGCACAATTTTTAAGGTATGCAGTCAACCTCTTTTTAAATATAATATGTGAAATTGTTATGTCTATGATGATATTATTAATATTACCCTCACGGGAAGTGCCTTTGCCTTTTCATTGTGCCTTAGTGATTCTGTTGAACATAAAATTGACTTTCTTCAATTGTATAAATAAAATGTATTATTCAACTTCAATGTATATAAGGTTTGTAGCCAAGTTGAAACACTGGATTACGTCTGATTACCGATGTTAAGCATCGTCGGGCATGGTTAGTACTTAGATAAGTGACCGCCAGAGTGCTACTACGTGATTTTTATAAAAACCAGCCGTCTGTAAGGTAATTGTTGTTAGACATGAAGGTGTGTCGTTACCGTATGAAGGATAAACATAAATAAATATTATTTAAAGAATCGATTTCATACCATTTCCAACATGCTTCGGAATATATTTATAATTCACACCTCACCACATTTTCTAAATATTGCAATTTGTAAAGGTTTACGCGAAGATTGGATAGTGAAACTGTTTCAGTTTCAAAATACTGGTATGTGAAAAGGAACAGACTTTCCAAAGAGCTACGGTTTGTAAGTCATACCAGTCGATAAACGTCTTATGTCGAACGCGACCATCGCCGGGGGAAAGAAAAACAAAGTATCCCCTCCTGTGCGAGTGGATGGATACTTCTCAATGCGTACGAGTCGTAAATATGTATGTTTTGTAAATTCGTCCAATTCTCTTTTACGACGATCCCTTAGTCCTTCAATATCTCGTTCGATTGTCCACGGAGCCAATTCGGCCGTTTTTGTTTTACCTCAACCGCCCCGAATTCGGTATAACTGATAAGGTATATCATGGATAAATCAGTTTTTTTTGTTGATTTCTAAGGGATCGAAATGGATATCGAATTGAGGGACGGATATACGTATGTGTATGTGAGATAACGATAAGTTTTCGTAACTTCTGAGTTTTTTCGATTTCGGAAGAAAATAACATTATCTTCTGGAAATAATGTTATTAACTTATATATGCCCAGACCTATTTTCGGATTTCGATTTTGGTTATTTTCAGGTTTCTAAGTATTGACTTATTTTAGTATATATTATTTTGTTAACTAGGTATTTTAGTTAAGTGCCTAATCCGCCTAAATCACAAAAAAGAGATTTAGTACAAGTCTTCGCTGTATATTTGCCTGACGTATCATTTTCGAAACACGGAAGTTATAAAGACATTATAGGTATTTATAAGTTACTATTAACTAATTCTAACAACACGAGTAAGTCCATAATTTACAAAAGTTTGTTACAAAACTGTGATACTTGTACAAAGCTTTACACAACTATAATTACTTACCTTTTTTTGAGAGACGACATGATTTTTGCAAGACGCGAACACAACTTGCATCGTTTACTATTTCAATCAAACGTACCAATTCTGCTAAAACTGCATTGCTAATAGGGGATAGTTCCATACTCTAGCGATAAATTGCAGTTTTTTCGATTTTACTGAACTTATAAAGGATTTCCGATGCTTTTACAAAAGTATTATTTCTTATTTCGTTTTCGAATCACTGGGCATATATGGGTTACTATAGGGAGTCGGGAATTATGCGAAATGTGTGTGTACACCGCCGTCTCTTATAAGAAACGCGAAATGTTATCCGGTCTAAGAGGCACCGACCAAAAAAGTGCAGGAGTTTTGTAAAAGCTGATAATTTCTGATCAGACAGTATTTTTGATATAGAATGCTGCGGTAGTCAGCAGGCCAGACTCCGGGACACCTGGAGCTGGCATACTAGGAAAGATGTAATATTAATTATTACCCAAAAATGTTTTGGAAAAGCTGAACATTTATCAGTAGACAGTGGATGCAATAGAGAACTCGAAACAAATGGTCAGACTGCTTAACAATAGAATGAGTGACGTCAGCATTACTCCGTATATGTCACAAAAATGAAGTCCATTATATTGCGCGGCACATTAGACCGATGCGTAATAGTTGGCGACAAATACGTACCGGTGTATTTAAATGGACTTCATTTTTGTGATTTATTTATTTTATTTTATGGTAAACTCACAGATAGTAAATACATGATATAGTATTTTTAAAACATATTTAAACAAAACAAATTTACTATCCTATGAATAGTTTACAATTCTTGCAATACACATTCGTTAAAAAAGAAATTTTTAGAAAGGGTTAAATAAGGCTAAAAATAGAAGTATGAATAATTGGATAATACTATGTATAATAAATAATATGATATAATAGTATGGTATAAAATAATATGATATAATAGTATGGTATAATATAATAGTTATATAATACAGTACACTAGGATGGCAGTTAGTGAAATCTTAAGAAGTAGGAGATAGGCTAGGTATGATCGAATCTTTAATTAAATTAATGGAATCATAAAATACATCGAATCCTTTACATGATTTATCAAGAAAACGACACATTCTTGTAAGAGGTCTATTCGACGCGATGTTGCAAGCGACAAGAGAACGATTGCAAGCGACAACAGAACGACAACAGAACGATTGCAAGCGACAACAGAACGACAACAGAACGATTGCAAGCGACAACAGAACGTGTTTGAGAGCTCCTCGTTAATCGCAGTGGCACACGAAATTGAACTTTTTCTAGACTAGCTGAGCTGTGAAGTTGATTGTGCAAACGCTTATAGAGACACTTTATATCTGTAATAGTCCTACGTGTTTTCAGATCTATTAGGTTGAAGTGAGAAAGCCGCTCTACATAACCTTTCAGAGTATTCTTGAGGCCACATTTGTACGACAGCAGCGTGATATGTATGGAGTAATTCTGACGCCACGTGTTTTATTATTTAACAGTCTGACTATTTGTTTCGAGTTATTTAATGCATCCACTGTCAACTGTGTGAATGTTCATCTTTTCAAAAAAAATTATCAAAAAATATAGACTGTGAAATGTGCAAATTGCAAATTTGCACATTGGAAGGCTACGAAAAGCACTCGAATTTTCACGAACATAACACACGCAATAAGAATAACATAGTGATTCCAAAAGTCCGGCTAGGTTTATACCAGAAATCTTTTTTATATTTGGGCTTTAAAATTTTCAATCTGCTGCCGACAGAAATTAAAAAACTCAAAGAGGTGGCATTCCAAACGAGCATAAAAATAAACCTAGCCAACCATGGTCACTATAACTTAGATAAATTTAACAAGGTCGTGATTGAGTCTTAAATGTTATTATATAAATGTAATCTATTTGTTTATTGCTGAATTATTTTTTTTATATAAATAATTATGTGACATTATGATATGAATGGATTATTTCTATATATTCTGCAGTATTTTATTTAAATTTTCTTTCAGAGTTATTTCGTTTTTATATTTTGTTATCTTAGTAGTAATCTAGTGCTGATTATTCTTGAAAACCTATTGATTATTATTTTTTTGAATATTGGCTATTATTGTATATTTTTTTTGTTATTTGTGATTTTTTGTTTATTTATTGAACCATACGTACCTTTATATAAAATATATGTACATGTAATTAAGATATTATTAATTGTACGACATTGAAATATGACGCATTACTCAGTATGTACTTTTTGGAATTAATAAACTATGACTATGACTATGACTATGACTATTTACTGTGTCACTATTGTAAATTTTGATATTGCCCACTATTCATTTTAAATATTCGCTTTATCTAAATTTGGTTGAACTGATGCGCGAATTGGGTTTAAATCGGTTTTTTAAACATATACATATATCAAACGTTACTCATGTTGTAATGTCAAATATCATCCGCTTATTGTGTATGTTCTTATTTCTAACATCATCAGCAAAGTAAAAGTCAAACTCAATTATACCAAAATAGCAGTAATGACATTCTTTTACCTTCAGTAAATACGATCTACTTTTTTTTCAATACGAGAAAGTTTAACCAAGTCACGGAATTCGTGAGTTTCTCTGACGTTAGCACAGTTATTATTAATTTATATATATATATGTATATAAGCACACATGGGAAAAGGCTAACTTTTAATGTTGGCAATGAGCGTCAGATTGGATATTATGCTGAAAATATTTCAAATAAAGTGACAGTCAAAATTTTAGAGTCAAAATTAAAGAATAGACTAACCAAATTAAAAAAACTTTCGCTGTTCACTAGTTTTATACTGAAACTGCAAACAATCACTTGGCTGATCTGAAAGTTTTCCAAAAATGTACTGAAAAGGTAGTGTTATTATTAAAAACCTTATATGGAATAAAAATTACAATGTTGAACAATAGCGGACTATCCCAATAAGTGCTGATGCTAAATAAAATAAACTAAATAAAAAATAATAATTAGCAGTAGTAGTAGTAGATAGAGTGGGGTACTTGTTTCCAGCCCTTGATGTCACCCAGATCTGTAAGGTCTTTTGTAACTACCCACTGTGTGGTTGGTCAGTGGTCAGCTAGTAGCCCGGTACTTCTTACCAGTCCAAGTAGGTCACTGACCTTGAAGTTGGGCAGATCGGTGGGTTCGAGAAAGGCTCGTCCCAGTAAACTGTGTCTTTTGGCGGCGAGCCCTGGACAGCGACCAACAATGTGTATGCTGTCTTCAGGTTCCTCGCCACATATTCGGCTTTTGTAACTACCCACTGTGTGGTTGGTCAGTGGTCAGCTAGTAGCCCGGTACTTATTACCAGTCCAAGTAGGTCACTGACCTTGAAGTTGGGCAGATCGGTGGGTTCGAGAAAGGCTCGTCCCAGTAAACTGTGTCTTTTGGCGGCGAGCCCTGGACAGCGACCAACAATGTGTATGCTGTCTTCAGGTTCCTCGCCACATATTCGGCAATCCTTGCTCTCAGTCAAGCCAAGGTTGAATAGATGAGCTCTAAGGGTCGTGTGTCCGGTGAGGAGACCGATAGTGGTTCTAAGGTTCTTCTTGCTCATGTCAAGTAGGGCCTTTGTTTTCTTCTGTAGTGGTAGCTCCATCATGGCTTTTGACTGGCGATATCCCTGACTCTGTTTCCAGGAAGCCCGATGTTCCTGCTCCAAGCAATCCCTGATGATTTTCTTACCTATAGCGAAGGGGACCCCTACAGCTGACTCCACTGGGCAATCCAGTGTGCCCAGTTTTGCCAGTCTGTCGGCCTCTTCGTTGCCGAGTATGCCTTGGTGACCCGGTATCCATATTAGGGTGATTTTGTTGGATTTTCCCAATTTGTTGAGCTCCTGCATGCAGTCCCAGACCACAGAAGATTCTGTGGTGGCTTTAGCCAGAGCATCCAGTGCTGCTCTGCTGTCAGAGCATATGAGGATTTGTCTGTTTTTTACCTCAAGTCGACTTTGTAGTTTTATGCATTCCAATATGGCAAATACCTCGGCTTGGAAAACCGTAGCGTATTGTCCAAGGGGGATGCTGATTCTGGGAAAAATAACAATAATTAACCGAAAAAAAAAATGGGAGGGTTTATGTTTGATGAGAGCAGAATGCTTTTTTAGAAGGAGCTTGAATATAGAGAGCGATTGCGACGCCGCTCGATGCGCAAGTCCGAGGTCTCCCTCTAGAGCAGCGTTTCCCAATTAGTGGTACGCGTACCCCCAGGGGTACGCGAAGTTGCATCAAGGGGTAGGTACGACGCGTGACAATCTCTAGACTGTTTTTTTTCGAGTTGTGCAAAGAAAAACGTGCACATTTCTCACATTAAACTTATTTTCACCGTCATCAACTGAATTTTGATGGTGCTAAGTGTTACAAAAAAACTAATTTCATTTTCTTATCTATCATTCCTGCAATAAAGGGTACGCGAGTTCGAGGTCTTACTTGAAGTGGTAGGCAGGAAAAACTAATTGAAAACCACTGCTATAAAGGATCCTATTACACATGTCCACGACATAGCCGTAAAAGGGATCGAAGTGTCCTTACCACATTCGTCACGTGTCGAGGAGGCTATCGCTTGATAGATAAACCGTGAGTTGAGTCGACCCAAGATAACGAGCAGGTCATATGACTCAAGCTATGCGGATGTTCAAGTCGATGATCGAGACGTCGACAAAAATTGACAAGAATGGAAGCGAATCGTGAATGGAGTACGAGATCCAGCGGCACTGACAGCATCATATTGACTGCGAGGGCGACCCTCTCCCCAATCGCCGGCTACGGAATAAATAATAAATAAGCTTCGCGGGACCATTAAGTAGCTGCAAATAGAAAGATCAGACCGCAACATTTGTAATAACCGTCAATACCGCGTGCAAGTAGTGCGGTACGCGTCACATACCGTAATTAGAGGAAGACGCTTTTCACGGAGAAGCGCTTATCTCACAGCATCCGAAAAGGTTTTTTCGGCCCACGCCGAAGTACTTACACACGTTTATAAATTGTTCGAATGGCGGGAGAATACCTATAGACCGACCTACCAGCCGGAGTGCTAGGAATAGGTTCCTGGCCTTCTCATACACAGACCTGCATGCCCAAGGTATGATCCAATTAGTAGTTGCACGCCATCGATCTGCATGTAGTAGTTGCAGTTCCATAAAAGTAGTAGAAGCTAAGGGAGTGACGAAGCATTTCCACATCTCCTCCAGGTTGATTCCAGCTACTGCTAAACGCTCCGAGATGGAAACGCTTGTAAATAATGACTCAACATTAAGGCTAACCGCGATCTGCGGCACGGTGCGTTGCGGTACGTCCGCGCACTACGGTGGAATTTTCGGGATCTTCGCAAGTCTGTGCCGGCGATCTGCGAAATTATTTCCGCAGAGCGCGGGGTTACTTGCAACAATATAGTACGGAAAAATCCTTTCGATGACGCACCGCAGCCAATCTGCAGCAATCCACAGAATTTTAATCCGTACCGAATTTTTCCGTAGTGCGCGTGCTTTCATGTCATACTATAGTTCACAAATTTTCCTAAACTAAAATGCACGAAATTTTACCGCAGTGCGCGATAAACATTATATGCGACTCTATAATATGGAAAAATACATCCGGCGACGCACCGCAAGAAATCTGTGGCTATCTACAGAATTTAAATCTGGGCCGAATTTTTTTTTCGTAGTGTTTCGTGTTAATTTCGTGTTTCTATAGATTCATATATTTTTATATATTCATCTTCTTATTATATAAAAATGAATCGCCATGCGTTAGTCTCGCAAGATCTCGAAAATGACTCGACCGATTTGTTTTTTTTTTTTGCTTTGTTTGCCTTGATTCAGGGGTGGTTTACAAAAAAAAATATTTAGGAAAAATTAAAAGAAACAACTGAAAATCGAAAAAATCGAAATTGGTCATTTTGTTAAATGGGCCACTTTCAATAGATGGCGTTTGCGGCGATCCTATTGTTTGACAGCTGCGCCATCCATAACTGTTATTCATTCCGTGCGAATGTGTAAAATTTCAAAAACTCGAAAAGTCGAAAAAGTCGAAAAAGTCAAGAGTCGAAAAAGTCGAAAAAGTAAAAAAAGTCAAAAACGTCGAAAAGGTCGAAAACGTCGGAAAAGTCGGAAAAGTCGAAAAAGTCCGAAAAGTCAAAAAAGTCGAAAAAGTCAAAAAGTCCAAAAATTCGAAAAATGCAATGAAGTCGAAAAAGTCGAAAAAGCCAAAAAAGTCGAAAAAGTCGGAAAACTCGAAAAAGCATTTATATTTCATCATGTAAATAAAAAAAATCAATGCTTTTTCTGAATTCGGCAATTAATTACAAACGACTTTCATTTAATCACCAAACGAAACTCAAACCGTACATGATTCGGCCATATTATAGATTTCAATGAATTGGATTTGGAAGGTTGATTAGGATCAATAGACGCTTATGAATAGTTACAATCAAATAAATTTTAGGTGGTACGAAGTTCACCGGGTCATCTAGTATATTCATATATAAAATATATTCAGGCATGATTCTATTGATTTTCTGAAAATAAAACGCACGGAATTTTATCGCACTGCGCGGTTAACCTAATACCATAAGTTCGTCTTCGGCTAGTGTCATGTTCCTAACTATGCTGACGAAATGACGCGAGTCCTTCACGTGTGACGTCGTCTTATGCCCAGGCTACACTAACGGGAAAAGCCGTTAATTATCGCGATATTAAATATACAAATACAAAAACGCACATCATCGCCGTTATTAACGGCATTTTCCGTTAATGTGGCGCTGGCATTACCCGTGAGCGGTTGAAATATGACCAGTGTTTAGACATATGATATATCGGACTGTCGATCTGATTCACAATGAACCTCAATAGGATGTTTTCGTAGATTTTTGAAAAATATAATAAAACTACATAAAAATGTTCATCAACCAATAGTTTGTTTACGATTCCTTCCTCAGAATTAAAATAATATTATCGTTTATATCCGACCTCGTTAATGAAGGGATATTCAGGAGCAGCAACCTGACGCATTTGTTATCCAAGAGCGTAACAACACTGTTGTAGAAATGTCGGTCAGTTGGCGTGCGTGACATCCGCCTTCTGTGCTTTCGACATTTCGACATAATTACGTCGCCAGGAGTCACGGTGGCCCTTGCTACTCTTTCGGCACCCACGTTGCGTGACCTGGCCAGCCAAAAGACATCATAAGAAAAAAATAAGATAGGCCACTTCATACAAAAATCTAATTTGTGAGATGTCATCGTTTACACAGGGGTCGGCAACTAAGTCTTACAGGAAAACACTTCATCAGATTACGTATGATCTAAGATCGACAGAGCTCATTGTAAATCAATAATTTATTTTCGTCACAAGCAATATTTTCTACCGAATAGGGCACAATAATTATTGAGCGTACAATTAATTGTACATTAATACAAGAAATAATACAATACAATTGATACAAGAAACAATTAATTGAGCTTACAATTGTTTGTTTTGCTGAATAATTATTGTTTATTTTATTGAAATATTATTTATACTGAGTAGGTAAAACAATGGTCTAATTATAAACATAAGTTTTGATTGATGGACGTATTATTCATTAATATATACTAAAGAAAAAATAACATTTTAGGTAATTTATCGACTATTTCAAAGAAAGCAGCCAGAACAAAAAGCTATCATCGCCAGTAGCCATGATACGACCGCTCGATCAGCGTGTAGGGCTTGAAACATCCGTGATAGGCAGTTGATGCATAAACTGTTGTTATATTGAAGATCTGTTTGTTTTTGGGTATGGGAAAAGGATTATTTTTAAAAGTAATCAAGAGAATGGCAGGATACGAAAATAACTAACTAACAAAGCTATTTGAAATAAGATAGAAAAGATTTAAACATAGTAAAACATATTAAATATAGTAATATAACAAAATACCCATAGATTAATATAGAGAATTTACTTTACCATAATGTGAAATGTCAACTTGAATTCGAGTTAAACTGCCATCGTGAAATTAATAACTAGACACTTTTGTTAGATATTTTTGAATAATCATATTTTAAAAAAGCATAAATGCTCTTAAATCTTTCTAGCGAGTGAATAAGCGATCGACCAGTCAATCGCGATGGACTTGTTGCCGACCGCCGGTTATATACCCGCGGAAGTCCGTTTTTGGTATTTAAAAAATAAAACCTATACGCGACTCCCCATTAGGCTGTAAGTTAGTTCTCTCGTCCCCCCACCCTTATTATCTTCCCCAGCTGTAACTATAGGCATAGAATAAATAAAGTTTTTGTAGAAATAATGGTGAAAACTACATTAATTTGAACAGTTTTTCATTTTCGAAGTAGTACCTGTTTTCATCTTTGATCAACATACATTTTGTAAAAACAATATCAAAATACAAAATAAATATGTTCTCTTTCGGACCTGTAAATGTTTACATTAGATAGATTACATAAATAAAGATTTCGTAATATATGTTTTTTTAGATAGCCTGCGACCTCCCGGGAATATATTTAAGGGCCTCCAAGGGGCAGCGACCCACCGGTTGAAAACCACTGCGCTATATTATAATCTATATATTAATTTAAAACGTGTTTTTTCCTGTAACGGCCATATTGAGAGAAAGGCTAGGTATAAACATTTGGTTGAGATGTCTAAAAAAATCTCTCGGTCTCCAGATGTGTCATCGAAATAGAAAAATGAAAAAAAGTCATACAAAGAAAGAAAAATATATTTTTTAACGTGTTGTTCATGTAACCGCCAAATTGAGAGAACATTTTATGCCAATAGGCGTAAAAATTTGGTTGGGGTGTGGTTGCGCGCAAAGTATCTTTTGCATTAGCATTTAATTAGTATATGTGGATGTTCGATTTCACTGACAGACGTTGACTCCGAAGAAGAAGAACAACTACTTCAACGCCGCCAGTACTGCATTTCGCTCAAAATGCCTACCCGCCGCTAGTTTATAATTATCCGCCGCGCCGTCACAACGACTGCACATATATTTTCAGAGGTTTTGCATACTCCCGCGACTCTGAACCGCTTTATTTATTGAACCGCTCCGCAAAATCATAGTTAAAACTCTGCGAAGGAACTAATCCGCGTCGAGTGAGTTTTGTGTGAGGCATTGTCGGAGAGACTTGCGTGTAAAATCCACCAGCAGGAACCTCGAGGGTCCGTAGCAGTGCTGGGACTTCAGCTAGGCGAGGATCATCATCACAGGTCAGTCGGTGTTTTGCAGACATATATATGATTACGTGTTGATGTTAAAAAGGATTTGCCCGCATCGATTTTGTCTCATATTGTGAAGTACCCGCATATTAAAATCTATTTATTTATTTTATTATTATTTATTTACGGTTACGATACCGCCGGTTGTTCGACTATTTACACGTTGAGCAACCAGGGTGTCTAAAAAACCCTCGGCCTGTAGAGGTCATAAAAGAGAAAATAAAAAGTAATAGTGCCATCTGCGTGAGGGGGGCTGAGTTAGGGTAGGGGTAGGAGGGGGTGGGTTGGGGGAGAAAGGGGATAGGGAGAGTTGGGGGAAGTTGAAGAGGAGGAGGGGGTGTAGGAAAAAGGAGGGGTTGGGAGAGAGAACGGGAGAGAAAGAGGGAGGGTTGGGAGGGAAGTTGGGGGGGGGGGGTGAGAGGGGTTTGGGGGAAGGGGCAGAAGGATTGGCGCGCGAAGAGATTGTCTGCTTGTCGGGTTTCAGCTAGTAAAAAATATTATTCAAGTGCCCAAAATTTACAACTCTACCAAAAATAGAGCTACCCGAACATTTTCGAGGTAAACCTCTTTCTTCGTCAGTTTTGACTGGATTAGCCGATCTCTGTTTTTCTTAAACATTTCGTTGTAAGGGTTCCTCGCCACCTCCCCCCCCCCCCCCCCCCCCCACTTCCCTCCTTTCGTGAATATGCCCAGTAGGGTAATGGCGCGGCGCGGCGTCACAATAATCAACACAAGTGTCTAATTAACACGAATATACGGCTTTTAATAATGGGATATCAGTTAGGAAATTGCCCTCTCAAAAATTGTGGTAATTACCTGTTTCAAAACGGTGTCGTTAGACGTCATGAGGGTAAACCGGAAGCTATAGTGGCGGGCGACATTGGCTACGCTAATTATGGGAATAAGAGCAATCCTTCGAGGGTTATACTAAACTAAATTGACATAATTATGGCTCAGTGGCAAAGTGGTTAGGTCGCCTGACGCATTGTAAGTATGCGGAAAAGTAAAATAATTAAAAATAAAGCAATGTTAAATTTTGAACATTTACTTCGTACTCATTACCAACATGGTTTCAAGTTGCTAACCCTTATAGCTTCCAAGAAAAATGCTATTTACAAAAAAGCGATGACTTCAGATTTTATTTATTTTTGTTAAGAAAAAAATCAAAACATTGAAATTCGACATCGTAGAACAAAATATTGAAAAAATTCCTACAAGGCTCATATTTTTATTATTATTTTAATGTTCGCGGGAGTCACGTAAATTTGATTGCAAAATGCAATTGAGAGAGGTAGTCGCCTTAAGGCTGATGTTTTTGTCATATATTGTTGTCTCGTATATCGTATATCGCCAAAGCAATTTGGGTTCCGCAAGTCACTATCCACCATAGATGCGATTGCAGGTCTGATGGAAAAACTATTATCTAGCATCGATAAGTCGAATAAAACTTGTGGCATTTTTTGTGATCTATCCAAGGCCTTTGATTGCGTCGATCACCTTATTTTGCTTCAGAAGCTCGAGCACTACGGCATTAGAGATACAGTTCTAAGCCTAATACAATCCTACCTACAAGGACGGACGCAAGTCACTAAAGTCCAAAACAGCTTGAGCGATCACCAAAAAATTACTAAAGGGGTACCTCAAGGTTCCATTCTGGGACCCTTTCTTTTTCTTGTATACATCAATGATATACCAGAATGCGTGTTATCTGATAACGATGAAATTGTACTGTACGCAGATGATACCTCACTAATTTTCAGCGATGCAAATCATGAACAACTAGTTAAGCGAATTGACGTTACCATGGAAAAACTTGGTACTTGGTTCCAATTAAATCAATTGTCTCTTAATGCATCTAAATCAAACTCCATCAATTTCTCTCTTCGGCCGTCCCAAAATAATATCTTCAGTATTAGCTATGGTGATAAAGTATTAGAAAATGTTGATCATACGAAATTTCTAGGCATTCATATTGATAGCAATCTGCAATGGTCGACTCACCTAGAAGAACTGAGCAAAAAATTAAGTAGCGCCACATTTGCCATAAAAAAAATCAAATTGTTATGTGGCTTTGAAGCTTCCAAATCTGTCTACTTTGCCTATTTCCATTCCCTATTAAGTTATGGCCTCATGTTCTGGGGAATGGCGGCAAATGTTAAAAGGATCTTTCGCCTACAAAAACGAGCGATTAGAAATCTGTTCTCAATATCTTCGCTAACATCTTGCAAGCAGTACTTCATCGAGTCTGGTATCATGACTTTGTACGCCGCGTATATATACCTAAACATCATGTATACGAGAAAAAATATCGAGACTACCTCAACTAACTCAAATATTCATTCGCATAATACGCGAAATAAAGAGGACTTGCGTCATTTTAAGGTGCGTCTGAGTAAGGTTCGGAATAGCTTTATCTGCCAATCTTACTTATTCTACAATAAACTTCCATTACACATTAGGGGCCTTGGGGAGGTTCACTTTAAGAAAAAGGTACAGGGTATTTTGACTAAAAACCCCATTTATAGCATTGAGGATTTCGACAATATCAATTTTTCGCAGCTCTATTGACCTACCTGACTATTATTATTCCTTATTCTTTTTATTATTGACTATTTTACAATTGCGACTATTATTGACTATAATTATTATTACTGATTTCTTTGTATTTGTGTTTTTTCTTTAAAAAATCTTCCCGTATGATAATTTGTGAAATTATCCAATATTTGTTTGATTATTTAGTACTTAGGATTATATAGAAAATTAGATTATATAGAAAATTTTACGAAATTACTTAAGAATTTTGATTGAAAATATTGGAAAATGTTGTTTCCTCTACATATATAACCTAGAAAATCTGCGCTTGGATGTTCAACGTTCATACCTTGCAATACCGACGTTTATATCTTATACCTTAATAGGTATTTATATTATACTTGTTATTTTTATTACTTTTGACATAACCAAGTGTAGGAACACCTATCAACTGGTTTTAAAAAAAAAAAAAAAAAAAAAAAAAAAAAAACCGTTTCTTCATCGCACGCCGATAAAGCAACTCGCCAGATCATTTTATCCCACTTGATTTACATACATCGTGATTTCTTATTGAAAACCAATATCAATTACAACAAAATATAGCCTACAGCACTCGTCGATAATGGAGCTATCTATTAGGGAAATCGGATAATTAGTTTCGGAGATTACCCCCTACATACAAACACACAAACTTCCAAACATACACACTTACAAACTTTCAATCTTACGCACATTTCTACTTTATAATATTAGTATAGATTCACTGTTTATTAAACTCGATCCATTACACATGCCTGTTCATCGATTTCAAAGCTTTAATATCCTTGCCTCTCTCACCCCCTCTCTCTCACCTCCCTAGAAATAAAAAGTACTCTTAGCAGGTAGCGTACGGGCCGGAGCCGCGCCAAGCTACCCGACCGAAGGAAATAAAATAAAATAAGATACTGAATATTTTCCACCGTAATGGAAAACAGATATTATTGAACTATCCCTTCCGCGTTGGCCGTGCTCTTTCAAACCAGAGGAGGAGTAATACAACCCCTCTCTGTCTCACTCGCGAACACCACTCGACCACCGAGAGCATAATCTGTTTGATTTTACGATAGATAGATAATGATAATAATAATAATAATACTTTACTTGAGGGAAAGTAGAATAAAATGGATGACACAAAATTTACCCAACTAGGCTAATGCCCGTATTAGGGTAATTTTTTTTTTAATATGTTTTTTCTATGCGTACGTAATTTTATACTAAAGCTAAAGTCTTTACGTATAGCGGTCTTTTAAAACCCCTTTACGTTACGGGTATGGAATGACAAGACCCTGCAAGTGGAATGACAAGAACTTGCGGGTTAACTCCGTATTTAAAGGCGGTTTTGATGAAGCAGAAGGTTTTTATTGATTGCATCGATTGAATATTGCCAGTTATAACGCTTGCCGAATTAACGAGTGCCCGGATTACTTTATCGAGACGCGAGGTTGAGCGACGGAGGTTATGTAAGAAAGGATGAGGATTTTATATGTGCTCCTAGTATCTTGTACTGGGCACGTCTCGAGTCTGTGGGATTACAGACTGATGTTTCGAGACTCAAGGAAAATAAGGAAAGGGAACCAAGGAGCCGGATCCGTTGAGCGACCTAGTAGAGGTGTTACCGGATATGCCGTCGCAACCTTGGGGGAAGGTGATCAATCGGGGACTGATAATTTGGTTGCTTTTTGGCCGGTTTATATAGGCCGTTAAATGATGCAATTCGAAATATTCTGATTAAAAGTATTGTTTCATCGTGCTGATTCACCGCTGCACGAGTTTAAATAATAGCCGAATTGTGTCAGTGGAATTCACTGGAAATCGATGCATTTGTTGATCGTATGTTAACTGGACCTAAGGTCCGTTACAACCCCTATACATTACGGGTACGGGTATGGAATGACAAGACATTATAAAATAATTTTCAAATAGACAGGCCAGAAGAGTTGTTGTTTTAAGCCTGAGTATTTTTAGTCTAAAAAAATGTGTTTAATTTAAACTTAAAATTCGTTGTATTCTCAGAAATCGTTACATTTCGGTATTTCGGTAGAGACCCCAACTTAAGAGAAATACCGAAAAATCGGAAAGTTCGAGGCCACTGGCCAGTTGGGTGATAGAAACAAATAAGCAAAAGGTTAAGGTTTTGCCATTCGGTTCCTGTTATTTTTTTAAGCACATCATTGTTTTATAGTAAATAATTCTTAAATAAATAAATAGAGATAAAGTGACTCCCAAAGTGGTTCAGGTGAAAACCCAGGGGTCCACGGGAGACTGGGCGAGGGTCTACTGGCGTGAAAAAATGGGGGTTCACAAGTTGTAATTGGGGGTCCACGAAAATTTATCTGGTTTCAATAGCAAAAAAACAAAAAAAATTCGCTCGACTTTACCTATCAATGTTTATTACGCTTTAATTTCCTTTTTATAAAACCTCCCTTTTTTTTAAATAATGTATAGTATATTAAGAAGGTCAGCGACTGTTATTTGTAAAAACTTGCATATTCGATATCCAATACAGGGTTGGAACTCTCCAGACTCCGCGACGCAAATTTCCATCGTTAGACATCTTCACAGTTTTTGACGAGTTTTGAGAATATGGTATAAATGTAGCAGCAGGGCTCCACCGAAACCAGTAAAATTTTGAAAGTGGTCTACGATACAAAAAGTTTGGGAACCTTTACTCTAGACGGTCAAGCAAGGTTTGACAGGCATTGTAAAAATATCAATTTTCAGGATTATCCACAGCACGTAGTTATAAGTGCTTATAAAGCCATCAAGCTTAGTTCTAGACGGCCAAAATGGCTTATCAAGCACGAAAAGTTCACTTGCATGACAAGCAATTCTGACCGTCTAGGGACCCCTTAACACTTGGTCCCTCGCTCTCTGTAGAATGTCAAATTTTAAATTGATGATTCTTCATCAGGAATTGATTTTGAATATTTTAGTGATATAAATGATTATTCGCCCGCACTCTAC
This sequence comes from Micropterix aruncella, assembly GCA_944548615.1. NCBI lineage: Eukaryota > Metazoa > Arthropoda > Insecta > Lepidoptera > Micropterigidae > Micropterix > Micropterix aruncella. The sequence goes on along the minus strand of OX155964.1, from coordinate 24,667,184 downwards.
GCTCACAGAACAAAATAAATCTTGCGTGATTTTTCGCCCACTTGTGACGGCGCGCTGCGCGGCGAGGTAATACGCGTGCGATATTTCGCTCCATTCAATTTTATGGGAATTCCCTTCCCTCGCTTCGTTTTACCCGAACCCACCGTACCTACTTCAAATTTGCTCCATAATACCCTTACAAATGAACGACGCTTGCGGTTGTGTGCTTCGCGTATCGCGTAAACGTATAGGTACACATACACATGTAGCTTTATTATACGGAAAGCGTACGTTGACTTTCCTCATGGTTCCGTGCAGTTTGGGTGGTGTTGGCCAAACTCTACCTCATCTGGCGTCAGTGCCGGATTATCCAATAGGCCAAGTAGGCGCCGACCTATATACAGTACCGTGCGGAGTAATTGGAACAAAAATTATTTTTCTTCGAAAAGTGCTTTATTGGACATAAACATACAAAAACAGAACTGGTAGTAATATTAGATTGTTAGTTTTAATATAAAATATGTCCTTTTTAACACGCTTTTATTAGGTCAACCTGTATGTAACTATGTATGTAATGGAATCTAAATTAATTTAACCATCTTCCAAGGATCGTAGCGTCATGAAAATTGGCAGCTGTGTGTAGTTCTGATGACAATACAATAATATGGTACTGTCGAACTGATCTGATGATGGAGTCGGAAGATATGAACTGGAACTTCATGATGGAACATCGTATCATAGCTGTGTTTGGACTTGTTAGAAAAGTCTTGGAATGAACTTTGACCACGATTAGGTTTCAAGGTCTGATGATGAAGCCGGAAGATAGGCACTGGCATTCCATGATGGAATATCGTATCATAGCCGTGTTTGGACTTACACGCACACATACAGTGCGACACGTATGTGTGCGGCACGTATGGACTTACGTGTCGCACACATACAGTGCGAGACGTATGGACTTACACGCGACATACAGTTACAAGCACACATACGTGTGCGAGTCCGTGTAGAGGGGCAGGTCTATGTATGTGTATGTGTAACACTCTCACGGAGTTTGATGTAGACGTACATGGAGTAGATCTAAACCTTATATGTATGACACTTGGTAAATTATGGATCGTACTTGGTTTTTACGTGCATTTATAAAAACGTGTTTTTAGTGTTTTTTTTTAACTATTAATTTATTTAATGTATATTTTCTGTAGATTGATCCGTCGCAATTTTAAAATGGTACTATGTAATGGAATCTAAATTAATTTAACCATCTTCCAAGGGTCGTAGCGTCATGAAAATTGGCAGCTGTGTGTAGTTCTGATGACAATACAATAATATGGTACTGTCGAACTGATCTGATGATGGAGTCGGAAGATATGAACTGGAACTTCATGATGGAACATCGTATCATAGCTATGTTTGGACTTGTTAGAAAAGTCTTGGAATGAACTTTGACCACGATTAGGTTTCAAGGTCTGATGATGAAGCCGGAAGATAGGCATTGGCATTCCATGATGGAATATCGTATCATAGCCACGGTCGTGCCGGTCGTATCTTACATGCTACCGCCAAGGGTATGATTGTGCCTAAAAGCGTGTTTTTAGTGTTTTTTTTAAACTATTAATTTATTTGCGTTGATAACACCTTTCACTCTTGTAGGCATAGAATTCACCAGGTTTTGAGCTCCACAAGGTATATCCTTCCAATGAGAGAAATTTTCAACAGGATCTCGCCCCATGCCATTCTTCGAAAATAATGAAGCAGTTTTTCACACAGAACCAAATTACTGTACTTAACCCCTCGAATGAATGGCGATTAGCTCGGGTTGCCTACGGCAAAATGTATATAAATTTATATTTACACACACATTTACATATACATAGAGCGGGGTTTACTATAGAGCTATACCATTACTATAGAGCGGCACACATTTACATTTATATAAATTTATATACATTTTGTATACATTTTGCCGTAGGCAACCCGAGCTGGTCGCCTCACATTCGGGGGGATGGCTCGGAAACTCCCTTGATCTCAACTCGAACGAAAACCTCTGGGCCATTCGCAAAAAACGACTCTCTAAGATGGATTGTATAATGAAAACCAAGATAATTAGTGCAGTAACAAGTCTGGTTTCACGATAATGAACTGAAAGGAAGCTGTCAATACCTGGTAAATTATATGCTTACAAGAGTGAAAGATGGTATCAACGCAAAAGGCGGACTCATTCTATCTTAAAACTATCAATCTATAACTACCAGTACCTACTGTTTTTGTACGTTTATGTCCAATAAAGCACTTTTTTCTTATTTACTCGCACGGTAATAGTAGGGCTTCACGCCTTTTAGGGGCCCTGCGACAACGGTTAAATCATAAAGATTGAGGTGCTCATCTCCGTCATTCTCCATTAAACACCTAATATTTACACTGACAAATAAATCTTATCTTTTTATTTGTTGCTACTAGGATAATTATTATCTTTTTATTCTGTTTTATTTATTGACTAGCTACTTGACTATTTTAATTACTGGCTTTTTATTTTATTTTAATTAATTTTTTTTTTATTTTTCAAATTATTACCCTGTTATTTTTCTCTACTTACTGATTATCACTGCAATTATAATTTTATTGTATTTTATTATTATAATTATTTTAACAATTTTTTTACTGGATATATTTTGATTTCATTATTACTTTTTTATTTTTCAACATGATTATAATTTAGGTATTAGTTATCATTAGAATAACTCTTGAAATTTATGCTAAGTATTTATTAGAGTTATTAGATTTACTATATTTCATTTATTTTTTCATTTTTGTTTTTCTCAGTAATAGTACTTTAATAAGTGTGCGCACAATATAAAATGTACAAGTGACCTAGTCGAGTCTACCTTGGTACGGGCTTCGGCCTAGTTAGGCAGACTTTGTGAATAATGTTTTTGAAAAATTACTTACGAAAATAAATTTATTCTTATTCTTATTCTTATTCTTATTTAAATTAAAATCATATTTTAAGTGTGTAATATTTCATATTAAAATCATATTTTTTAAATTGTTTCTACTAGATTGAAAAAAATCATCGAATTGAAATTCTATGGTGAAAATGTTTAATACTTTTTTTATCTGACTAATAGTTTAATTGTTATAAATTATCGACAGTTGGCCGCTGCTAGCCTATGCGATCGTAATTTGTTTGTTTCCTCGTCTCTGCTACGCGACATACCTAGCGTTGCCAGAAATGTTTAACGGCCCGCTTTGCCAGTGCGATCTTGTTTTTAACCGACTTCAAAAAAAGGAGGAGGTTATCAATTCGTCTGTATTTAAAAAAAATCTTTGTTACCTCAGAACTACGTCATTTATTAACCCATTTGGAGAATTCTTATTTTATTTGAAAGGTTATACCTCCAGATCAGTCCCATTTTTATCAAAATCCTATTCTGATGATGGAATATATGAGGAATCGGGGGAACTCCTCAAGTATTATCATATGAAATTGAACATTTACATGTTGTTTCAGTTTCTATGACAATGCATTTTTATGGTAAGCATGACCTAATTCTACAACTTGAGTTGTCGACTACAACGGGTGAGCCCGTCACCACAGGGAGTTTTAACGATTAGTCGTTCTATCTCCCTGGAGTGAGCGTAGAAGACTTTGGACAAAACAATCCAGCGTCTAGCTACGCCACAACCCGTTAGAGACCAACGCCTTACCGCGAGATAGCCAGTTATGTCACCTGGCGGGCCCGACACTCGCGCCCTAACTACCAATTGTGACCAGATTTCTCCGGTCTCTCGATTGGTTCCGAGTTCGAGGTCGCTTACGCAATCCTCTCCCTTACGAAGCGGTCAAACGGTGTTTACCGAATCTATCGCGGACCATGGCGTCCTTTGCCCGCCTTTTACCCGGGATCGGATGGCCAATGGTCAATTCAAGAGCAGTCGCCGTAAGGTACGCAACCACCCCCGCTCTATAGGAAACAATACAGCTTCCAGACTCCCCCGACTGTTAGTCGGAGTGCACAATCGATTGGCTTGCGCCGCACGGTGCGCAGACCGTCCAGGAGCGCCAGAGGTTTGATTCCCAGGGGAGGTCCTTCACCCGAACGTCCTACCCAGGTTCGCACCTCGTGCGTGGAGGCCGTCGGATAGGTGTTGACCCGTGAAGGTGAACGACCCTGAACACATAGGTCTTCATGGCCAACCCAGCATGGGCCCATTAGCTACCTAATTCTACAACTTGCGGTGTCAACTACAACGGGCGAGCCCGTCACCACAGGACGTTTTAACGATTTTCTCGTTCTATCGCCCTGCAGTGAACGTAGAAGACTTTGGACAGAACAAATCCAACGTCCATCTACGTCACAACCCGCAAGAAGCCAACGCCTTACCGCGAGATAGCCAGTGTTACCTGGCGGGCCGACCCTCGCGCCCTTGCTTCCAATTGTGACCAGATTTCTCCGGTCTCTCGATTGGTTCCGAGTTCGAGGTCGCTTGCGCGGTCCTCTCCCTTACGAAGCGGTGAAACGTTGTGCACCGAATCTATCGCGGACCAAGGCGTCCTTTGCCCGACTCTGAACCGGGATCGGATGGCCAATGGTCATTTCAAGAGCAGTCGCCGTAAGGTACGCAACCACCCCCGCTCTGGGCCCATTAGCTACCTAATTCTACGCCAGCATGGGCCCATTAGCTACCTAATTCTACAGGCAGGGTTGGCTTCCGACGAGGAGGCTCCTCAACGGTTAACAGCATAGACACGAAATTTCGTATACGCATTCAGTTATGATAGCCCTTTCTAAATTTTTTCACGACATGGCTGCTGCACACAGGGTTGACTCCCGACGAGGGGACTCCTTAACGGTCTACAGCACAGACACGAAATTTTGTATGAGCATTAAATTATGATATCTCGTTTTAAGTTTCACCATGATATGGCTATTTATTTTTAAACGAGTCTTTTATTTTTGGTTAAAATGTTGATATTATAATGTTTATGTACGCGTCGATTCTACACTATATTGTCGTCAGAATGCTTAATAGCCCCTTGGGAATTCGAAGACCTAAGAACCCTCTACATGGAGTAATCCAGCACTGTCTGGCCTGTCCAACTAGCGGTTCAACTCCTGTCGTAGCCTCTTTGTAGAGGGACTCAACCTGTCAGGGCCGCTGTGAGGTTCTGCCACGGTTGTAATCGTGTATGGGATCAGACGATCGCGTATTCCGGGGAATACCTCGGGCGGAACTGGGCGGTTGGTGCATAATTGGATTTGCTAGACACGCTGCCCATCCGGCGAATAACCAGAGAAGTCTGGTGATTTTTATTTATTTATTTAGTACTTTATTCATATTTTTTAAGCATATGGCCACATTATTACCAATATTATAAAGTAACTCGGAAAAATTTAACACGCAAATGTAGCAAATGGTCAGTGCCCACCTAACTAGGACTACTGTCATCTATCTAGGCGGTATGTAGGATGTAAGATGTATGTTTCCTATGACAGCAGGGATAGTTGTCGAGCTGAAGTAATCTATCCTTATATCGATCCGTTGGCCACCCGATCCCGAGTGACCATGGCAGGCAAAGCGCGCCTTGGTCCGTGATATATTTAACTCCTCTAATCGCCGGGTAAAAATTTAGTCGTCACTTCTGCCCGGGACAGTTTTGCGCGTGAAGTCGATGGCATTGAGAAAAAACGACCATAACTTTTAAACTACTATACGGATCGTAAAAAGAATAACTGTAAAATGATCGCATTGAAATTTGAAATATTATAATATTATAACATTATCTCGTAAAACAATTAAGATAATAATGAATAAATATTACAAAGTTAGCACAGCGCGGAGCACCCTAACCAATATTGATTAGATACCATTTTAGGCATTTGTAAGCGTCTAACCAAGAATGGTTAGCTCAAATAGGAAGGGTTAAACTGAATAACCACTTACGTCTGGTAGAGACCGCGCAAGCGATTTCGGATCCGTGACCAGACGAAAGGACGGAGAAATCCGGCCAAATCTGGTTGTTAGGGTGGGAAATCGGCCAGTTTGGTTCTTTTGCCAGTGACTCGCGGTAAAGTGTTGGTCTCTGTCGGGCTTTTTGGCATAGCCAGACCGTGGATTGTTTTCATCTCGCGTCTCTACGTTCACTCCAGGTTAAAAGAACGATCAATAATATTTTATCTTCCTGGGGTGATGAGTTCGCCCGTTGTAGGTGACAAAACCCCACTGTCGAAGGGTTTCTGAAGTGATGGCTGGCGTCAGGCATAATGTAAAACATGCACGACGAAGTTTGTCATATAGCCCGGCGATATGAAGAGGTGGATCCCAAAGTAGTTCGAAAACAAGAGAGAAATTATGCGGAATGTCATTATTAAACGGAAACGGAAATGTCATAAACGTGGACACGCCCGGTGTAACCAGAAATTATATCCTTTTTAATTCCATTAATTCTATTCTACAACGTCATCCCCTCCAGTTATTAAATACGCACTGGATTAGATTATTTACTACTGCTAGAACAATTTAGTTCGTATTGCGTGCCTGTTTGTTTGTTTTGTTTGATTATACTCTTTATTGTGAAATTTCACAACGGGCGGGTTTATTCCCATACAATAATCTCTTCCAACCAACCCTATTAAGAAGTGTTTATGTCTATTTGTGCGTAAAATATGTGCGTAAGTGTGTGTCTATTCGATCGACAGAATTGAAATGCAATTCCGTTAATTTTATAACAACGGAAATTGGTGAACCCGCCGGGAATCGAACTCGGAACCTTACAATGTAAGATCAGGCGACCTAACCACTATGCCAGCGTTATTGCTCGCTCTGTCCGGGACACAGAAAATTGTAATAGTCTTTTTTGCGAGTGCCGTGTAATTTGAGATGTTTGATTGTAATTTGATTTGTAAACCCTGTATCTCCAACCGTTCGTAGCACGTAATGCCAAGTTCCAGGCGACTAGTCGATACTTAGGCCTCAAACTTTTCAATAAATTGTCCGAAACATTAAAAGCAATTAAAAACATCGATATTTTCAAGAGATCCATCCGAGTCTATCTGCTTAAAATCAATATATATGCCCATAACGACTTCATAAAATATTTTGAAAATACATAGCATCGTATTTACCCATTTAATCTAATACATATTATTTACCGTTAATTGTTTTGTTGTAAACTGTTATCATATAGTCTATGTTTTTGTACATTGGTAAGTTTAAAGCTATATATTGTATATCATCTCTTGTCTAAATTGAGTAACTAGTTTAAGATTAATTACTGCCATTCCTACACAATTGTATGGTTGTATTGGAAATAAATACCTTTTACCTTTTACTTTTACATTATCGGTATTTACACTAGCGGGGTAGCTACTAATCACAGAGCAGCCAAGGAAGACAATGAAGGAGTGGTGTTGCAATGTACTAATTTTATAATTCCTGGCTTTATCCACACTTGGCTGTCCAGCCCTTTTACCAGCCCTTACGAAAATTACAGTCAGGATATTAATTACAGTCAAAAGTTCAAAATAAAAACCTCATGTGAAAGTGTTTTTTTTATTATTAGATGATTTTCTAGTTTTTGTCTTACAAACATCGTACTGTGGGTGCGATAAATCATCAAAGTGTATTTACTCGCAAATTTATATACACTTTTGTTACATTCTTATTTGCGTATCCGTCACCTAACTGTCAAAAATTAATAGCTTGGTTACTGTTTTCATGTCATTCTATCCAATTAAAGTGACAAATTTCATGTAAATACGGTCCACTTTGTTTTGTCAAAGTCACCTCCTCTGAATTTAAATATTTTTATTAAGGTATATGTAAAATATTATAGTGATCCTGCCATTCGCGTCGTATACTTTAACATGGCTGAAGGTTGAAACCTGGATGTAATCAATTCACAAGTGAATGCCAATTAATTTAGATGATCGTAAATGAAAAAAAGATTTATTTAGAGGTCCGTCGCTTTGAGATAAATGGCAATGGGCAAACATTTGTGAACGCTTGGCTGACCTTCCAATCTCTTCAATACCAAAAAGTACTTACCATTTGAATATCTATTTAAGTAGAATATTTATGACTACTTCAACTCACATCAGTTATGAGCCCTATCGGAGTTTTTAGGTTCGGAATCTACCTAAATATGGCTAATTACACGATAACCTAATAATTATATATAATGCCAATTATTTATTTAAAATATGTTATTTGAAATGAAAGCCTATAAAAGGTATACTACGATGTACGGTTACTGGACGCAACTTATTGGACAGCTGTCTATAGCATATTACATAGTCAGTAAACTGAGAGGCAATACAATCATGAGACACATTACATTGTTCTAGCAACATTATGCTGCTAACGTACGGCGCGGAGTTTTGGGGGCGAGCAGCTGACAGGCAGAGGGCTTTCGTTATGCAGAAACGTGCCGTCAGCACAATAGCGCGTGTGGCGCTTGATACGCCAGCTAGGCCTCTGTTTAGAGATATCTGCATCATGACGCTGCCGTCCATTTATATAATGGAAGTAGCGCTGTTCGTTCGCAGAAATCTAGCCGATTTTGAAGTGAATGGTGTGCATCACCACTATCCAACAAGATCCCGTAGCATGCTACGGTCGCTAAGTCATGCTTTATCCAAGTCGAGAGGCTAGCCTATATCGCCGGCCCAGCGGTTTACAACAAACTCAGCGAGCACATTAGGCAGGCGCAATCTCTTGTTAAGAGATACCTTACAGATAAGGCGTTTTACTCACTGGAGGAATATTACTCGAGTGAAGTCTAAAATGCTTTGTTGGCTAAAGTATTTAATAATCTCTTTTGCATTTTGTCTTGTATTTTCTTCTTTTTACATTATTCTCGTGTTTTTTTTTCTTCATTTTGTTTTGTTTACTTTATCTTTTCTTTACGATAAAAAAATATATGTTTGTTTGCTAATATGTATGAATGTTTGCTAATCTGACTTGTATACCAGTATACCAATAGAATGAATATGAATACGGATATGAATATGAATATGCCAGTCGTTTCCCTCTGTATACTGCTGACAAACTCAAACATTCTCAGGAATATATTGTTTGTAGTCACGCAGAATATGTACTTTTATCGTTTAAGGTATTCTGCGACGGTTTTTTGTTATTTGGACTTGGTCATTTGCCGGGTTTAACACTTTTTGCTGTACATTTGGCCGATTTTTTCTACCCACGTCCCCACCCACGTTCCCACTCTCGTTCACATATCACACAATTTGTATCTAGGTTAGCAATAAAAACGTGAAATACACAACCATAGCGGGTAACTTAGGGTCACAGAATAACTGGCCTGTTGCGTGCGCGCATACATCTACGCAGGATGGAGGGAAGGCTACCGTTTGTAAAGTTTAAACGGAGGTTTGGAATGCAACCGATAATTAAATGGCAGAATGCCCAAAAACCTAGCATTGGGAGATAAGGCTATTAACCTATTTAAGAGGACTTAACTCCGAAACGGCTTTATAATTCAGATGAATCGTTTTAGTAATAAATGTTTATAAAGAGATCTCTCCATTGACATATGATTTATATGTAACTATTGGAGAGATTGTAAAAGTGGGCCCAGAATGCCCACATAATAGTACGCCCATTTATTTCAAAAATAATGGTACAGTTAGTGTGCTTATGTTGTAGATGTAAGTTTGGGTGTGCTGGATAAACTGTACTAACACATAATCTTTGATGATATCACTGACGAATATACTCCCTGCTAATCCAAGTTTTTCGTTTCCCTCAGAGCCAATATCAAACGCATGTCGGTGTGCTACCGGTTGCCTTCGCGCTTGTCATCTTTGGTGGTGCTCCTCCTTATCCTCGTCAGCGAAGGCACGACAGCAACTCTCGTCAGTGACTCTACACAAACTGAATGCACCATCAACTCTCTCTGTGAGTGCCGCGCCACGGAATTCAACTGCTTCTCTGTGCCACTACATAAATTGCCAGGTGAAATACCAAAACCTTTATTATATTTATTAAGGCGAGTACACATTAGGCGCTCAGCGTTGCGTTCGCCGCGCGTTAGTAGCGTACATACAGCGCGCATAGCACGGCGTTTAACGAGCGTTCCCAAGATGTCCATACTACTGGCTCAGTTCGGAAATGTACGTCGAAGTGTTTGCTTTTGTGTGGCTTCTATACTGTCGCTATAAAAGACGACGGCAGAGGCAAACAGAATTTTGGGTGCACCCAATATTACGAGATAGACTGGTGAATACGCGTCCACCCTACACGAAAGCGCGCGATCAAATGTATGGCAAAATGGCGGCGCATGTATCTACAAGCGCGCAGCTAACGCCCGCGCAACGCGCGTTCGAATGAAAATCTGACAGCGGGCGTCTGACGCGCGCTTGTTCAGAAGCGCGCGCTTGCATGTGTAGGTACACATCAAATATGAAACTCTTGGTTTCCAAAGCGCGTGTTATCAAAGCGCGCGTTTGAAAGCGCCCAATGTGTACTCGCCCTTATAAGTGACCTTTCCTTGTTATACATAGATACATTTGTAGGTTGGCTATTATATTTTGAGCCGCGGTTAAATATTTATATAAGTGATTACTATGATTTTTAAAAAACGTTTATATATAAAAATATTTATTCCCTATAAGAGAAATTGTAAAAAGCATTACTATAAGTAAATAATAGGTACTTTGCTTTCTAGAGCCGACATTTTGATACGAATGGGGTACAAACTAGCGATGGGTCATTCCGGATCCCAGTTAGAGCACATTTCGGAGCCCATTCCGAATTCGAACCCGAATTCGAGCCAGCTACTCCTTTGGCTTCACCACTCCACCGAAACGACGAGTCATGCCATTTTGAAAAGCCGGCCCTTATTTTCACTTCACTACTCCACTGCACCGACGCGTCATTCCACTCCGGGAACCGGGGTGCTTCCGGGATGAGCTATCGCTCGTCCCTCCGAGCCTAGCTTTGAGTCGGTCATTCCGGCGATGAGAACGGTTTTTTTGAGACTCTGTTCCTCTAAAATCGGTCATTTCAGGCGCAAGTGCGCATATGCGATGAATGCCAGTAACATATAAGAGATGTATTTGGTAATTAGCGAAATTAGATTTCGATATTTTGGAAGATTATTGCAATTATTATTAAAGAACCCGAAATGGTCAATATAATTTTGGAGGATCACGCAGATTTCTTACAGGTAAAAGAGTGGAATTCAGAACCCGGAATGACCCACTGCTAGTAGGTAGGTACTTACAGACTGTCTAGCATTCAAATCCGAAACGAAGTGAAAATGACGGCATTAAATATCCACGTAAAGTAATTAAGTTAACGGAGGCCTCGTTAATGAAGAGGCCTCATAAATCGCGTGGAGGAAAAAATAATTTCGACAGGCAAAATGCAGAAGGCTCTATAATCAGCGACTTCCACAACCTAGCGGACCAACGTAATTCCTCTCCCTTTTATCTGCTAGATGAAAAGAGATAGCGCGTATTAATATAGCCTGGTACTTTATCTATTCCCTAAATGGAGTTTAACAGGAGAAGGTTATTTAGAGACGAAGGAATTAACGAGCAAACCGAGAGAAGCCGAAGAAATCCACAAAAAAACTGACGGCCGTTCAAATGCCCAATTTCTTCGAACACTACCGCATCTGCAGATTCCAAAAGCTCATTTTAAACAGTTTTACGACCCGGCCGACGAGAAAGGGAAGTATTGTGAACGCGCATTTATTTTTCGAAATGAAGACGGAAATATCCATTTTGACCCCGCTTGAGACGATTAAGACCATTTCCAGATTGAAGTCTGTTTGTTTGTCTGTCTGTATGTCTGTGTTTATGTATTCCTCAACGATAGGGCTCAAACGCTTAATCCGTTTGAACTGAAATTTGGTATGCAGGCATCATTTGGTCATGGAAAGAGTGGAAAAGATTGTGGTTGAAAACTGTCCACCAGGGGGTGCTATAGTAATATATCATCCTCGAAATATTTGACTTAGGGTTCTGAAACTTTGTAAACAAAAGCTTTCTTGAGCCGAATCACATTGTAAAATTTTGGTTGAAATATGTCATAAGCAAGCTGCACTAATATTATTCAACTTATGCTTGACAAATGCTATTTGCGGCGTCGCGCGTTGGATATCGCTCGACGCACGTTCAAAATTTAAATCTGCATTGCGTTGTGTCGCTTGTTCAAATTTCGCATGTTTAATGGTGAATGGTAACATGTTAATGGTAACATGTTAATGGATAACATGTTAATGTTTAACCCTTGGAGTAAATGGGTATTTTCATGGATGCATCTGTTTCTTTTGCAGGATTTTCGGCGACATCGACTTAAAGTACTATAACTACGAAACTACTACACCAATCATAAAAAGAACAACTGCACAATGATTGCATTGAAATTTCGAATATAGAATATTGAAATATCATTTTGTAAAACAATTAGATAATTATGAATAAATATGAGAACGTCAAAGAAGTGAAAAAAACGCGGAACCAGATCTGGTCGTATCATACTCAACGGATAATTGTTTCAGAACCAGATTTGGTCGTAGCATACTCAACGGGTTAATGGTGAATGGTGAATGGCTTCGCACGGCAACAATTTGATTAATAAATTGAATGAAATGACGTCTTTGGCTAATTGGTGGGAAAGTATTGAGGTGTCACAAACGATTTTTTAAATTTCTTTCAGTTTTTTTATTTATTGTAAAAATTAAAATTTTGCATTTCCTACACTTTGAATATTTCTTTTATGGTGGAGCCGTAGCAGTAGCGGCATAAAATTAGCAGTATAAGTGTATGACACAATGAGAAAGCTTTTGAAGCCCCGAACGAATAATTGCTTCTCAACTTTTTTTTAATAAACGTAAAAAATATTTAAAAGCAAACTTACCGAACTTTTTTGTTTTTAGTTGTTTGGAGCACTAATATCCAATGAGAGTAATAGTTATTGTGCCAGGTCGGGCAGTTAGTAATTCTAATTCGAAAAAAAGACAAACTCTGGCACAGTTATCAATTTATGTGACTGCAAAAAAAGGCTCGTCTAACTGGGAGACTGGTATAAAAAAATCTTAACTACGAAACTATTAAAAATCGCTGAATATACACATGGGGGTATTCCGGGTAGGCCTTAAGATGCTGTACCTCCCCGCTTCGATTTAAAAGTAATTTTAAAGGTACTATTTTTATTTATTTTTTTAAATATTCAATATCAAAAAGTGATTTTGTCAAAAAAAATTTATAAATAATACATATATATTTTTAAAAGAAGCAGATAAGATGATATTTGTGTGGATTTTATCACCCCACTAGATATTATATCTGTTCTGGCGTGATTCATTACTTTCATTCATCCCGACCCCTCATACATTCTTAATAATTAAAAGTAAATATATAAATAAATTACTAATATAAAATATATTGAAAAGTAAATAAATACATATATAAATAAATGAACAAATAAATTGACCAATAAATAAGCGTGTTTAGGATTTTTATGCAAATATATAGGTAAATGAAACCTAATTATTTAGTATAATAACATTATTTTAAATATGATCAAATGAATGAATATTTTTAGTATTCGATATTCAGTATGCAATGTATTCATTCAGAATACACAATAAAAGCATAATTAGTCCATTAAAGCTAGTTGTCGCATATTATAATTCGTCAGTTGCTAGTAATATATTAATAGAGGTATAAAACTAATCAAGCAGAGATATATTGATTTGACAGAAGCGTTGACTAAATTCGGCTTTACACAGCAGACTAATAAGAAAAATAAATAATAAAAAACAGAACTGATGCCATGTACATGGGTATACATATAAAAGAAAAAATATTATAAAAATATTAATACTCATCTTAGGTACTCTATACAAAAATAATGACACAATAAAAAGTATCAAAACAAATTTGAAAAAAAAACAACGTATTTAGATAGTCAGGTATGTTAAGTTAAACATTGTAATCTACATACATAATAAATATTACATTCATAATATTTTCAATTTTGTTGTTGTTGACAAATAGTCTTTTTTTTTAATTTTTTATTATTAATTTAAACAATAAAACGAAAATGATGTAGCCGAAAATTACATTTTAATTGTAATATATCATCAAGTGTCAAATAAAGCAAATATCATACGCAATGTTTTATCATACTCAATTTAAAAATGTATGTGCCTAGTCTTCTTCTTCTTTAAAATCTAAGATTGATTCCTGGCTAAAACATGACGCCCGACAAAATATTCACAAATAAATATAGCGAGACAGTTCCTATCATTAAATCCTATCCTTGAAAATTCTTATTATTTTCGTTGACTTTTTTTATTACTATTATTTATTCATTAAATTTGGTGACTATTGTTTGATATTATCTGACGATTTATTTTATTTTATTTTTATTTTATTAACACAATTATTTATTTCTGTGTTTTATTTTAAATATTTTCTATTGTGATCATTATTTATTGATTATTAGTTATAATTAGTAATAGTGACGGTTATATATATATATATATATATATATATATATATATATATATATATATATATATATTTATATATATATATATATATATATATATATATATATATATATATATATATATATATATATATATATATATATATATATATATATATATATATATATATATATTCTTATCCTTTTTCAATTTTTTTTTCAAATCGTCGAATTTATTATGTGAACTAAAAACTAGAGAGCTCGCTGCCCTGGAACAAGTCCTGGCACTTAGTTGGGCAGCAGCAGTACATACTTGCTAAAGCTTATATCGGCCGTGTTCAATTTAAATTTTTATTTTAATAATATTTTTTTATTGATTTGATTGTTAGTGAGACTTATGCATTGTAAATGATTTGTTAAATTATTTAAATAAATAAATAAATAAACGTTGTTTTTTTTCTACAGAATGGCCCTACCTGTCAATTCAGAATATGGATGTCACCGGTGCATTGCTGAGAGAACTGGAAGAAGGTGCACTAGACGGACTGAGACTCAACTCCCTGGCTCTGGCAGGAAACAAACTATCAGAAATTGCGCCCAATTCCTTCAAGTAAGTTTATTTTTTTTTGAAAAGTCATTTTATGTCTCGCATTAGCGAATGATTTGTTAAATAAATAAAATAATTTCTACCCCATCCGGCAACCCCGTGAACCGTTTATTTTTCATCAAAAACTATTTACATATTGCTTACAAACTAACAAATAATTAGAAAAAGTTTTACAAATTAAGTTACTCTTATATACTACATTATTGTTATTTATATCTATCGCTGGTGATTTGTGGTGGTGTATCCATGTGGCTATGTGCGGTGCGGACTTACATCAATAAACAGGAGCAGGGGCGCCGTCGGGGGCATCTAGACCGGGAGAACCCGCAAAAGGCACGCATCCACAGGGGGAAGACAAGCACTTACAAACATGTTACCCACCCACACATACATATAAACACGTCATTGTCGGGTTGGTTGTAAGATATTGTCACATGATAATAAACCCGCCCAATGTGAAATTTCACAATAAAGAGTAGAAACAAACAAACAATTACTCTCATCGTACTCTCTAACCGTACAATTACTTAGACTCACCGTACATTTCAGCATTATTGTATATTTTTCAATATTGATAAACTTTAACCGTTCCAACTGACTGTGACAAAGTAATAATTTACACCAGTGATTCCCAAAGTGGTCTATATCGACCTGCGAGGGGTCGATATAGACCCCTCGCAGTTCGCGGGTCAGCGAAAAAAGAAATTGGGGGGGTCCATGAAATGAAAATGGGGGTCCACGAGAGTGGATCCCAACATACACTGATAGTACCTACCTATTTACTTACATTATACTATCTTATAATATAAAGACATATACCTATGAAGTAAATAAAATATTATATATGTTTATAAAATTGTGTAAGTTGTAGAATGTAGGCATTCGCTTTTGGTCGCGATACATTTTGAACTTGTAAAACCCTGCACATAATGATATACTAGTATCATTTTGTTACAAGCATACGCGCAGTAAAAATTCCTGTCAATTTTTGTCTCAGAGCTGTTTTCCAATTTCCTAACGAAAAAAAGAAACAGACTGGACATCATTAGCCGAGGAGATTTAAGATTAAACCTTACAACATTGACGCCAAATGTTGATAATTTATTATTAAATCATCAGGTTCGTCCTTCCCACTAACAACATTTTCTTATTGCTTAGTTTATTTTATGTTTATTTTATGTTACGTATATTTTATATAACATATACAAAATTTTATTTTGAGTAGTTTTAATTTAAATTCAATTAATAAATGTATAAAACTTAACATGTGTTTTTACCCCTTCGGCTACGTAACGACCAATATTGGTTGCACATCAAAACACCCTTGACTACGTAACGACCAATATTGGCGGCTTGCTCCCGGAGCGCACAGTAATATTATTTTCTAATTCGAACGCATTCTAAAATCCATACCAAATATCTCATTACTACCATAGATACATAGACGGCCGCTAGAATAATTTCGCGCGTCATTTTGGGGATATTTCTGGTAAAATTCCATTGTCAAATATATTTTTTTTTTCGAGAAATTATCAAAATTTTTATTGGTTTTTATGAGCAAATATCTAAATATTTTTGCATCTAAATAAGCAAACCCAAATCTTATCTTTGATAGATAATCTAATAAAGATCACGAAAGTATTTACAGTTTCTAAATAGGGTTCCGTATTTTTCCGTAAGACAAGTACAAGTTAGAAATGCCGAGTTTTTTTCACTTTTTCGACGTTCTTATATTTATTCATAATTATCTAATTGTTTTACAAAATGAGATTTCTATATTCTACATACAAAATTTCAATGTGATCATTGCACAGCTATTCTTTTTATGATTGCTAAAGGAGTTCCATAGTTATAGTTCTTTTTGTCGAGCGCGGCGATAAAGCAATAAATTCCAATAAATTAGTTAAAGTGCATTACAGTAGTTCTAGGAGAACACAAAAATATTTATTGTTGCCATATGAAAATATATCAATTAATTAAAATTAATACCAATGACGCATAAATATCACCGTAAGCCCCGTTTAAATATCAATATTGAAAAATGAAAGCTATTACTGAAATCCACGTTGTCTAATAATGTGAGCAGTTACTGTATATATTTATGTCACACCTACCGAAATACGTAGGGGTGATTTAATCACCCATGCGAATTGGAGTGTCCATTGCCTAGCCTAAACTGTGTTTTTTTTCGCAGATCAATGTCTACAACCCTTTTGACACTGGATCTAGGATATAACGAGCTCTCGCACGTACCGTACAGCGCGCTTAGAAACCTCAATCTACTTTTCTGGATAAATCTACAAAAGTAAGTTTTACTGGCAGCTTGAAAGTAGAAAATGCAGCACGCAGAGCGGGCCGCTCCGTCCACCCGAGCCGTCCCTCTGCCACGAGGTTAGGTTTGTCACCCACAAGGTGCGCGTGCCAACTTTTTATGTTTATTTAGTTTATTTACTAGTAGTCTATAATAATAAACAGTTTGTCAATTTATTTAGTATGCCAATGATTATAAAAATCATGTATGCAATTGTATCAAGTATGCATATGATTATAAAAATCATAACATACAAACGCTTCAGAAAAAAGTTTAAAGTTAAAGTCTAAAATAGTACGATAGGTGATGAAGGTCTCAAAAAGTATTTAAATTTTACGTTCTGTAATATTCGGAAGGAATTAATAGGAACCCCCCCTTCAAAATTAGCCCTTCTTCTGTGTTGTGATAACCTGTGTACGGATATAAAGCCTGCATTGGGACATAAAGAGTATATTATATAAATACCCAACGTACTATTATTATTATTATAAATAATAATACCTTATTATTATAAATAATAATATCTTATATTATATTGTCATCTACTTATTGTTTACCAGCGACAACCACACCAGTGTACAGGTTGAATTAAATGGCTGAAAATATGTGTTAATCCAGTCTCAAATAATATACCGTCTGCTAACCGGGACGACGAAGACATCCCTCTAGAAGACACTCATCAGATAATTATGAATAAGATAAAAACGAATTTACCGAGTGAATTGTGTAGCACCCGACGTTCCAGCGATGTTGCATTCGCCGTTGTCCAGGGTATACTGAAGTGCTGTCAATCATCATCCGTTGCTCTGCGGGTATGAGGCAAACTGCTGCTGTTACTTCGTTGATTATAACGGTGGTGGGGGGGAAGGCTCGGCGCAAGCGAATTTTAGAAATCCGCCGTACACACAACCCTCACTCTATCTTTTGTTACGTCCTTGCGCTCGGCGATTGGCATTGATAACATTTTAAGAAGATGGTTTCACATACTAGAGAGTTGAAAAACGTCGTATCTATTGAAGTTCGGTGTTGTGTTTATTTCAATGAATTAACGAATTATGCGGCTAAAATAAAATTGTTCTTTGGATTGTACTGTACTGTACTGTACAATCCAAAGATTGCTGAGACTAGTTCCGCTATCAAATATGTGTTCGCAGATCCCCGATTCATCTCGCTGAACGTTTTCAACGGCTTTCATTGGTTCCATCAGTCGAGTGGCTATGGGCCGTGTCGTTTGTCCAACGTATGTTAAACCACAGCCGCATTCAACTTTATGCACACCCGGGGTTATATTTTGAGTCGGTTTAGACATCGTTTTTAACGTTGAATTTGTTCTTGAATTTGTACTTCTTATTTATTCGATCTGTCACGCACTCGACGTATGGTAATAATGCCCGCGATCTGCTCGGTTTCTGAGTTTCGTCTGTTTTTAATCGTGTGCGTGTCTCGTGATATTTTCTGTAACCATTATTCCTAATGAAGTCATTGACATGTACTCTCTTCTGCGGAAAATGAGAAAACCGCGATAGTTTTCGATTTCACGTTAATTAAGTTGCCCAAGTACACGGGGTCAGGTGGTTAAGTATGTAATAAGATAGAAAATCGAGAGTTATTCAAACGTATTCCTTGTGGAAACCCTGATGCACATCTCAAATGAATCAAAATATTTTTTTGTTTAACTTTTACTTACATGCTGAACGTCAATTGAAAATATTATTATTTTTTTTCCGACGAATTCTATTAGCTTTCCCTTAGAGAGAACTACCAAATAATACCAAGCCATTTTTTTGATAATATTGTTATCATGACCCAATGTATATTTTTTACTTTCATGAGTAGATACTATTGAATGGTTCGGTTGAAAATATGACGTATAAAACAGAAAGGATAGATTAAGAAAGGAAAAGAAAATAAGTAAGGTGACAAATAAAAACATTTCGTTTTTGCATTTAAAAAAAAAACAAATAAAAGTGAAATCATTTAAAATAAAAGTGAGGTATGTAAACATCAAGCATTTTTATGCAGTCAATAGTGTCATATTATGCTTACAAAATAGGTTTTTAATACAGCGATTTAATTGGAAAGCCCAAAATGATGGCTTAATGTTGTGTTTTGAAGACCTTGATAGTTGAAGGATATTTATATGACAAAATAACAATTGAATATAGCAGTTAAAATTTGACTTCTAATTGTTAACTAGTCACATTAATGTGGTTACTTGAGGGCAGATCTATAGCAACCCCCCAAAACTTCGATCCATCTAAATCAGCGGTTCACCGATATATCCCATTTTACCTTTTTACCTTATGCTTGCAGGATTAGTATCCTCGTTTCAGGCAGTCTAACAGAAACTTTGTCATTTTCACTGAATTATTAATGCAGAAAAAGTGCCCTTCTCTGTTTGAATTATAAATAGACCTACGGAGACATTAACGTACGGTCTGTGGTCACTTACAACTTATGCAATTCAATTAACCTAGACGAACCTAAAATTACCTTTTTTTAATATTATTTTTTTTTGATCCATTTATATCACCGGTTCAACGATGTACCCCATTCTACCTTTTCTTCTTATGCATACGCTCTGTGGTCACTACCTAAGTGAAGAACCAGATATAAGGGACATATGTAGATACGGACCCGATATAACATAAGTATGGCAGCCAATTTTAGCAAAACTCCCAAAAACAGAAACTATAATTTTAATAGCGTCTTTCATACAACTGATTTTTAAAGTAATTGAGATACAACGTTGCTCAAGCTGTCACTTAAAAGCGTAGATACAAGCTCTTTATTTTAGAACACGGGTCTTTTCAAAATCGGCGAGAGCCAGAACCGGTCGTATATAGCTAGAGTTATTCCTTTATTCGTTGTGGTTATCATTATGTTTTCTTCTTTACACCTAGTTTTAAGAAGTACCTTTAGAATATAACAAGGAACTCTTTTTCTTTCGTTTGTTTCAGCAACAACATAGCCACATTCTCCCGAGACTGGGCTCTTCTCAGCGACTCCCTCACGAGCATGTCTTTAAGCAACAACGAACTTACTTCCATGGCGTCCAATTCCTTGACAGAGCTTAAGCATCTCGCTAGATTAGATCTAGACGGAAATAAACTTCGTCTCATACCATATCAAGTACTGCCAAAAACGATAGTAGAATTAAAGTTATCATCAAACTTGATAGAATCATTAACTTGTCCTGAATTAACTAGTATGGTGCAAGTGAAATCGTTGAATCTAAGGGATAATCACATTAAAAACGTACCCTTTTGCAGTTTTAAAGTTAGTAAAAAAATGGATAAAATCGATTTGGCCGATAATTTACTAATGGAATTACATTCTTTTATGTTTAATGGGACTTTACACGTTCGATATTTAGACTTAGAAATGAATAGCTTCACTGAAATACCATCATCGGCGTTCCAAGGGATGAGAGTAGCAAAACTGGTTGCCTCACACAATAAAATCGAGAACGTTGATTCAGGAGCTTTTGCAGGATTGGAACATTCTTTAGAACAACTGGAATTAGATGATAATAGGCTTCAATTTCTACCAAATAATATATCAGAGTGTGTTAATTTGAAGCACTTTTCGGTTGCTTCGAATTTCTTGAGTCAAATGTTCAAACTCCCTCCAAATCTCGAAACGCTGATCCTATCGAGAAACTGTTTTTTAGAAATTCCAAGATTGGAGGTTTTATCGAAGAGTCTACGTCACGTCGATCTCAGCTACAATATTTTGACTAAAATTCAAAGGGAAGATTTCACAAACTGGAGCGAAGGTCTATCCACGCTGGTCCTCAAAGGAAATAAAATTACGCGACTGGAAGAGAGCCTGTTTTCAGATTTGTTAAATTTGAAGAAACTCAGTTTGAGTTTCAACGAGTTGCACTATTTGAATATAAACGTGTTCGCGAATTTGAGCTCGAGTTTGAGGAGCCTGGAAATGTCACAATCGATGTACTGCGAAGAGTTTCCCATTGACGTGTTCAGTCCATTAGAAAATATATTATGGTTATCCTTAGATAACAATAACTATAGGTCGATACAGCCTGAAGCGCTGAACACATTCTTTCAGCTGCAGTATTTAAATTTAGAGTCAAATCAACTGCTCCACATACCTATTACATTATTCA
This sequence comes from Micropterix aruncella, assembly GCA_944548615.1. NCBI lineage: Eukaryota > Metazoa > Arthropoda > Insecta > Lepidoptera > Micropterigidae > Micropterix > Micropterix aruncella. Next base: position 24,645,689 of record OX155964.1, on the reverse strand, counting down.
ATCACAAAGTATTGAGCAAACTCAGAGATATTCGTTTATCTTATAATTTAGTCGAGTATATAGAAAGTGAGACATTCGCGTCTTTACCAGAGCTCAAAACCTTAGACTTATCTGTAAATAAGATTCAAAACATATCGTCGCGTAGTTTTAAATCGATGCCAAAATTAATGTACATATCGTTAGCTAGTAATATGATAACTAATATTGATTTCGGTGCTTTTCGGGAGTTGCCTAAACTAGTAGTGCTCGAACTTCAGTACAACGAATTAAAAGAGTTCTCTTTAAATAGTTTATATAACGTTTCTGTTGCTGATTATTCTTTAAATTTAAATTTAAGTCATAATCAACTATCGATTCTACGATCAGATAGTCATAAAATGATTGAAGTGTTAGACTTGTCATATAACCTGTTATTGAAGTCACCGACGAGTTTTTTCGTGTACATCGCGAAACGATTGAAACGGCTAATTTTATCATATAACAAAGTCGAAAATTTGGAAGTGAACGCTTTCGCAAATTTAATTCATTTACAGATTTTGAAAATAGATCACAACTCTATACACTCTCTGCATCGGAGAGCCTTCAACGGATTGAGAATAATTCAAATTTTAGACTTATCATTCAACGAAATAGAGCAGTTGCACATAGAGCAGTTTGCGAATTTGAGAAATTTGCGTTATTTAAAATTGAATAACAATCGCATACGCTCCTGTCCCAGGGAGGCGTTCATGAACACGGTTTTAGAGCACTTGGATCTTAGCGGAAATCAATTAAAAGTATTTCCGAACGTAGCCTTGTCGCACGTCGGATTCACTCTTAGATACTTAGATATTAGTGATAATTTTATAGAATATTTAGATAGTACGATTTTTCAAGATACGCCATTTTTATTAGAGTTATATTTAGGTAGTAATAGAATTACTACTCTCTCCGATAACACTTTTAATAGCGTTTTAAAATTGCGGGTGCTCGATTTGAGTATGAATAATTTGCGAGCGAATTTTAAAGAATTGTTTCATTTTCTACCGAATTTGCGAATTTTAAGTTTGGCAAATTGCGGTTTAAAATTGTCGCCATATATCCCGCTTAACAATATAACAGTTTTGAATCTAACTGGTAATCACTTAGAAGATATCTCCGAAGAGGCAATCAAAGACTTATTAAACTTAAGAGAATTGTATATAGGGAGTAATAGGTTCTACGTGGTTCCATCGCACGTGTGGCATTACATGAAATATTTGAGAGTTTTAGATTTATCGAATAATCCGATTCGCGAAATTTTGAACGATAGTTTTAGAGATCTGGACGCGTTGCAGGATTTAAATATATGTCATTTAAATCACTTGGAGCATTTCTCTAGTGACGGTTTAAAATCTTTGAGGTCTTTGTCGTCACTGCAAATTCAAACGTGGTCTAATGTAGATAAGCATCGTTTCAGCATTGGCAAAGTCCTAATGCATGTTCCGTCCCTGCAAAAACTCACAGTTCTGGTTACAGACGAACTTTTGTCGAAACAGTTGATCGGGGTGTTCAATCCGAAGCTAAAAGTTATAGAAATATGGGGCGAGAACTTAAAAGCCGTGAGCTCGCTGGCTTTCTATGGCAGCGAAAACAATAGAGAGTTAGCTCTGAGGATAAGGAATACGAATATCAGCGAATTGCCTTTGGGCCTCTTCGATTACCTGGGAGTGATACCGCAGCTGAGCGTCGACCTAAGCAACAATAGGCTTACTTCACTGAGGCCAGCTATTTTGTACCCGAACACAACCAGCTGGGACAGAATGGGCACTAGATTAATCGCAGGTGTGTATGCTTTTTTATTTGTCATGGAAATCGACACTTGCAAAGAACAATATTGTAAGTCAAAATATAGCCGATTGCTAATTCGACTCACTAAGAAAATTATAAGACTTATCTACGAGGTTTATTTTCCGAGATTTTCATTTGAAAAAAAAAATGTATATTTACATAATTGCATTCAGGCATTTCTTGGCTATAATAATATTATCTTAATTTATCTTTATTTCTAGTTTTCTGTTTGTTTTTTTTTATCACATTAATTATTATTTTATTTTGGGTAACCAAACCAATACTTTTATTATACACGTAAGTTATAGGTTAACAAATATGTTTAGAACAGTCTGTCAACCACTGGAACAACACGCCAGGGTTGAATCATTCCAAAGTGCTAATTAAGGCTTACGACCGTAAGACCTTATCGCTAAATAGGAACTATCTACGCATACTGGTGAGGGCGCTCACGGGGCATTGTGGCCTGAACAAACACATGTTCAACCTCAAGCTCAGAGACACAAAAATGTGCAGGTTCTGCCAAGGAGCAGAGGAAACTCCCCAGCATCTAATGTGCGAGTGTGGCCCGCTGATGAGTAAAAGACACACCCACTTGGGTGGTCACTACCTCCAACCTGAGGAGGTAAAACAATCTGACGCCAAAAGCCTGCTGCGGTTCTTAAATGACACGAGGCTTAGCGCAGAACTGTAGTAGGTGGCGAACACAATAGATCAGCAATGGTCGCAGTGTTACAAGGCTAATAAAGACCTTAGAAAAGACCCCCTCAATAAATAAAAAAGTAAATTATAGGTTGGCTGATAGACGTTGCCGCGAGGCAGTAGGCTCGCTTTTTTTATGGAAAATAAAGAGTTTTTTAATTATTATTATAAAGTCGTGTTTAACTAATATTTAGGAGGGACTTTCAAGAGCTGTTCTTTCTGCTTTTTGTTTTTTTTTTTGGGTTCGAAAGGAATTTTATATGATTTTGATTATAGCTCTCCTACCATGTTATTTCATTATTAAAATTAATGTAAATTACATGGTTACATACCAAAACTTGTATTTCAAAGCAAAAGTTTATATTTATAAAACAGCACATGATATTTCAAAAACAAAATTATAGCTTATTTATATAGAATGTTTTTTTGATGTCAAAATGCTTTTTGTATTTTTGTTAAATCATTATATTTCTAAAATTATTAAGAAAGAAATATATTCGACAATATAGAAAATATTTCAAAATTACGATAAACGTGCATAATATTAAATAAGGTTTTCAAATTATAAGTATTTTTGGTTCCTTATATTTCACGGAATTTTATGATTCCTACAAGACTATCCAAGACAGAAATATAAGTTTTTAAAACTCAACCCTCTTTTGTCCTATATGAAATGTTGTGTAACTAGGGATACCGAATATCCTAGTCTTTGTTTTTGATTATTATTTTGATTAGTAACAATGTCGTATCTGCTAAGATAAAGCGTTGTTCCATATTTTATTTTATTTTAGTAGAAGCTTTAAGTCATATAAAACTTAATTCTAGTTTTTATCTACTACTCGAGATATTTATTTTATTTATTTAATCTTTGGGAAACATACAACGATCATAATTATAACTAATGATCATAATACAACGTTTTTCTGGCCGATTAAGTGTTTCCTACAGTATTGTCTTATATTATTTTATTATACAATATTTATTAATAACATAACAATACGGCTAACAACTTACAACTATTAAATTTATCACGACAGATGAAAAACTTTCATGAATCAAAAATCTACGAACAAGAGGGTACAGCATTGTTCTTTGTAAATATCGAAATGTGTATTTTTCCATTTGATGTCGTATTGTACTTGACTAATATTACAAAATGAAGTCCGTTCTTTATTATCGACATTAAGCAATTATAATTAATTTTATGGTTGTCTCATGTCGATTTCATAATGGTGCCACTTAATGAATATTATTAATTAAGTACTTAGTTATAATTAGGTCATTTCACATAATCATAGAGCGTGCGACTAAATACACACCCGACTACAATTGCTGCTATTCTGTAATGCTCCCTCTTTACGTTGGCCAGGAATTTGTGGCTCAGTCCAGACGTTGGAAGGTCGTTCAGTTTGTGTCGTGGCAGGCCAATGTGCGGACGTCAAAGCGCGCATCAAAAATGGATGTCGCGCTGGTTACGGCCGCCGCGGTTTATTTATTTACAGCGTATAAGTACTATATTAGGGCCAAAATCAACGTGCACCTGGAGTCATAAATCATTAGGCCGGACCTCTCGCTCACACTCGCTGTCTTTCGCTCGCACTATGGGGATGCGTGTTTTAAAAATAATAATAGCAGTATCGATGGATTATCGACGTATCGATGGAATATCGATAAATTATGATGGATCGATGGTTGGATCGATATAGATACCAAGAGATATCGATGGATATTATAGATTATGATGAAAATTTTCGATGAATTTATTTGTAATAATTGGTTTATTAAGTTTTAAACTCATTTATTAAGAAAATTTTTCGTAAATACAAACTAACGTATACATGCAACAATAAAGTGAAATAAAAGTTTAAAGAATATTAAAAAAATATTTACATTAACCTAAATCTTATCTTAAAATGTAACATGAAACTAAGTACTAAATATTACAAATTACATTTTGACAAAAAATATAATTATAGGTTGGTCAGGCTAAACAAATATATATTTAAAAAGCTATATTCTACTCGTCGTCTGAACTGCTGTCGCTGCTATTTTGTAGAAAAAAAAATCCCGATTTATTTTTGTACGACATTCCAAATAATAAATATTTTTCATTTTGTTCGGCAACATTATAGGGAATTCAATAATGTAAGAAGTATAAATGTAAGCAATGATACAATGTCTACGCAACTACATATAAGTTTTTAAGAGAATAAATTATTTGATTTGATTTGAGTAAATTATCGATAAGCAATGTCGACTTGTTGGACATCCTTAAGCGCGTCGTCCGGCCTAATGATTTATGACTCCAGGTGCACGTTGATTTTGGCCCTACAATACCTATGTGCGAACAGTAACAGGGTTATTAAAAGGAAATTGAAAAATGAAGATAGTGGATATTGGGTCCGGTTGCGTATTAAACGTGCGGCCTACGCGTCGACGCGATAATCAACTGTTCGCCACCGCCCTTTGATTTTTGTTGAAAAACCGACACCACCACGGAAATCGCGCCAATGTATGGGCTAACTCTATAATACCTACCAAGGCGACCAATAATCCCCCTCTAGGCGTTGGCCATAACATTGGCCAGAGCCATTGCCACATATATTGGCCAACGTGAAGAGGGGCATTAAGCAAAACAAATGGTTTTTTTACGAATCTCGCTGCTATGCCAACCAACGCGCACACAAATATACAAAGAAGGCTATTTTAAAGATCATAAATTTAAGTATCATTATAAACATTCAAGCGTCTTTTTCGTGTGCTGGTTTAAGCAGCATCAATAATTGTCAAAAAAGCAATTTGCTTGTTTTTCATTACAGAATAGCAACTTGGGTTGTCGACTACATCGGGCGAGCCCGTCACATCAGGAAGTTTTGAAGATTAGTCGTTCTATCTCCCTGGAAGTAAACGTAGAAGACTTGGGGACAAAAGAGTCCACCGTCTAGCTACGCCACAAGCCCGTAAGGGGCCAACGCCTTAACCGCGAGATAGCCCGGAATGTTACCTGGCGGGCCGACACTCACGCCCTTACTTCCAATTGTGACCAGATTACTCCGGTCTCTCGATTGGTTACGAGTTCGAGGTCGCTTGCGCGGTCCTCTCCCTTGCGAAGCGGTGATACGGTGTGAACCGAATCAATCGCGGACCACAGCGTCCTTTGCCCGGCTGTTCACCCAGGATCGGATGGCCGATGGTCGTTTCAAGAGCAGTCGCCGTAAGGTCCGCAACCACCCCCGCTCTATAGGAAATAGTACTGCTTTCAGACTCCCCCGACTGTTAGTCAGAGTGGGAGCTAATGGGCCCTTGCTGAGTTGGCCACGAAGACCTATTCTGTTTCAGGGTCGGTCACACTCACGGGTCAACACCCATCCGATGGCCTCCACGCATGGGGGGCGAGCCTGGGTAGGACACTGGGTCAACCAGTCTCCCCTGGGAACAATCCTCTGGCGCTCCTGGACGGTCTGCGCACCGAGCGGCGCAAGCCAATCGATTGCGCTCTCCGACTAACAATCGGGGGAGTCTGGAAACTGTATTGTTTCCTACAGAGCGGGGGCAGTTGTCTACCTTACGGCGACTGCTCTTGAAATGACCATTGGCCATCCGATCCCGGTTCAGAGTCGGGCAAAGGACGCCTTGGTCCGCGACAGATTCGGTGCACTCCGTTTCACCGCTTCGTAAGGGAGAGGACCGCGCAAGCGACCTCGAACTCGGAACCAATCGAGAGACCGGAGAAATCTGGTCACAATTGGAAGTGAGGGCGCGAGTATCTCGAGCCCGCCGGGTTTATTCCTGGCTCACTCGCGGTAAGGCGTTGGACTCTCACGGGTTGTGACGTAGCTGGACGTAGAATTACTGTCCAAAGTCTTCTACGTTCACTGCAGGGCGATAGAACGACTAATCGTTAAAACGTCCTGTGGTGACGGGCTCGCCCGTTGTAGTTGACACCGCAAGATGTTAGTCAGAGTGCACAGTCGATTGGCTTACGGCGCACGGTGCGCAGACCGTCCAGGAGCGCCAGAAGGTTGATTCCCAGGGGAAACTGACCATAAGGCCAGAGTCCTACCCAGGCTCGCACTTCATGCGTGGAGGCCGTCGGATAGGTGTTGACCCGTGAGTGTGACCAACCCTGAACAGAATGGGGCTTCGTGGCCAACTCAGCAAGGGCCCATTAACTCCCTGTATTATACAGAATTGCATAGCAGCTATTATGTTATTAGGGAACATTGCTTGGATTATTCCTATAAATCAGTATGTGGCCGCTGTGTTATTTGAAACATTGTATGCTTTGTTAAAAACCGTTAAAAAAAATTTCCTTGACCCGTAATCAGATAAAATTAAATGATAATCGGAATGAGATAGTAGAGCACGAGCACGATGATATGAGAGGAAGCGGAGTAGAGTAGAGATTGAAATCTGGAGCGGTTGTGAACCAGAGTGTTGGGAAGAAGACGTGGCCCAGCATCTGTTCGAATTTAATATATTGCTAATGTCTCCCTGCTTACAATTTCCTGACGTGTTTTATTTGTATGTTTTGAACGTTGTGGTAAAATAAACTATCGTCAAGCTGCTATCGTGCTGGAAAATTTTATTGATTTAATGAAAGTTGATGCTCCTGCTTGCATCTGACCGGCTCAGTTTGTTGGGTGGTGAGAGTGAGAGTGAGAGTAAAAGAGTTGCAGTTGAAAAACAAACGCATAACTAATCACTCGCAAAAAATACTCCAAAAGTTACACCGTCCAAACTAGTTCATTCTTGTTCACATGACTGCCCAACAAAAAAGGAGTATAATATGTTCAGGATTCATTTATGCATGTTTTCCGTATCTTTATTCCAACATAATTTCTAAACGCTTGAACCGATTGGGAAGTGTGTGGTATTGCAAGAATCGTTATGTTATTTCGAGTGTCATAAGTTACCTTAACTGTCAAAATATCAAGTAAGCAGTTGTCTAAATGTCCAAATGTCAATAAATTAACATAAATGTATCGTGTTTAGTGTCAAATGAAAGGTCTGATTTAGTACAATCCCGAAATACACATCTATCTTAATGGATAAATCCATAAATCACAAATATTTAATTAAAAAAACGCATTAAAAATAATTATAAATGCAGTAGTTTACTTTTTGTAATTATATCTCATCCGTAAGTATATCTTATTCAAATATTAGCATTTCCTGATCCAAGCTGGGATTTCCTTCGCTGCTTTTTAAGTAGCTTTTACTAATTTTATTTTAAATAAAAACATCACCTATAAACGGATTTCTTTACAAACCTTATCAAATATAAAAATATTATACTGTTTTCTACAATGTTTCTTTATATATTTTTTAATATTATATAATTTTATGCAGGTTTACTCATTTTGATAACATTATACAGTCTTTATTATAAACTTCTTTGCCAGAAATTGAGATTGAAGTTTCTTCTTTCATTTCATAGAGCATATGGAGGGTTTTTTATTTTTATTTCGATATTTAGTCGTGTTTTTATTCTTTTTTATATATGTACTTGTTGTATTCCTCATAGGCGGCCTGCTCTTGAACAACAATCCGCTCCAGTGCCAGTGCGACCTGACCTGGATCGGCGGCTGGCTGCGAAGATGGCTCCGAGAAAGTCTGGAAGTCGGCAACGCGCCGGCGAACGTCGCTAGGGCGCTCCACGATGCCGTTCGAGTGGCGACCTGCACTGAACCATCTTCAGGCAAGGAAGTGCCGCTCTTACAGCTCAGATCCGAAGACACAGATTGCTTCGCCAGCGCTTTAGCCAGCAGGTCAACAATTACTGCTACAGACCATATCCTAATAGTAATTAATGCGTTCCTTTTGATTACAACGATATTTTATACTATTGGTGATTTAAACCCGAGATGACAAAAACATTCTGCGACTGAAAAAAAAACCATAATTTAGGGCGAATAGCACTGTGCAATTAAATCAATTGAGCAATACCTGTAAAAATGTATAAAAGTCATGTATATACGCACGCACTTGAATTTATTTTGAGAATTTAGGGATTTATAATACATATCGTAGACAACATTTCTAGTATAATTTTTCGTTTGTTACGTCTATGGAATTGTGACTTGTTTCAAACTCAAATACCAAAGTTAATTATGGAAAATTAGATCGATTCTTAATATTTAGAAATTAGTAGGATTTTAGTGCATATCTAAAGTTTTCCAAACGAATTGTATACTTTTACTACTTAAATTGCACAAAAGACTGTATTATATAGTTAATATTATTATAAAGTAGGATTTTCTTTTCTTTATTCATAGATTGATTTGTATAAAAATACTGGCACCACCAAGATGTAGGGACTACGTATATATAATTTATTAGAAAATAAAAATTAATAAATAAAGTATTGTATTTTCAATTTCATTTTATACTTTGATGCAAAGTATGTATAATGATAAAACGTCATTGAGTAAATGGCAGACCTGGTAAAAGTAAAACTTGAGATGGTATCCATGGCGTCCGAAAGTCCGAATGATGGAATGATTTACATTGGCTATTTGGTATCCCCTCGGGTTAATTGGCCATGATGTAATTAAGATCGGATGTTCAGTTGCTGCGATATGGTATTCGGCGTTGTATTTTTTATATAATATTGTGATATTCCTACGTGTACAGTGTCGCTGGCCCCGGTAACTGATATTCGGAAGACAATTCTGATTGCGCAGATGGAGATTCTAAGACAGAAATGGAAATGAAGACAGAGAGGGAAAAAAGACGGAGACGGAGACGGAAACGGTGAAGGAGACGGAGACGAAGAAGAGCGCCCGTAGCCACGTTAACACCGGTTCTCCTCGTTGTTACCGAAGTTAAGTAGCGTTGGGCGCGGTCAATAATTGAATGGGTGACCGCCTGTGTGTTCAACTGCGTGATGCTTTAACCGCCAACCTAGGAGATGTTGCCAATAGGCAGCAAGGCGGGTTCCACAAAGCCACATGCCTTGTAGGTAAAAAAAAATGAGACGCAGAAGGAGAAGGGGACGGAGACGAGTACGAAGAAGAAAAAGACGGAGATGGAGACGAAGACGGAGACGAGGAGGAAGACGGAGACGGAGATGCAAGTCAAATGTGACTAGTGAGATAAAGCTAAATGGAATTTAGAATGTGAAACAATAGTGCTAAACATGTATTTCGCGAAGTAGCTCGCATTTGCGGGAAAATTTTAAATCATTAGTTTGTTTTTTTTTTATTAAAGTTATATTTTTGTTTTATATTAAATTTTTAATTATGATTTTTTTTTAAAGACTATTTCGTTTTATAACAAAATGTTTATTGTGCGCGCGATCTATGCGACGTCAAGCATTTTCCACAGGAGATCGAACATGTCAATGATGTCCTTACGAACAATGGTTACGGTCCTTACGAACAATGGTGGATCGTTTTCGAGTATAACAAGACTCGAAAACGATCCAATTCAGACTGAACTCAGAAACGGAGCAGATCACGAGCATGTCAAGTGTGTGATAGATCGAATAAGTAAGACGCTAAACAAATTCGATTTAAAAGTGATCTGAAGACCAACCCAAAATATATCTCGATTTTTGAGACCTGTAAAGGATTTAATACTGCTGCGAATTCCGGGTGTGTATAAAATCAAATGCAGCTGTGGATTAGACTACGTTGAACAAACGAAACGGCTCAAAGCCACTTGACAATTGTAACATAGCAAAGCTGTTAAAAATGTTCACACAAAGAAATCGAAGATCTACAAGCACATAGTGAAAAGGGGAATAACCAATTTGGTGGATTTTTAAATCCTATTGTGCGAAACAAGGAACAATTTTACATTTCCCGCACCATCCATGATACTTTTCAATAGAGACGACGGTTTCAATCGCTATTACGTGGAACCTTCTTCTTAAAATGTTATCAATGGCCATAGCCGAGCGCAAGGACCTAACAGAAGATAGAATGAGTGTTTGTTGTGCATCAAGGGATTTAAAAATTCACGCGCGCCGAACCCGCTACCCTACCACATTTACATATAATCTGCGTGGTAACAGCAGAAGTTCACCGCCTACCTGCAGCATAACGGATGACGATTGAATGCACTTCAGGCTACCCTGGATAACGGCGGTTTCAAGATTGCCGAAACGTCGAGTGCTACTAATTTAACGAGGTAAAATCCTTTTATCTTATTTAAAACGACTCAATATTCAACATTAGTGTTCCCAATTTTGGTTTTGTATTGTGCCCAGTGTTAACCTGCTCACATATTGCTGCATATTTCACATATTTATTGATAAACTAATATTAATAAATCGCTAAAATAAATATTTCTGGGAAACCCGTTATTTAAAAAATTTCATTACTAAATTTGCTATAGCAACGAGAGTGGTATTTAAATATTACTGAATAATTAATGATAATAAAATTCAAATAGACTATTCTCCTTCTCCGTCGTTCCCTCATTAACTGAGGATCGTGGCCTTTAGACAACAGTTTGCCTACGAGGCTCCTACACTTCGACCTGTCTTCTGCATTGCGGGTCGCAGATTGTATCTTTTGTAACTTCTTTGATGAGGTCGTTCCATGTGGCCGGTGATCTGCCTCTACTTATTCTTCCCTCCACTTGACTTTAAAAATCTTTAAAGTGGCATTTATGTACTTAGTTGTACTCTAAATATAAACATATATAAGGTTAAGTATCTCAAAATGCTAACTTGGCGCTAGGAGCGCTAGGACTCACTAGGAGCAAAAAAAAAGATTATGCTATACTAACATTATAAAGAAGTTATGTATTGATCCTTGAGGAACACCTTTGCGGATATTCTGTGGCGCACTCTTGCTATTTTCGCCTTGCGTAATCTGAGTGCGTTCTTGCAAATAAGATTCCATGAGTTGCAGTTCCTTATTCCTATTGTCGTAATATTCCAATTTTTCAAGGAGAATTTGAGTGGTCTACGCAATCAAAAGCCTTAGAGAGGTAAGAGAAAATGCCTACGATTTTTTTCATATTGTCTAGCCCAAGTAGTGTTATTTTAATTAGACTGGCGATTGCATCTTGCGTGTAGAGATTTTTTTTGAAATCCAAATTGTTTTTCAGACAGGATTTGGTTTTTAGCAAAGAAATTTACAAGGCTGATTGTGCAAAAGCTTATGGAAACACGTTATATCAGTAATAGTCCTACGTGTTTTTGAGTCTATTAGGTTGAAGTGAGACAGCCGCTCTACATAACCTTTCAGAGTATTCCTGAGGTCACAATTGTTCGACAGCATGCGAGTGTATAGGACAGGTTTATATTGTATAGATAGACGATATCTACTCAAAGAATCCCGATACATTTTCAGTTTCAATTCATCGAAAGGGGTGGCGCGTTTGTGGCTATAATTTATAACCGCTAGGCGTGACATGATAAAAGAGTGTTGCGTTCGAGGGTTACCCACATCAAAAGGCGGGTCAAGGCGCGGGGCGCGCGGGGCGCGCGGGGCGTGCGTGGCGGCAGGACGAAGATAAGTGTTTCGTCGGCGGTCGGCCGCACGTCAATAAATAAATTTGGATGTCGGGCGGGTAAATTATCGCGGGCTGAATGTGACATTTTGCAGGTAACCTTTCGCTTCCGGGCGACGCTTATGTCAGTGGGACGGCGCACCGCCGCCCAGGCCGAGGCGCCGAGCCCTACCCTTATAACTCACATTTCATGTTAAACAGCCGCTTCACGGCCGGATGCCTCGCGTCGTCCCGCACCCAGCGCCCGCCGCGCTACACACGCACACACCCATCAATCTACTCGAGAGCAATCCTCTCCCATTCCGCAAATCTGCCAATTTAACACAATCTACTCAGAGTATATATTTTTTTTGCAGAGTAACGTTGCTTTCTGTATTATGACCTACAAAGGTTCCCGCGGCATTCAAGTGGTCCAAAATAATTTCAAGCTTTTTATACCAGATGGCAGGATTTACATCGTCTATGAGAAATGTTATTGACGCGGAGTTCAGTGTGCGCTTAGGTATCCATCGAAGTGAAATTAGGGGATAAAAGTTTGATTGAAATTCTGATATGTGTTATTAAATCCAAAATAAAAACGCTATTTTAGCCTTTCGGTTAGAAACTAACATGTGTATAATGCTTTTTGGAAATTTCACCCCTAAGAGAAAACAATAGGTAATAAAAGTGCATGTGTAAACCCATCATTTTTGAAGTTGATTCCATAAAATAAGTATTTAGGCTCCGGTTAGGAACCAAGCAAAACCTGCGTCAGAATTTTTGGGAAATTCCACCCCCTAGGGGTGAAAATAGGGGATCGCCGCTACATTACTGGAAGGAGGCGCAAGGGGCTCTCTAGACGATCAAGCACGCTTGTCAAGCATCGCGCCGCAGGCTGGAAAGGGATCGTAAACCACACGAAGTATGCAAATATATTTTTTTTATATTAACCAAAAATGCCTAATTTTGTAGTTTATACCAGGAAGTCACGTTAATTAGACGTATTTGATTAATGAATGACGTGACCCCCTGGTATAAAACTACAAAATTAGGCATTATTGGTAAATATTTTTAAAAATATTTGCATATTTCCTGCGGTTTACGATCCTCTCTAAGCCCGCGACGCGATGCTTGACAAGCATGCTTGATCGTCTAGATAAACCCTAACTGCGCACTCTGCTTTGAAATTGCCACTTAATTTTAACAATACAGAGACTCCAATGTGCAACATTTGAAAGCAAAGCAATCTGGCCGAAGTATTGTGTATAAAAATAATAGTTTGGGACGAAATCACTATAGCACATAAAAGAGGTAATGAAGCAATAAATAAAACCCTACAGGATGTAATAAACAACAATACTTTAATGGGTGGTTTAACAGTGTTACTAGCTGGAGATTTTCATCAAACTTTATCAGTCAAACTTACCATCAAACTTTGGCAAAAGGAACGCGCGATGATGAAATTAAGGGATGCCTTAAAATGTCTTATTTGAGGCCCTCGATAAAAATTATAAATTTAACTGAAAACCTCTGATAGGGAACGTCTTAAATTATGGCATTATATATCTAAAGGTAGCGTCTCAATAGGCAAATGAACGCCAAACTACTTAAATTGACAGCTCAATTCGAAACTCTAAGCGAAGCGAAATCGCGGGTTACAGCTAGTCTTTAATATATGGGATACGACCCACTAGGTGATAGGAGCAAAGAAAAAGATTATGCTATACTAACATTATAAAGAAGTAATGTTTGTAAGTTTGTAAGTTTGTATGTAGGGTGTAATCTCCGAAACTATTGATCCGATTTTAAAATTCTTTCACGACGAGTGCTATACGACTATATGTTATTGCGATAGATATTGGTTTTCAATAAGAAATCACCATATTTGTACATCAAGTCGGAAAATAATGAGCTGGTGAGTTGCTTTATCGGCGTGCGCCGAAGAAACGGTTTGATATATGTGAAAACAGTATATAAGAAAAATATTGGCCATGAAAAGATCTATAAAAAAATCGACGACAGCATATATCCAACTTTTATATTTAAGCTACAATAACTGCTCTTATGTCTATAAAAAGTAAGAAAAATAAGTAGGCAATGGGCCCGATTGCGATCAACTAAAATAGGAACTCAGTTCTACCGAACGAGATAGAGCAATACGTTAGATCGGAATATGATGCGAACAGTCGTCGGTTTCTCCTACCAAGACTACCTGTCGAACTTATAGACGCCCGAATAAGTTTGAACACATTTAGTGCGGTGTTCGGTTAACTGATTTACCTTCGATGGGTAGTCTTAATGCGGAAAAGTAACAACCATTCATTTCACATTCCGCTCTGACGTACTGCTCCGTCTTGTTCACATGTACTCCGCGGTCTACGCGGTCGCGAACTAACGTCACGCGAGTCTTAAGGATCACTTTTTGAACTTGTCTTTGGATTTGACATTTTGGCAATGTTGACATTTTATTATTTCGAAAAAAATGTTACTAATGTCTCATTCAGACTCGTTGGTAATGTAATTGAGCTCGTTTTGTAATAAAAAAACGCTTTTCAGAGACCTCCATTGCCATGTTTATGCAATTCCAACCCCATCAAGCGCATCCGGAGTATAAAAACAAAACAATAGAACACGCTGTATTATTTAATTTATACACACGCTAGTCTCTAAGTCCAAGATTTCGAGGATAATATATGACCAGTGCGCCCCTTGGTGGACCGATTTCACCTACAATTGAAGTACTTTCCTTTGGGCCGGTAAAGTAACGTGTCGTATCATGACTGTGTCTTCGGTGTTTTCGGAAATATTTGGCTTAACGTCATTATTTAGTGGATTTTCGGTTTCAGTCCAAAATAAGACGATTTTTCGGCAAGCTAATATTAATAAGTATTGACTCAACAAAATCTCCAGCCGTCAATTCAAGAATTGATGACAATCATAATCATTCGGCAATGAATTCCAATTCCATACATTCTCAAGCTGCTTCCGAAAAGTACACAGATCGTTGATGCTCTTCTAGTGAAAACAACAATATGAAGAACAGACAAATGTACATCGACAGACAAACCAGATCGTTGATGCTCTTCCAGTGAAAACAATACTATGAAAAACAGACAAATGTACGTCGACAGACATAACAACATATCATGGGAGAATGCTGAAAATTTGACCTTACATTATATGTTACAATGTTACGTTACATGTTACAACGTAAGATTATATAACAATTAATTTCTGATATTATGGTTTACCTTACTATGTAATACCAAGTTCATGCATGCTAAAAATATTTCGTATTTTTCCTACTAAAAATTTAGTGTGGTTAGAGTGTCTATTTTATCGATTATTTGTACGATCTCATATTGGTGAAATTGACAGAGAACACGGAGTTACTTTACTAAAACTCTGGCTCCCTCGATTATTATGGCACGCGTTCAAGAAGAGAGTTTCAATAAACCAAGCGTTAGAAAGTGAGCCAAAAATATTAGGCACACAAAAATTTTAAAGTTGTTTCAATAATCCTTTCCCTGTTACCTGAAACAATCAAAGTATCACGCATTTTCAAAATCCACGCTTATGCTTCGCGCTTCCTGTGTACTGCATGTACATACATGTATTTTCAAACTGCCTTGCTGTGTATTTTCTACATGTACTTTCAAACTCTGCTTAATCGCATACCTCACACGTGTATTTCTTTGTGTTTCCGTGAACAGTGTCTTTGTGTATTTTCAAATTGCATTGCAATGCAAAAGCACGACCGCACTGTCTAAATAAGTATTTCTTCGATTTTTCATGAACGCTATTAATATGTTGAATTAATTTAGAAATAAAAAAAGAGGACGCTTTATCGCACTTCCGATAATCATGTGATTTAACACGTCCGACAATAGATCCGCTAGCGCCAATATTACTGCTTTCAGACAGTCCACCTTCGATTGGCTATGGCTTTATTAAACCGTGTTTTCTTTCGTAGAATGCTACCACATTACTGCGCTCATCCGATATGAAGATCATCAGATTCGTAGGCTTCGTTTTTAATGACGACATATTTTTCAATCTTGACAGTCACTTTGCTATAATCGTCCACAATATGATCACTCATCTTGATATAAAGAAATTGTGTGGTTAGAGTGTTTATTTTATGGATTATTTGTACAATCTCATAATGGCGAAAGTGATAGAGAATACGGCGTTACTTTACTAAAACTCTGGCTCCCTCGATTATTATGGCACGCGTTCAAGAACAGAGCTTCACAAAACCAAGCGTTAGAAAGTGAACCAAAAATATTAGGCACCTTAAAATTTTAACGTAGTTTCAATATACCTTCCCCTGTTACTATCGTGTGAGACTCACCTTAAGGATTACTACCTTTCTAAGAAGTAACCAGTTTTTCCCTTCTCTCCTCTTCCTCTCTCAATTTCCTCTCCTCCGGCATTATTAGTTTTAAATTCTTTCGCTTATCTGTATGTTATGAAGACGGTCTGTATGTTATGTAATAATCTTTATTTTCACAATGTGCGCATGTACCACTGTGTTTAGGTTAGTAGTAAGACATTGCCATGTGGCAATAAGCCCGCCTTTTTGTATAATAATTAAATGCAAATAAAGAGTTAATTATTATTATTACCTGAAACAATCAAAGTATCGCGTGATTTCAAAATTGACGCTTGTGCTTTGCGCTTAGGTAAAATTCAGTGGTCCAACAACATCCCCAACCATCGTACGCATCGACCTGTTCCCCGCGTAACCTACTTTGAATATGAATGAAATCCACCCACCACAATGAGACGAAAAAAATATACAAAGGGATTAGGAATCAGTCCACTCTTGGTGTCGAGGGCACGGAGTGGGGTGTATCACGTTCTGTCATTAATCATCCCTGATTTTAGGCGCGCATAAAGAACCTAATTAATTTTTGGCGAGGGCGGCCGCCCAAGTTTTTACCGTTTCTTCTCAGCGGGAATAAAGGGCGAGATAATTAATCAGAAAACACCTCCGCCAGCGCCGCGCCGTCTTTTAATAAAAAACTTCGCGACTCTTCGGGGTATGAAATTTAAAGTTCTGGCTGTACTTTTTCATAATCGGTGGTAATTATTGAAAAATATGCCGCTTGTTAATATCGGACGAATCTTCTTATTCTTCTTCTTCCTCAGTCTGGCTTGGTTCACTCCTTGACGTAAGCTTCTTCCTTCTTCTTCCATGTCTGTCTGTCAGCTGCTAATGGGCCCTTGCTGAGTTGGCCACGAAGACCCATTCTGTTTCAGGGTCGGTCACACTCACGGGTCAACACCCATCCGATGGCCTCCACGCATGGGGTGCGAGCCTGGGTAGGACACTGGGTCAACCAGTCTCCCCTGGGAATCAATCCTCTGGCGCTCCTGGACGGTCTGCGCACCGAGCGGCGCAAGCCAATCGATTGTGCTCTCCGACTAACAATTGGGGGAGTCTGGGAACTGTATTGTTTCCTATAGAGCGGGGGTAGTTGTCTACCTTACGGCGACTGCTCTTGAAATGACCATTGGCCATCCGATCCCGGTTCAGAGTCAGGCAAAGGACGCCTTGGTCCGCGACAGATTCGGTGTACACCGTTTCACCGCTTCGTAAGGGAGAGGACCGCGCAAGCGACCTCGAACTCGGAACCAATCGAGAGACCGGAGAAATCTGGTCACAATTGGTAGTTAGGGCGCGAGTGTCGGCCCGCCAGGTAACATTACTGGCTATCTCGCGGTAAAGGCGTTGGTCTCTTCGTCAAAACTTCTAGAGGTGACGGGTTTTCCCGTTGTAGTTGACAGATCTTGTAATCATTGCAAGGAGGCTAAAAATGGATATTTCCGTCTTCATGTCGAAAATCAAAAAAAAAACTTTCCCTTCTTGATTTGTGGGCCTGGAATTTAAAATGTATTACGAATCTTGGTCGAGCTTTATGTTTGGAAAACGTATTCAACGGTTATTGTTATACTCGACAATAATTTGAAAACCCCTATTTCTATAGTCGGATAAAAAGGAAAGAAATTGAGATTAGTGGGTTCAATGCCACTATAATCCTTACCCCCACCTAACCCTATATTCGCCCCCGAAGTGGAGGCGACCCGTCTAATCCTTTTTATTCCATTCAGTAGAGTTGGCTGTCAAACTGACTTGGCCTTTCGCTAACCGCGATTTCGTTTCTACTTTCCCTTTCGAAAGGGTGGCTCACTAGGAATCCGTTTAAATCGAATGCGCCCCGCCCTGACCCAACCACATTCCTCTCCTTTTCTTATAATTATTCAATTCAAGTCGATTAATCAGGCGATTCAGCCCCTTTAGTTTGAACGTTCATTAATCGACCGGCCATTTTTCATTGCGATATAATTGAATTGTACAACCGAATTTACATCATAATCAATTAAATATGTCGCCCTAATAACGCTGTAACCGTTAGAGAAATAACAAAAATGTATGAATGAATGAAAATCTCTTTATTGCACAATAAAAATAAGGTACAATGGCGGACTTATTGCTACACTACAACAATATCTTCCAGTCAACCAGCATGCTGGCGTGAAAACAAGAGTAGGCAACAAAATTATAGCTTAACATTAAATTTGAAATTATAGCATATAAATACATTGTGTGTTTATCTAAAGTAAAAAGTAAATATATAAATAAACTTTCGAGTTAGACATATTATATGTATGTATATATATATATATATATATATATATATATATATATATATATATATATATATATATATATATATATATATATATATATATATATATATATATATATATATATATATATATATATATATATATATATATATATATATATATATATATATATATATATATATATATATATATATATATATATATATATATATATATATATATATATATATATATATATATATATATATATATATATATATATATATATATATATATATATATATATATATATATATATATATATATATATATATATATATATATATATATATATATATATATATATATATATATATATATATATATATATATATATATATATATATATATATATATATATATATATATATATATATATATATATATATATATATATATATATATATATATATATATATATATATATATATATATATATATATATATATATATATATATATATATATATATATATATATATATATATATATATATATATATATATATACATATATATATATATATATATATATATATATATATATATATATATATATATATATATATATATATATATATATATATATATATATATATATATACATTTTAAATGGGATGTATTTTAGAACGATCGCCCTTCAACATTTGAGATGTGGATGAAAGGCGATCGATCGCTAGCGATAAAGGGATCCCATTAAACCTACATTGCACTGTCGAAGTGGTGCTCATCCAGACATACATCTCATTTAAAATAAGCATTTCCCAATCCAGTCCGGGAAAACCTTCCAGCTATGTAAGTGGCTTTTATTATTTTAATTTTTTCATCAAAGTGTCATCCTTTAAACGAATTCTTAAAAAAAGAAATTTTACAAAAAAACAATTATATATATACATATATATATACATACATATTTTGACATATTAACAAATAAATAAATAAATAAATAAGTAAATAAATAAACTGCCAAAATAAGGTAAGGAAAGGGAGGGGATAACGGAAAGGTTAGAATTTATGATTCATATTTATTGTGAAAGGAATTGCTTTTTCAATGATTGCTTAAAGGTAAAAAGCGAGCTAGCGCCTCGAAAAATGTGATTACCTATGTCAGAAATTTACAAAAATAAGTAATTTTAATTGTATACACTATTTACTAGCCTAATATTATCAAATTTACATAAAAAATACTTTTGTTGAAAAAGCTTGTAACCAAGGAGATTGCAAATAAAAATGATAAATGACTTTATTAAAAACTAAATTCACTTTTCATCGTTAAAAATGGGCTACAACTTTTTTCCAAGCTTACTTATAAAGAAAGTTTTTTTGGTCTTTATATAAAAAAATCAGCCTGCGTATGTTTGTGCTCGAAAAACACGAAAAATCGACATTCGATTGACTTGAAATTTGTATACAACTTTGCATTGGAATACGCGCGTGTTTTTAGCTCATATATTTTAGATCAACGTTGCATTCGATTACGCGCGACAAAAGTGTAACAGCCTGGCAACAATATAAATCAGTGACCACTTTTAATATAACACGTGTAACGTTTTCCACACGAATTCTTGTCTGACGTTAATAACAATGTAATTATTAAGAAATCGAATTTTGTCTACGGCATAAGCAATAATTATGCGTCTTTGAAATACCATGAAACGTACATTTTGATATACTTTCGAACATTTTGACGGCATAATGTGACTATAAAAACGCTGATGCTTTACGAATAAAATTACTCTTTTCACTCGATTCAAATACGATGGTAAGTGTCTCTGTGTACTGTCATGAGTACCGAATATGTTGTATACCAACTATTTGCTAAAGTTCACATTATTATAAATAGGTTAACATATCTAACTTGTCTAGCGTGAACAATATCTAAAATTTGTTTGTAAATTGGTGCGCCAGCTCACGCGTAATATAGAAATATTCGGCCCTGCATAAACAGAATCCAAAAGTTCATTCGCCGCTTAAAAAAACTCTTGGGAAGAAGAATGGATGCGGACAAAGGATGCGGTGGTCCGCGATAGATTCGGTATACACCGTTTCACCGCTTCGTAAGGGAGAGGATCGCGCAAGCGACCTCGAACTCGTAATCAATCGAGAGACTGGAGTAATCTGGTCGCAATTGGAAGTAAGGGCGTGAGTGTAAGCCCCCTGTGTAACACTCCTGGCTATCTCGCGGTTAAGGCGTTGGCCTCTTACGGGCTTGTGGCGGAGCTTGACGGTGGACTGTTTTGTCCAAGTCTTCTGCGCTCACTCCAGGGAGATAGAACGACTAATCGTTAAAACTTCCTGAGGTGACTGGTTCGCCCGTTGTAGTTGACAACTCTAGTTGCCGTTAGAGCCGTTAATCATAATAATAATAACTTTTATTTTTCAAAAAATTAATAGGCTTATAAATAATCTGGTAAAATCGTCAAAACAATTACATAGTAGGATATAAAAGTTATAAATGACAAATGGAATAACATAGTAGAAAAAAAATGCCAATAATGTCAAATTAAACGACACAACAACAAGAAAAAAAAAATGCAGTTTTTTAAACTTAGAAAGACGATAAAAATGTTGTAGTTTTGCAACGCACGGGTTAATCGTTGAAGGTTCTAAAAACCATTAAATGAAAGAAGATAAAGTATCTTGGACGCAATATGCGTAATCAAAAATACAAGCTATTACAACTGATCATCCAAGGGAAGATACAAGGCAAGAGGAAACTGGGAAGAAGAATAACATCTTGGCTTAAAAATCTGTGTTAACCCCTCCTATGGCGAGGTAAAATTTCTGCCCGGGATAGTTTTGCGCATAACTTTTAAACTACTATACGGATCGTAAAAAGAATAACTGCAAAATGATCACATTGAAATTTGAAATATTATAACGTTACAACATTATCTCGTAAAACAATTAAGATAATAATGAATAAATATTACAGTTAGCACAACGCGGAAAGCGTCTAACCAAAAATGGTTAGCTCACATAGGAAGGGTTAAAGGTTCGGAGCCTGTACCCGAGCAGCTGTGTCGAGAGTACAAGTCGCCTTAATGACTACTATAAGTCTATACTGCTACTTAATGACTGCTATACTATCTACTTCTAGGGGTGCCATCTTTTACCGATAATTTTTGGTAGAAGATGGCACCCCTAGAAGAAGAAAAACCGTTTGCTTTAAAATATATTTTTAGAACGCAAGAATATGATAGTGGGCCAAAGTTATCCACAAGCATCTTTGCATCAGAAAAGATATTTTATGTTTTGATCTTTTCGTCACGATGCAATATAGGTCAGATACAATACGGATGTATAATCCAGGCCGATACCGGACAAATTTCAGCCGTAAACGGTTAACCGATGGAGGCAGTCGCCTGTAAAAACGTTTTACGAGAAATTTATCCCGTCAGAGCTTTTATTAGTGATTGAACGTGGAAGAGGACAGGGGGGTTGAGGGTGGGCATGAAAGGGGTGATGGGGAGGACACTGCGGAAATCAGTTCCCCGAAACGACCGACGCGGGAGGGGCAACGTAGAGTGGGGGTGAGGGGAGGGGGCTAAACGGAATGGCTTTTTGATCGGACACTTTAAAGCCCGCCGCTTCGTTGGGTTGTGGATTTCGCGGAGCTGTTTCTTTGGACATTGTGGAAATAGCAGGCGATCGTGTCTATCCGTCACAGCAATGACACGAACGCTGTATCTATATATAAACTCTCTTTGTCGGAAGACATGTTATTGTATTGTACACTGTCCCGATGTGGGCTACCTCGACGTCTCCGAAGCCATCCTGGACAAATTAGAGCGGTTGCAACATGTGTGCGTGAGGTATATCTACAATGCGAAAAAATAATCAGGTCATTGATTAAAGAAGCAGACTTCATTGGCTTTGAATATATAAACGTATGAACATTTATATTATTTCCTTTCTTTATAACACCCTCTACAACCCTAACGCTCTCTCCTACCTAACCGAAAAATTTACTCAAGAAGTCATGGTCTTCCACTCCGTTCCAGTCAGAATAGTAAAATTGCGATTCCTACCCATAATTCTATTTTTTTAACATATTCCTTCACAGTTCATGCAGCTACACTATGGAACCAGCTCTCGTCCAATACCGATATTGGGCGGGAGCGCACCAAGAAAAAGTTATCATATATTTACATATAAAAAAATTCTGTACGTCTGTATGACAACAAACTCCTCCCTAACGGCTGGAACAATTTCGATGAAATATTTTGTGTGTATTTGAATGAGTCCCTGGATTCTATATATTCACAATTGGTAACTAGTATATTCAATAAAGTACCCAGTAATTTCGTCACATAAGTCGTGGATTTCAATCATGGACGTCCCAGCACTCACATATTACGCATAAAAGAAAGAACCACGAAAAAGTGTCAAACGGTTCATCGAAAATAAACAACATGTGAGTTTGTTCAACAAATTATAAAATTGATAAAAACCAAATATATGTTACTTATATTTATGTGTTATGTGTTTATTAAAAATCAATCAACACCAGAGGTCAACCCACTACTAATAAAACTATTGTAGTACACGAATGCGATAGCGTAGAGTCTTGTAACTGTCAGCCTCTACAAAGAGAAATATCTTGGAAATATCTAGGCATCACTCTAGATTGCTTTCTTCGTTGGGACTCTCATATACATAACGTGGCTACGAAGGTGCGAATCCTTGGATATGTTTCCAAAGAACTGAGGAATACTCTGGATTCCAAAACACTACAAACTGTTTATTATGCTTTATGTGAATCGCTTATTACTTAGGGCATAATTGGATGGGGTGGATGTGGTAAAACCCTGCTAGAGCCATTGCAAGTTGCGCAGAAATGTATGTTAAAAATTATTCTACGTAGACCATATCGCCATCCCACTAATGCACTTTATAAAGAAGCTAAAGTCCTTGATTGTAGGCAACTTTTTCTAAAAACTTCTCTCTTAAGGCTATTTTTGGACAAAAAGTCAAAAAAGTCAAAAAAGTCAAAAACGTCAAAAAAGGTCGAAAAAGTAAAAAAATCGTAAAAGTTGAACATGTTAAAAAAGTCGAAAAGTCAAAAAAGTCCAAAAAGTTGAAAAATGAAAAAAAGTCGGAAAAGGCAAAAAAGCATTTATATTTCATCATTTAAATTAAATACATTGAATTTATTTTAATTACAAACGACTTTCATTTAATCACCAAACGAAACTCAAACCGTACATGATTCGGCCATATTATAAATTTCAATGAATTGGATTTGGAGGGTTGATTAGGATCAATAAACGCTTATGAAGAGTTACAATCATATCAATTTTAGGTGGTGCGAAGTTCACCGGGTCATCTAGTATTAAGTAACTATGACTGTTTCTTTATTTTTTCACATATATATATATATATATATATATATATATATATATATATATATATATATATATATATATATATATATATATATATATATATATATATATATATATATATATATATATATATATATATATATATATATATATATATATATATATATATATATATATATATATATATATATATATATATATATATATATATATATATATATATATATATATATATATATATATATATATATATATATAAATAAATACAAACGGAGCTGCCATGGAATTCACCGACCGGAGTCGGGCCCATCCTAATACTATTTTTTACACTTCTGGGGGGGGGGTGAGCAGTGGATTCCGGACTAATGACCGGCTGTGGTAGGTTTAGGACAGCTGTTTTGCCACATGTCTTCATCTCGAAAAAAAATGTTAGGCCTTCATAATACTTAGGCTTTTCGTCCTGGTTGGTTGATGGGCTGAGAAAGTAATAATCGGAAAACCACACTCACAAAATTCGTCTGCTTAATTTACAATTCTATCGTAACTTAATTATCGTTTCGTTTTATGAATTTCAGAGAGTTGTCCACTCATATTAAAGTCCAAGTCACAAATTATACCAGTGGGCGAATATGAATTGGGGCCACTCACATTTACTGAGTGCCGGATGTAGTTGAGACTGGCCCGTATATGTCCATGCCGTTTGACCATTTTGCGTGCGGGTGAGTAAGCGGAAGGACAAACGGAAGCAGGCGCCACACGTGCCGTTCGCATGGCAAACAAATCGTCACACGTGACGAGCTCTCGCCCCTTTGTTGCGAAACGAAATTCCAAACGGGCTCAAAGCAGACATGTCTCTATACATCGCCCTGCACTATCCAGCTATTATACAGGTGAGCTTTTTATTAGCGACATCCTTGTAGTGGGTGAATCAATGGGAGCTAACGGGCCCTTGCTGAGTTGGCCACGAAGACCCATTCTGTTCAGGGTTGGTCACACTCACGGGTCATCACCCATCTGGCGGCCTCCACGCATGAAGTGTGAGCCTGGGTAGGACTTTGGCCTTAGGGCTAGGTTCCCCCAGGAATCAACATTCTGGCGCTCCTGGACGGTCTGCGCACGGTGCGGCGTAAGCCAATCGACTGTGCATTCTGACTATCAGTCGGGGGAGTCTGGAAGCTGTACTCCTATAGAGCGGGGATAGTCGCGGACCTTACGGCGACTGCTCTTGAAACGACCATCGGCTACCCGATCCTGGGTGAACAGCCGGGCAAATGATGCCGGGGTCCGCGATAGATTCGTTACACACCGTTTTACCGCTTCGTAAGGGAGAGGACCGTGCAAGCGACCTCGAACTCGGAGCCAATCGAGAGACTGAAATAATCTGGTCGCAATTGGAAGTAAGGGCGTGAGTGTAAGCCCGCTGGGTGGACTGTTTTTGTCTAAGTCTTCTGCGCTCATTTCAGGGAGACAGAACGACTACTCGTTAAAACTTCCTGAGGTGACAGGCTCGCCCGCTGTAGTCGACAACTCTAGTTGGGTGAATCAATAAGAGCAGGTAACCGACTTTTAAAAAATAAATGGAAAAAAAGCGGTAGGTAAAATATTTGAGATATTTTACCAACTACTAGATGGCGTAGCGCGCTCAAAGCTTATCAAACTATTATTTATCAGTCAAATTGTTCAAGTGAAATAAAATATCTATATATTTTTTAACGTTATCATAAAAAGTTGCTTACTTGCTCTTTTTATTTCAACCACTACAAGGATATCACTAATAAAAAACTCACGTTGTAGACTGCGGTAATTTTCGAGATAATTAATATAAACTCGTGTGCCCCAAAAATCGTTTTTTTTTGTTATTAGTGTAAAATCACGCTTCAGATCGTTCTGAATCTAAAACTCAAATTGCTCAGTTTTCTTGAACTCTCAGTGCAGTGGCATCTCGTAGCCCTGAGTTTATAATTTTAGCCGGCGACACCTCTTACGTTCTTAGTAGTAATTCCTCGCAAACAACTAACCTCTTTGACAGTTTTAATCGTTAGTACAATAAAATAAAAAGTTTTAAATTGTGTCCTATTTTTGGACAATTATTGTCGATCTCGATGTCGATCTCGATTTGAGATCTCGTAGGCGCCAAAAAATCGAGTTTGAGTTTTTGGTGTAAAATCACGATTCAGATCGTACTGGATCGAGGGCTGAAATTTACTGATTTTCTTGTAAATCTCATTACAATGGCATATCAATAGATGAAGTGATTTTATACATGTACTAGTGTAATATTAGGTACCCGTTGTTGCTCGGGTGGCGTTCATGGCGGGTTTAAGGCGATCAGTAGAACGGTATGTAAGTTAAAGTGCTGCAGCGTATATAGCACACAAAAACGTATATAGCACACAAATATTATCCGTTCTCAAATACCTATGCATACCAATTCTCATGGCGATCGGTCGAACGATAAAAGTTGATGTACTGCAACGCTATCTAGTGACATATTACAATAAAGCTTAAAGCATAAATACATTCTCCATGATACAGTACATATCGTACACTGAATACAAAAGTAGCACCAAACGAAATTTGGCGGTACTGAGTTACAGCGACATTTGAAATCTATAGGAAAATTACGTCATCTCTAAAGACCCGTTTCTTAATAAATTACTTTGATATCGCTAGATGACCTATTGTGTCACTTTACACTTTTTGGTTTTGTGCTTGATCGTTAAACAAACCCCGACACTAAGCTAGTTAGCGTGCGGTCGTCAGCGACAACTGTTCATTTGGGAAGTGAAAAAGTGTCATATTTTGTTTAGTATCAGTTAGGTATATCGTAACTTTTCATGAAATAATCCTACTAATATTATAAACGTGAAAGTTTGTATGTATGTATGGATGTTTGTTACTCTTTCACGCAAAAACTACTGAATGGATTTTGATGAAACTTTACAATAATATAGCTTACACATCAGAATAATACATAGGCTATAATTTATAAAGATATATGGTTTTCTATCATCATTATCATAATTTTCCATCAACACGCGGGTGAAACCGCTAGGCGCAGCTAGTCATAAATAATTGAATGAAAAAGTGTCAGTTTTTGCCATAATAATAATAATATACGGCACTATGCAAATAAATACGTGACAATAATTTAAAAACAAAAGTGGCAAAATGCTAAACTTTATTTTTAACCGAATTCAAAAAAAGGAGGTCATTAATTCGGTTGTCTTTTTTTTTTTTCAATGTTTTTTACCTCAGAAGTCTGCCGTTTATAAACCGATTTGCAAAATTTTTTTTTTATTTGAAAGGATATACTTGCATATTGGTCTCATTTTTTTCAAAATCCTATTCTGATGATAAGATCCATGAGGATTTTAGGGAACTCCTCAAATATTATCATATGAAGTTGAAAATGTACATGTTTATTCAATTCCGATGACAACGTATTTATTTTATATGGTAAGCATGACCTGAATTTACATGCTGGGTTAACTCCCGATGAGGTAACTCCTCAACGGTCAACAGCACAGACACAAAATTTTGTATACTCATTCAGTTATGATAGCCCGTTCTAAGCTTTACCATGACATGGCTGCTGCACCCAGGGTTGGCTTTCGACGAGGGGACTCCTTAATGGCCAACAGCACAGACACGAAATTTTGTATATGTATTCAATTACGACAGCTCGTTCTAAATTTCACCAAGACAGGACTGCGGCACCCAGCATTAGCTTCCAACGAGGGAACTCCTCAACGGTCAACAGCAAAGGCACAGAAATTTGTATACGCATTCAATTATAATAGCCCGTTCTTAGTATCACCAAGAAATGGCTTCTGCACTTATCAAACGTTTTTGGAGTCGTTTTTTTTTGTTATTTTTTTTTATTAAATGACCTTTTTTTCACACCTACCTGTTAATCTAATAAGAATCCAACATAGTTTGTTAGAATAATACCTGAAGTACTATTTAAATAACAACAGCATATTCCAATTCATAGACGAGTTATTGAAGTCATGAAAATTTCAAAACCTTGACATGAAATGGCCATACTGAATAATTGGGTTTATCTTTTAATGTCACTTTTGTTTTCAACGTGCGATATATGTGCCAACATTCATAGTGATCGGTCAAACGGTGTTAAAATCCATTAAAGCTCACAGACACATATAGGTACCGATATCTAATTTTATATATTTTAGGAGCTTTTTACATCGCTAATACCAGCGAGATGAGTGAAGTTTGCGGCAGCCATATCGTGGTTGAACAATGTTAGCGTCGAAAATCCTGGTCACTGCAAATACGTGGAATTCGGCCGCTTTAGCATTACAGCTGATTGCGGTCGCAGACTGCTGAAACTTCGGCAGAAGCTTAACTCCACCAATGGGTGTTTAAGCTTAACCGCACGTTGGCGTCTGAGTCCGTCGGCGTCGACGCTGCCATAAATCGTCGGGAAATAAAGTGAACAATATCTGACATGTCAGTAAATTATGTAAGTTAAAACCATTATTATTGTAGAAACTCTAAAGCTAGGCACATCAAGATAGACAAAATAATCTACACTAGACGTAAGTATAGACAGTAACAATTGCTTTATCATTCAAAACCAAATTATATATCTGCACCCCCCCCTCCTCTGAACCAACATCCTCTCTTCAAACTCTCCTATCCACCACCCCCCTCCACACATCCTTCCCCCACGCTACCCCCCCCCCCCTCTTCAGCGACCTCTCCCTCTTCCTCTCCCTTCAGCCCCCTTCCCTCTTATTTCCCCTACCCCCCAACCCCCTCAAAGCTACCCCCCCCCCCAACCAAGACCCCTTTTGCATCACAAACACTTAGGTATCTATTGAAGCGCTCTAGATATAGCGGGATAGGAACCCACGGAAGAAGAAGAATGTCGGAAGAAGAAGAGTATTTTCGTCGGAAACTTTAAATATTCTGAGTACTTGGTCTATTTTCTTCAAAGTTAAAGCATCATTGATAAGTCGGCCATGTAAAAAGAAGAATATCGGAAAAAGAATAATATTTTCGCCTCCCCCCCCCCCCCCACCCACACTCCCCCAATATAGTATTTTTGTAGTATGTCCGTGGTGTTAAAATGGCTATTGTCCAATATGGTTCGTTTCTCGGCTATACTCGGGCGGCTCGAATTTATTATTTAATTTAAATGTATGTCGGAATTTAAAAAAAGTGTTGCTTGTATAAGAGATATTAAAACCAAAATTTAACAATGTGATTTCGACCCTTCGACGCATCTGTGTACCGAATTTCATGACTCTAAGTCCGGTATTTCGAGATTGAAATATGACTAGCGCGCTCCCTGGTCGACCGATTCCAACCACGATTTTTTCAACTCTTGCCATGACCAAATCATGCCTGCAAATCAAAATTTTAGCTCAATCGAATGAAGCTTTTCGGCGCTATCGTGGAGGAATACTCACATCCTTACAGGAGTGCGTCCACAAAAAATAATCAAAATAATCAAAATCACCAAATAAATCGAAAAATCACAAATCCTAAAAAAAAAAAAATAATATGGAAATATTCCAAATCAAATAAATTAAAAAATCAAGAATCTAATCCCTGTTAATATTTTGTCGCCTATGTTTGTGTTTTTGTTAAGATTCATTTAATTTGCAGAAACTTTCGCAGGTGTAATTCGTTAATAAAAAATATCCACATGGGGGAAAAGTTTTTTTATTGAGGGTCATTTGATAAATCTACGGATTGGCGAACGTACGGATGTATCGAGTGGGTCCTGTGGTAATAAAAGAGCGAAGTGCCGAATCAATTGTCTAAATCGTTTAGGTGGGCAAGCAGGACGGCGCTACGTCGCTCAGCCGCGCCCGTCTCCCCGCGACCACCGATTATCCACAAGTTGTAAATTAAATATCAGATACGTCATGCCTTTAAAACAGACATATGTATCAACTGGTATCTAACGGTTTCTCATGACCTATCTGTTATCTTAGGTCGGCTTAACCCACGGTTCAGCTCCATCCGGTAACCTCCCCGAAGAGGCACTAAACTGAACACTCTGTCGACTCTGCCTGCAGCTGTAAGCCCAGTTGGGGACAACAATGGTTTTTCAACTACAAGAAGCGAACCCATCGTCTCATGGAGTTTTAACGATAGTAATCGTTCTATCTCCCGTGAA
This sequence comes from Micropterix aruncella, assembly GCA_944548615.1. Lineage (NCBI taxonomy): Eukaryota > Metazoa > Arthropoda > Insecta > Lepidoptera > Micropterigidae > Micropterix > Micropterix aruncella. The sequence goes on along the minus strand of OX155964.1, from coordinate 24,615,532 downwards.
GTGAGCGTAGATTACTTAGAGGCGATAATGATCTACCGTTTAGCTAAGCCAACATACCTGGCAGAGGCCAACGTTTTACGGAAAGCCACCGGGAAAGGTAACCAGCGGGCAGCCTCGCCCTTTGTCTACCAGTTTTCGAAGGATACCTCCATCTGGAATTAACCATCTCGATACATCTAATCTCCCGGCTGGTTACTTAAGCGAAGTCGCTAGCGCGGCCTCTACATACCGTAAATTCAGTGGTGATTCAGTTTGAGTATATCGCGGGCCAAAGGCATCTTTGTCGGTCTCTGAATTCAGGTCAAAGTAGACAAACTAATGGTCATTTTAGGAATGGTTGACAATAGGTCAACATTCCCCCCCATTGCTTAGGAGAGAGTATATTTATATAGTCCCCAGACTCCTTCAGCAATAGTCAAAGTGCGCAGCCGATTGGCATCGCTGAACGGTGTGCAAACCATTTAGTAGCACCGGAAGGCAATCACCCAGGAGCAATCGATCCACCAGCCGTGAGGCCTGTCACGCGAGAGTCTTACACAGGGTAGCCATCCACGCGAGGAGGCTACTGAATAGGAATTGAATGGTGAGTTGGATCGATCCGGGTACACAATGTATCTTGTGGCCCAAGCTGCACGAAACTGTTCGCTATGTACCCGTCACCCCGGGCTGGTATAACATTATGTGATCATTCTTTCAGTCGTGGGATGAGCGCAGAAGACTTAGACAATGACAATCCACTGTCTAGGTCTACCAACTCGCCCGAAAGAGACCAACCCTTACCGCCCGGCATCGGGTAGTTAAACCAGCGGGCAGACCAAGCGCCCTAGCTACCAGTTATATTCAGATTACTACGGTCTCCCGACTGGTTACAGGTTCGAGGTCGCTTACGCGGTACTCCGCGATAGATTCGGTGTCTACCGAATCTATCGCGGACCTCGGCATCCTTTGCCCGGCTCTTCACCCGGTATCGGGTAGCGGATCGGCCTGTTCATAAGCAGTTACCGTAAGGATAACAACCATCCCCGCTCTATAGGAAACAAAGCCGTTTCCAGTCGGAACGCACAGTCGATTGGCTAAAACCGCACGGCGTGCAAACCTTCCAGAAGCGCCCGAAGGGCAATTCCAAGGAGAAATGGCCTGCAGACCATAGTCCTGCCCGGGCTCGCACTTTTGCGGGAAGGCAACTGGATTGGTGTTGACCTGTGAGTTGGGCCGACCCTAACACTCGAGTTATAATGGCCCGACTGCACTGGGCCCATTAGCTCCCAAATAGGACAGTTGTGGAGAGTCTCCCACTTGGGGATAGGTGGGATAGAATATTCAAATCTGGGGTCACACCTCGAACGGTACAGGGCGGTTTGCTCATCGTGATCCGCCAGCCAATCGTTGGCGTAAACCGGCCATTAACCGGTTGAGTGGAAACGCGGAGATAATTGTTGACCTGTCAGCCACCTTTAAAACATACTGTTGACCACCCGGTACCATGTGATATTGACGGGCGACGGGCGCCTCGCTCCGCTCCGCTCCGCTATAAAGGCGAACTGAATTAACGCTAATATCAGTTAGAGGCCGCGCACGCGACCTCGAATCTGTAACCAGACTGGAGGATGGGGAACTCCGTCCAAATCTGCCAGTAAGGGAGCAAGGTTTTCCCGCTGTATCCGAGCTACGTCATGAGTCGTAAGGGCCCGCATGTGGCTGCCAGATGTCCGTTACTCGGCCGACGCGGATATCCAAACGTTCAAAAAAGTCGCAAAACTTCACCCGCGCGTAACGTTAACCAAAGGCGTTCGTCGAGACGTACCCCTCTGCTCACTTCCCTCCCACTCTATACCGCCAATGCCATGTCGCTCAAGAGTGCGTCTACTGTTCTCTCGGTATACTATGCTCGCGGTAAGGCGTTGCACGCGACTGGGAAATGCGTTTGTGTTACCGAACACGACATAAACGATTTTTGCAGCGAATTATACTGGAATTTTCGCATACTATACAATACAATACAATACAATCAACTACTCCAGTAGATAGGCATTCCTACACTTGGATGCGTCACAAAATTAAATCCTTAAAATTTAATTACTAAAAACATAACTATCATGATAGTTGTCATGGCTGTAATATTATATTCAATATTACCTACTTACAAATAATCAAAATATACTAATGTCATTATACATAATACATAATGTAAGAGAGAACAATATATTAATATAGAAATGAAAATTCTATGTAGAATTATCAACGTAAAATAATTTTATTGTCAATATTATGTTTGGGTACCAAATAAAATAAAATAAAATAAAATAAAATCCAGCAATATGCCTTCGTATTTTTTAAACATAAATAGAAGTATACTAAATTATATGAGAATTAGAATGTCAGCTATCATAATACCGTTATGTTAAAATTTTACAAATTTTGCTAATTATCAACATGGAAAATAAACTCGGAATTTTGAAACTCTCTTATACCATAAATTGGGTTTCTTATGAAATTATTTATAATTATCTTTTTATTTTACTCGCTGCCAGGGGCGATAAAAAAGGAGTTTTTTAATACCGAAATGAAATGGGAAAGCGTTCGTAATAGTCCTGTTCCTCTATTCACCCACTTCCTCACTGGATTTAAGAGCCATGTAAAGAAGGCAATTTCGCTACGCTTTGAAGTCTGAATGATTCATGTCGCATCTTATGTAGAAACGCGGAACAGTCTGATTAATCCGTGCGCGCGGCATTACTGCCCGTTATTGCCGGCAATAAAGTGTGCAACAATCAAGAAAATTGCTTTCGATAAAGCGGTTTAATGCCGGCCACGTAAGCGCCCACCGAACGGCTCTTACCATACCGGAAAATCGACCCGCTCCAAACCATCGTAATAATTATTATTGGCTTCTCCATAATAGCTGTTTTGTGCTTAACTGGTTCATTAGGCCATATAAAATAAATCTAAAAGTTGTAATAATAATGATAATAATCGTAGACGCTGAAGTGGATATTAGTGTTAAATCCTGTACTTCATTTACTGGCCTTAAAATAGGGAGGGTTTGCTACTATAAACAATACTGATCGATGTGATTGTTTAAACTGGGCAAAGCTGTTGGAGCCCTGTCGGTCCAACATACCCACAACAAAAAAGTAATTTCCACAGAATGGAAACCGCAAACTCGCTCAAATCTACACTGTCAGCTGCAGTTAATTTCCAACTAAATTCGGCAATTTATGCACAGTCAAGCGATGACTCATATCATTTCTTCTGATCGACAGACATGTCGCACCCCACTCATAGCTATTACATCACCTCTCACGGTATAAAACGTAGTACATTTCAATCGATCGATATCATTCCCTTGGCGGATAGTTACCGCGCTCTACACATCATTTCCTTGGCGGATAGTTACCGCGACTACGCTTCATTATCAAGCAGTACCTGCATTACCCGCGATACCGATCGTCAAGCCTCGCTCCTCGACTGCACACTTCGGACACACTACTACGGCTTCACCTCGCGCCCACACTAATACACTACGGCGAAATAACAATCAAGGCGTTAAGAACTGGCGACTCACTTCAACCTTCTGATTAAATACTTCTACTTCGACATCCACGACTTTCATTCACGGAGAAAACTTCACGATGAGATCCACCCTTCGCTCACAATCAATTGGAGTCTAGTGAAGGGTGGCAACTCTCACACTGGTGACCCCGACGTGATAATCTTCGATAATCTTGCCTACATCCTGAGAGACCCAGCGATGCCTATCAACCTAAAGCGAACAGTGTATGAGACACGCGAGCTGCCAGTAGCAACGTACGGACTAGAAACAGTGCCTCTAACGCAGAGTAGTGCTGTAGACCACGGAGAGAGCAATGCTGGATAGAGTTCGCAATGAGGAAATACGAAGGTGCACGTTAGTGACAGATGTCATGAAAAACATCGCCAGGCTGAAGTGTGTCTGGGCAGGTCACATCGCAAGGCAGGATAACACTAGGTGGCCGAAGAGGCTTGTCCAGTGGGGACCAAGAACCACAAGGCGGGCGTAAGGAGGCCACAATTACGATGGCTTGACGATATCAGGGAAGCAGCAGGAATCAACTGGCTGAAGGAAACAGCTGACAGAGAGACATGGAAAAGAAGGAAGAGGCCTAAGTCCAGGAAAGGACCAAACCATGCTGAGGTAAAAGAAGAATAAGAAGAATATGATAAAGTTTCTTGTCCTTTAATTTAAATAATCGGTCTACAAAAAGTTAGAATAAGTTTATATAAAACAAAACCTATTTTCCACGACCAGCATGATGACTGTATAATATGCATGATATATAGCAGCATTTATGGTGTATCGTTTTTATAAAAATAATAATATAAAATGGGACGCAGAATGAACTTCCCCGAAGTACTGCTCATTTTCGACTGCCTAATCTGCGATCATGAGCAATCGGGCGTCCTTGGAAACGGGGAGTCTAAACTGACTGGAAAATGATTCTCCTACCGGGCTATAGCGTCGACGGGCGTAGTCCACCACACGAGGAAGCTACTAATTCGAAGCTGAATCGTGAGTTAGACCGACCCGAAAACAGTCAAAACAAAACAAACGCATTAATGGAATCAGTTATCATTGCGACTGCTGGAAGTCTTTCTCTTAGTGTACTACTGAATATATTAGTATTATATGTCGTCCCTAGAGTCACCACCTCTCTTGGTAGTTCGTACTAGTGGCGACGAATTTAAATAACGTATACTTCGATTTCTGTGGGTATACTTTCTGCATGGTGCTGTTGTAACACGCTACAATTGCCAAGACATCTTATGAAATGTTTCTCTTTCAGAATGCATTAACAATGATAAATCTAAAGAGTGAGCCTATGCCAAAATGGTTATCAGACGACCTTTTGAAAACCAGCATCAGAAATTTCCAGAAACTACCTATAAGCAAATCCTTCTGCTGTCGTTCGACACAGCCTTAATAAATCGGTTTTTTTCCGAACGACAAAACCATCCAGGCTGAAAATTTTTGGGAAGACGTGTCTTAACCTGGCCCGGACACGGTAACAAACGAGCGTTAATATAGCGAATGAGTGCAAATAATATGCTTTTCATATTGGGAAACAAAATATAGGAAAGGACTTGATTTTTCGAAAACTATATCAATAAATTTTCGTATCAACGTTATGTCATTCGTCACTTGTCAGCAGTTTGTCTTTCGATATTAGCATTCCTCCACTCCAGGTGACTCACCATGATAAGAGTTCCTACAGCCTTCGCATTACTGCATAACCTAAACGGATAAAACTCAATACACATCATTACGATTGCCTCTAAGAGAGGTGGTGAACGATTTCGTGCAGCTTGGGACACAAGATCGATTTTGTTCTTGGATCGGCTCAACTCACGATTCAGCTTCTATTTAGAAGCCTCCTCGAGTAGAACGCTACCCCGGGTAAGACTCCCGTGTCTCAGGCCTCAGAGCTGATGGACCGGTTTCTCCCGGCGGGATGGCATCCCAGCGCCACTGAACGGTTTGCGCACCGCTCGGCGAAGCCAATCGGTTGTGCATTCTGACTAATTGCTGAAGAGGTCCGGAGACTATTGGAATACACTGTTTCCTAAGCAGCGGGGGTAGATGTTAAACCCGTTTTTATGTCACTCTTGAAATGACCTTGGGCCACTCGACCCCGTGTGGCACTACGGGCAAAGAACGCCTAGGTCCGCGATAAATTCAAACTGAATTACCGCTGTAATACAACAGGTAGAGGTTGCGTAAGCGACTTCGGACCCGTAACCAGTCGGGAGGATGGAGGTATCCTGAAGGTTAATTCCAGACGGAGATATTCTAACAAAACTGGTTGTCAGGAGGTGTCTCGCCGTAAGGCGTTGGTCTCTAACAGGTTGCTGGTGAACTAGACAGTAGACTGTCTTGTCCCCATGCCACGGCTGAAAGAACGATCTATATTGTAATACCAGCCTGGGACGACGGGTTCGTCCGTTATAGTCGACATCGAAATCCTGCCTCTAAGAGATTGCCGTAGTGAGATAAGTCCGCCCTTCTGCAAAAAATGAAATGTTGTCCAATAAAGAGTAATTATTATAGCCATGTATAGTAAATTGATAAAAACAGTATTTCTAGAAAAACCATGCCTACAGGGTCAGCTATATAAAATTTCAAACACATACAAACGGACTCTTACATTCTACCGGTCATCGCCACTGAAAATAGTAACTATCTCTCGCTCATTGTACGCAATGACCTATCTTCTACGCGGCGTAATAAGCGAACATGCTTTTCGAAATCAATTAACTAAAATTACATAAAAAAACTTTCAATATTGTGACTGCTAGCGCGACTAGGCAGACGGTTGAGTCGCACCAAGCACTGTAAATCGGATGCGCCGTTGCCGATTGCAGTCTGGACCGTCACTTCGTTTTGCGTTTCACGCCGAAGTCTTCCAGAGCTACCGCTATTTACGGAATTCCGATCTGACATAGGGAAGCTCGCCATTAGATTTCAATGATAGTGACCGAGTTAAAAAAAACGATAGCTTGTCGAGCAAACCGCCTGAGGGAGCGTTTCGTCTGAGGACACTAAATGGGCACGAATAAAATGCTATTATATATAAAACGAATAAAAACCTATATGTAAACATGATATTAATAACACTAAGGGAAATATAAAAGGTCAATTTGACCGTTGCATACTATTTGCTATATTCTGTTTATTTCTTGTTACATGAATTGATGCAACGGTAAAAGGTTGAAATTAGGCCATCTAAATGAATACAAATATTTAATGAGTTAAATAATTTGAATAAATATTGTAAGAAAAAAAAGAAATATTTACTGTATTTTATTTTGAAATCAGTTATACTCACATTATTTGAATATTCAGAGGCCTGACTTAAACACAGTCTATAAAACAGTCTTTACATACTCTTCTCTGATACTGACCACAGATTGAAAGGTTACGAGTACATATGTGGACATTTCATACATCTGTGCTGCGATTTTCGGTCGCTACCAGGTGGGCACTTCTCACAGGTTTACCTCTTCGGTAGGCGATTATCTGGCAAATCCTCAACCACAGGAGCATTGTCTTCCAGTATTAATGTCCATTTTCAAATCCCGAGGAAGATTGGCGATGGTGAGTCTCTTACGTATATGGGGACAATCAAATCCTTTCCAAGGCTCTTGATGAACTCAAAGCGCTTTATAATAGGTGTTACACTGCAACTCATAAACATTATGAATTAATTTACACTGCAGTGTAATTGGACGAATCAGTGGACGGGCCTTTATCTAGGAATCTATGTCAATGACTTTTTCCGAGCTTCTCGTAAACCGGTCCCGTTTCCAGTCGAATACAGTTGTAGTCGCTTTGGTTCAGCTGTAGCCTGTAAATATAAGGCATATCGCCGTCTACCGAGTTGAGTTGCTTCCATGACTCGGGCTCTGTGGGTCAGCAGGACGCCTTGTTTAAAGTTTGCTTCCTCCAAACGGACGCTTAGCTTCCGGATATCAATTTTCGGCTTAAAGGGTTGCAAGCTTTGCTTTTCCCGCAGTTTATCCCGCAGTCGCTGCGGAAGGCGGGCACGGTTCGCTTTTCCCTCGATCGCCGATAAGCTGGCTCCCACCGCGGTCTTGATTGCATCTTTAAAGTTGGCGAGTCTTGATGGGGGTTGCAATCGTATCGATCTGCTTGCCACAACGCGCCCAGTCAACGCGGCGACGCACTTTATTTTACCTCGCTGTAGCAACGTACATTTCCAGTTCTAGGTAAAGAGGCAGATTGTATGATTGGACCTTGCACATCACCTCTTGCCGAATAATGCCCATATGAGAAAAAATGCCGCATAATGCCCAGTCAGGTAGTGCAGGAGGACGACATAGAATATTTCAGACTATACTGTTTCAGCCCGGAGCAGGTGAAGCATATTTTTCTCGGCATGGATGAGCATAAGCTTCACACGACAGTTGATTGCTGTTAAGGTCACCGAAAACGATCGTCGGCATCGTAAGACAACGAGCTGCCGCCGAGGTGCCTCCTTTTATTGGATATCTCACAGTGAAGTGGGAGTTCTCTTCTGTAGTTCGCAGCGGGATCGTCGCTGTTCAAGGCGGTTGACCAATAATTCATACTTTTACGCTGTCTTTATCTCGCCCTCCTTAAGGCTCCCTTCCGAGTTGACGCGACAAAAATTTAGATATTTTTGCAATGCCAAGCGACCGCGCGCTTTGGATATATACATAAAGATGTATAGGTATACCGCGGCGACAAGAGAATACGTCCCACCGTTGGCAGTGGCCAATTACGAATGACGATTTCGGCTTCGCGGGTCGTCTAATATAGTCGATTTGGCTTTTGAATTATAATATAATGTATTCGCAAATGCATAGTTTTTTATAAAGTAAAAATTATATTACAATAATAAAATAACTTAAGATTACTGTGTTAATTTTTGTATCACTCAAAAGTATTTTTAATACATAGGAAAAAAATGTTTGGCCATAACATTTCTGGAAATTACGTAATTTCAAACATTTTTTTCTTATATTTTTTGTATGGAAGTTCCAAAAACTGTCTTGGTGCTATGCAAATAGACCATACGCTGGTGTAAATAGTATTTTTTAATATTGAGAATCTAGGTTTTTCAAAAACTGAAGACAAATCACGCTCTTTTTTTTTGTTGGAAAACAGTAACAGAATATAGATAATTTACAAATAATATGGAAATAATTTACATATTTCTTTTTGGCGAAATGATAGCTTAAGGACCAGGTTTTTAAAATCCGGCATATTTGTATTAAAATTATTTTTCGTGTTCTTTCAACCAGGCCACAAAATATTCTTCATAGAGCTTTTGGCCGCCACGGCCACACACGCTGCGTCATCGCGTCGCTAATTTCCTTGTTGTCTCCTTGACACCTATATATAAAATGTTCCTCCTAAGAGATATGGTAAGAAGTCAATTCATAGATACATTTTGGAGTTGCCTACAACGTGCGGCTACAACCAGCCACACTATCCTACTACTATTATAAACGCGAAAGTTTGTAAGAATGTATGTATGGGTGTTTGTTACTCTTTAACGCAAAAACTACTGAATGGATTTTGATGACATTTTACAATAATATAGCTTATACATCAAAATAACACATAGGTAAGATTTATAAAGATATATAGTTTTCTGTCATCATTATCACAATTTTCCATCACCACGCGGGTGAAACCGCGGGGCGCAGCTAGTAAAGATATAATTATATTGATCGTTCATTCAACCTGGAGTGAACGTAGATACTTGAGGACGAAATAGTCTACCGTCAAGCTAGATCAACTTGCCTGCGAGAGTCCAACCCTTACCGCGTCGCACCGCGTTGCACTGCGTCGCACTGCGTCGCACGAAAGTGGTATAATAGCCTCGCACCCTCACTACCAGATTCGGCAGGATTAAACTATCCTCCCGCATGGTCACGTGTTCGATGTCGCCTGCGCGCTATTTATCAGATGTTAGCTGTATTTCAGTTCCGATTTATAGCCGACGGTGGCGTCCTCTGTTCGTTTATTTAACGGGATCGGGTGGCCAACAGAGCAAGGGACCTCCGTTCAACATCCACCCCTGCTGTTGAGAAAACATGGGGAGCTAATAAGCCCTTGCTGAGTTGGCCATGAAGACCAATTTATTCAGGGTCGGGCACACTCACGGGTCAACACCCATCCAGCGCCTTCCACGCATGAAGCGCGATCCCGGGCAGGACTCTGGCCTTAGGGTTAGTTTCCCATAGGAATCAACCTTCTGGCGCTCCTGGACGGTCTGCGTACCGTGCGGCGTTAGCCAATCGATTGTGCACTCTGACTAACAGTCGGGGGAGTCTGAAAGTAGTACTGTTTCTTATAGAGCGGGGGTGGTTGCGGACCTTACGGCGACTACTCTTGAAACGACCATCAGCTACCCGATCCTAGATGGAACAGCCGGGCAAAGGATGCCATGGTCCGCGATAGATTCGGTTTACACCGTTTCACCGCTTCGTAAGGGAGAGAATCGCGCAAGCGACCTCGAACTCGTAACCAATCGAGAGACCGGAGTAATCTGGTCGCAATTGGAAATAAGGGCGTGAGTATAAGCCCGCTGGGTAACACACCAGTTGGCCTCTTACAGGCATGTGGCGGAGCTTGGCGGTGGACTGTTTTTTTTCAAGTCTTCTGCGCTCACTTCACGGGAGATAGAACGACTAATCGTTAAAACTTCCTGAGGTGACGGGTTCGCCTGTTGTAGTTGACAACTCTCTTTGTTGAGAAAACATATTAGAGTATTTCAAAACCTCTCCAGTTATACGTCGTAGTGCACAGTAGATTGGCAGACGCCGCACGATGCACAAACCGCCCAAGAGTGCCCGAAGATCATCCTCCATAGGAACTGATCCAACTGCCTTGACAGGGAAACTCAGAGTGTTCTAGGCTCGGCAATCTTCCAGGAGGATAGTGGAAATGAGTTCAACCGTAAGATGAACCGACCAGAGACAACAAACAAATTTTAATTGCATAACAGGAACAGGTTATATAAGGTTTAGTGATAAGGGTGAGTCGACGTTGAGAGTCCGTGGTGGCATGTTGTTTTGGCAGCGTCTGCCAAATCTTTTGTTTTTTATTCAGTCATTGGGCCCGATTGCGTTTCTTTGTGAACTAAAACTAAAATTAGTCCAAGCGAACGAGACAGAGCGATACGTTAGGGCGAGATATGAAACGAACGATCGTCGATAAATACTACCTGTCGAACTTATACGCGTCCGAACAAATTCGAGCATATTTCGTGCGGTGTAAGATTTGACCTTGGCGGGCAGTTTTAATGCGAAAAAGTGACAACCGGTCATCTCACACTCCGCTTTAGCGTATTGCCCCGTCTCGTTCACACGGACTAATTTCCGATTTTAGTTCACGAAGAACCGCAATCGAGCCCATTGACGCCAAATCGCAATAGCAAGTTACACGATTGAACAGAATGTTAAACCTTTTTGATCGAAATGAGTGTTCGTTAGTTTATGGTATCTCTCGCGAAGGTGACGTGAATTGGCCACAAAGATCGTGCGATTTGACTCTGCTAGACTTATCTTATGGGGTTTTCTGAAGTCGCAGTTCGATACCAATAAGCGGCAATCGACCGATGCCCTAAATGCCAACATAACTCAGACCATCGCTCAAATTAAGCTGAATCTATGGGTCAGAGTCATTGAAAATTGGACATTTCGGATCAGTGCTGCTGCGAAGCCGCAGCGGAAAATTCAAAGATGTCATATTCCATACATATGTAGTTTCAAACCTGGTCTTTTCAAAAAAGGATTTCATTCTTTCAAAAAAGAATTTCGTTGATACCCACACACAGCTTTTTTATTGCACTGGCTGTCAACTTCGATCTAATATCGAAATTTTTAACGATATTAGATCGTTCAGTCTCCCGTGAGGTGAGCGCAGAAGACTTAGGACGAAACAGTCTACCGTCTAGTTACGCCATATTCCCGTAAGAAGCCAACGGTTTACCGCGTGATAACCAGGTTTATCAACCAGCGACACTCGCGCCCTTACTACCAGTTGCAAACAGATTACTCCGGTCACCCGACTGGTTTCAGGTTCGATGTCGCTTGCGCAGTCCTCTTCCTTAGGAAGCGATGATACGGCGTCTGCAGAATCTACCGCATACCACGGTGTCCTTTATCCAGATTTCGCCCGGAATCGGATAGCTGATTGGTCGTTTCAAGAGCAGTCGCCGTAAGGTCGCTGTAGGTCAATTGGCATTCTACAACTTTATCTATCATATTGCATAAAAATATCAAGATATTCCTCGAGGCTAATAGGTAATGACATTAAAATCCTTCACGGCCGGTGCAGTCTTCAAATACAGCGAGCGGATGCGATTGTCTGCGGTGCGACGATTCCTTGTCGACCATCGTCTTCCGTCGACCCGGACAGTACAGCATTAAATCGAATGTCTGCTGGAATGAAAACCGCCCGCCACGAATAACCACACTTGTTAAAACGAATCTACCCACAATCTTTCCAACCCTTACCATGGCCAAATGATGTCTGCATGCCAAAATTCAGCTAAATCGGGTGAAGCACTTGAACACTATCGTGGAGGAATACATACATACAGACGCACAGAAGCGCGTCCACATTACTTTCCTTGCCAATAAAGTAATAAATCAAATATCGTTACACCAGCCTGGTGTGAGGGTTTCGCCCGTTGTAGTTGACACCGCCCCATCGCCCAAGGGTTGCAGGTTATAATAGGGGGAATAGACAATATCGCGGGGGAATACAACTGATGTGGAGGGTATCAACTGATGAGTAGGCAAAGTATTGTGAACGCGAATTTTTCCTCAAGATGAAGATGGATAATCGGTTTATATTTTTAATACAGATAACAAAAAAAACGGTTTTATTACCCCAAGACTTTCTCGACAAACAGACAAGCGCCCGCCCTCGCCAAATCTCCCCCCCCCCCCTGCCCCCCCTCCCCTCGACAGTGATCGTGTCAAGTGGATATGATCGCAAATGTAGTAAATTCGTTTTTTTTGTAGTATTAATATGGCTATTTTCCAATATGATGTAGTATTTTCTTAAATACGGCGGAATATTTTTTTTGTGTCCCTTTTATGAGAGATCTTCCAATTGAAATTTTAATATGTGGTTTCAGCCAAGCGACACATCTGTGTACCGAATTTCAATTCGCCTACAACCCTACAAAAGTCCTTTCAACCCTTGCCACGACCAAATGATGCCTGCATGCCAAATATCAGCTAAATCGGATGAAGCACTTAGACACTATCGTGGGGGAATACACACATACAGACGCACAGAAGCGCGCCCACAATACTTTCCTTGCTAATAAAGTAAGAAATCAAATATCGTTACACCAGCCTGGTGTGAGGATTTCGCCCGTTGTAGTTGACCTTGCCTTATTGCCCAAGGCTTACAGGTTAATTGGGCATTTAAAAATGATACCTATTGCATAACAATATCTGGATATACCTCGGGCAGTGGCGGCGCTAGGCGTCGGCGACGTCGGCGACCGCCGACGGCCTCGCACCTGAGGGGACCTCGCAAAAGTTTTACAAATTATTTAAAATTTATTTATTTATTCTTATTTATTTTCATACACTTGCGTGAGTGAAGTGAGTGAGTAGTACTTTAGGGGTATTATCCAGTTTATTGAAATCGATATCCAAAGAGGACCTTCTCAAGTATTGTAATGATTTACTGCGGGAAGGCGACGGCGAAAACAGTGACATACAGCCTTTCGAGCTACATATATGAAGAGCTACAGCTTTTAAAAGCGAATTCACTTGACTCTGTCAACGACGCGAAACAACTCATTCAGTACATTTTAGAAAATAATTTGGAAGAAATATATCCAAATGTTTACATAGCAATTAGAATCATGCTCATAGTTCCCGTCAGTACAGCTTCCGCTGAGAGAAGCTTCTCAAAGTTAAAATTGAATAAGACCTACTTGAGAAGCACGATGACCCAAGAGAGACTATCTGCGTTGTCAATTCTATCAATTGAAGCTGAAATAGCGGCTAGTATTAGCTATGACATCATCCTGAAAAAGTTCAGTGAGGCCAAAAGCCGAAACGTTCGTCTATTTTAATTTCTATTTGTGTAATTTTTAACATCATTTGATTAGCAATAAAACTCGTTTACTCATACATTAGTATCCCTATAATTCGGCTCATGTTATCTAACGTTTTCTTTTTGACAGGGAAATAGAAAAGGCCTCGCGAACCTAATTTCGCCGACGTCCAAGTGTGGTCTAGCGCCGCCACTGACCTCGGGGATAATAATTAAATTTAAATCCATTACAGCCGATGCAGTTTCGTATAGAGCGAGCGGATGCTATCGTCTGCGGCGCGACGATTCCTTGTCGGGCCATCATCCTCCGTCCACCCGGAAAGTACAGTATTAAATCGAACGTCTGCTCGAATGAAAACCGCCCGGCTATGAACCGTGCTTTATTACCGAGATTCTGGTCATATTGAGCGCTCGACTCGGTGTAGGAAGGAGGTCGCGCACGGCTCACTGGAGGACGAGCACTTTATTAGGCCGCGCGCAATGCCACGGAAATTGATAAAAGGCCCGATCGACGAAGGACTTTATAGGTGCTCTTAAAAGCTTCGCGGAGGGGTTTAAGACAGAGACCCACTCTCATTGCAATCGGCAATGAGAGTGGCTTTCAATCTGTTTTAGAGCCATCGGTTTAAGGAGGGCTGTAACTGCAGGATATCTATACCGTGATTGGCCCATGCTCTTCGTTTGCGCTAGTTTTACCTCTGATTTTACTTTACCGGCCTATTAACCGATATATATATATTTTGACCCCCCCCCCCCTCCCACATAGACCTATATATAGAGTTGACAACTACAACTGGCGAACCCGTCACCTGAGGAAGTTTTAACGATTAGTCGTTCTCTCTCCCGTGAAGTGAACGCAGAAGACTTGGACAAAACCATCCACCGTCAAGCTCCGCCACATGCCTGTAAGAAGCCAACGCCAACTAGGTTTGTTACCCAGCGGGCTTACACTCACGCCCTTACTTCCAATTGCGACCAGATTACTCCGGTCTCTCGATTGGTTAAGAGTTCGAGGTCGCTTGCGCGGTCCTCTCTCTTACTAAGCGGTGAAACGGTGTATACCGAATCTATCGCGTACCACGGCATCTTTTGCCCTGCTGTTCACCCAGGATCGGCTAGCCGATGGTCATTTCAAGAGCAGTCGCCGTAAGGTCCGCAGCCACTACGGTCCGCAAACAGTACTGCTTCCAGACTCCCTCGACTGTTAGTCAGAATGCACATTCGATTGGCTTACGCCGCACGGTGCGCAGACCGTTCAGGAGCGCCAGAAGGTTGATTCTTAGAGGAAACTATACCTACGGCCACAGTCCTGCCCGGGCTCGTACTTCATGCGTGGAGGCCGCCGGATGTGTGTTGACCCGTGAGTGTGACCAACCCTGAACAGAATGGCTTTTCGTGGCCAACTCAGCAAGGGCCCATTAGCTCCCACATAGACCTAAAGATTATTTCCATGGTCTGCGATAGATCCGGTATACACCGTTTCACCGCTTCGTAAGGGAGAGGACCGCGCAAGCGACCTCGAACTCGGAACCAATCGAGAGACCGGAGAAATCTGGTCACAATTGGTAGTCAGGGCGCGAGTGTCGGCCCGCCAGGTAACATATCTGGCTATCTCGCGGTATGGCGTTGGTCTCTAACGGGTTGTGGCGTAGCTCACTCCAGGGAGATAGAACGACTAATCGTTAAAACTTCCTGTGGTGACGGGCTCGCCCACTGTAGTCGACAACTTAAGTTGTGTATCATACAAAAAATGTTGATTTGCAGCCAATATAATGATTTGAAGACAAATAATAATGAAAAACAAACCTCAGGGCAACGCATCCCATTTTAATTTTCCGGCCCAAGGGAATGTATTGTGAAAGTGTTAAAAAAATCGAGATGAAGACGGAAATATCCATTTTGACACCCTGAAACGATTATGACTATTTCCAGACTGAAGTCTGCCTGTGAGTCTATGTGGGTGTCTGAGTGTGTGTGCGTGTGTGTCTTCACGATAGCGCCCAAACGCTTTATACGTTTGAACCGAAATGTGGCATGCAGGCATTATTCGGTCATGGCAGAAGTAGAAAAAAATGTGGTTGAAATTGGCCCACTAGAGAACAAATGTATTACGTGGTTGCTAAAAAAAAAGAGTGTTAATACACGACTGCCTATTAGAAAAGGAGTGTAATGTTTACAGCGTTCATTTATGTATGTTTCCGTGTCTTTATTTTACCATAACACTGATTTAGAATTTTGTGATGTTGTTAGAATCGTTATGCCATCTCGAGTGTCATAGGGTACCTTAAGTGTCGAAATATCAAGTAAGTAATTGTCTAAATAACAATAAATTATCATAATATATCGTGTTTAGTGTCAAATGAAAAGTCTGATTGAGTACATTCCGGAAATATACATCTCTCTAAATTGATAAATAAATAAACCACAAATATTTCATAAAAAACCGTAATAAAAATATTACTCTCTATCTCGGAAGATGGCCCTTATCGTAGAATTAACTGTTCCATGGAAATCAAATATCCCAAAAGACCACGAGTACCAATTAAATAAATACCATAATCTCGCAAATGCCGTCACCACGAACGGCTTCACTGTTCACCTTCACGCGGTGGAAGTTGGCGCTCGTGGCCTGCCAGCTAAATCTCTGTTTCACCTTTTTAAAGATCTTGGTCTCTCCAGGAAAATAATCAACTCCTTCTTAGAAAAATTATCTAAAACCGCGATTTCCGCATCTTAAATTCTATGGCTTCGAAGGAAGAGTGAATGGGTGGTAAGGTGAACGCTAACACGTGGCAAGACAACTGTCCTAAACCTACCACAGCCGGTCGTTAGTCCGGAATCCACTGCTCACCCCCCCAGAAGTGTAATAACACTATATGATGGGCCCGACTTCGGTCGGTGAATTCCATGGCAGCTCCGTTTGTATTTTATTTTATAGTTCACTTTAGGGTTTTTATACTTTTTAATATATTTACTTATTTAATGATAGTCATAATCAATAATACCATCAACTGCTACATTATATATTCATGACAAAAATAACGACATTTTTTATTTATTTTTTATATATATTTACTCGTTTATACATTTTGTATCGCCGCACACGCGTGGCCGGTGGCCGCTACATGCTACCTCTCGCTCGCATTCGCCACTCACTACGCTACTCGTCGCACACGACAACCATTGGTGGCTGTGGCCAGTGGCTCGTTTGCGCCGAGCCTAATATTGGAAAATAGTTCATGCGAACGAGACAGAGTAGTGCGTTAGCGCGGAACGTAAAATGTCAGACCGTATCTTTTCCTGCACAAAAACCACCTGCTTCAGATAAAATAATCTGAATTAGTTTATAAACATTTCTTCGCTCGCGTGAACTCATTCCGATTTTATTTCACGAAGAAAGGGAATCGGACCCAATAACCTATTAGACTAATAGTATTGACCTATTAAACTAATAATTCTAAGAAACAAAAAAAGGTGGTGGCCGTTAGGCTAAAATTGGGTATGTAAGTAGAGAAATAACTTAAGTAGGTGCCCTAGTACGTCATTATTTTCTATATAACTGTAAGCACTTTTAATATAAAATATTAACCTATTAAAACCTATTGTCCTACTAACCTATCTGACAATGCCCCATAGGCATCATGTGCAGAATAGCATCAGATCTTTTATTGAAATAATTAGCAGCGTCGCGACTGGTGACCTAATTAAGTCGATACAATTAATTCGTCTCGAGCTAGTCGCACGTGATTATAGTACCCTTCGTTAAATTAGCACTTATTAAAATCATGTGTAAAACATCGACTACATCACGTGTGCACAAATCAAGTTTCTAGCCGAAGAACAAGCCGCAATAACCACATACTATGTATGCTTTCATTCGAAGATGGCTTATGGTATTTTGACGTGGGGTAATGCACCAGAGAGCAATCGTATTTTTATTCTGCTAAAACATGCTCGCAGAACGATATGTGGGTTAAAAGGGGTGATCACTGTTCTCCGATCTTGAAAAAACAATATTAACTATAAAATATGAATTCATTTACCAGTATTTAGTTTAGGCGAGAGAAAATTTTTAAGGCCACGAAAAGCGTTCAAATTTTCACGACCATAACCAAAAGTGTGGCTGGGTTTATACCAAAGATCTTTTTTATATTTGTGATTTAAATTTTTCAATTTGCTACCAACAGAAATTATAAAACTTAAAGAAGTGCATAAAAAGAAACCTAGCCATCCAAGCTCTCTATAACTTGATAAATTTGAAAAAGTTCTCTTTGGGTTTAAAATTTAGTTATAGCATGCATGAAATCTATTTGGTTATTGCTGAGTAAACTTTTTTTATTAATTTATTAGGTGTTATATGATGTGGATAATGTCTATATATTTTACAGTATTTTTTATTATTTTTTTTAGAGTAATTTCGTTTTTATATGTTGTTATCTTAGTAGTACTCTAGTGTTGATTATTCTTTAAAAACCTATTGATTATTTTTTCAAATATTGGCTATTATTGTATTTTTTTTTGTAATTTGTATTTTTTTTATTATTTAACCATAAGTGCCTTTATGTAGAAGTATATGTACATGTAAATAGGATACTAATAATTGTACGACATCGCGACAATGCAAAATGATGCATTCCACAGTATGTACATTTTGGAATTAATGAAATATGACTATGAATATGACTATGTACAGAATAGAATCGATTGTTTTATTTTTTTATTTAATTAATTAATTTCATAAGCAAATCATCATAATAGTTTAGACTAATCCATTGAGATGCAATATAATCATATATATATATATATATAAAAAAAAAATTAATAAAATGTAAGTACATACACAACATGTTTAAATAAGCATTATACATACAAATACAGGCATTAAGATAAGAAAAAAACCATTTAACGAATATATAAAGAATAAAACAATTTATTTTATTCTGACATAAAAAAGGAGCTTAATGACCATACCTTGAATGGATGTGTTGAAAAATATTGTTATTATTTATTGAAATAATTGGCAGCGTCGTGACTGGTGACCCAATTACGTCGATACAATTAATTCGTTTCGAACTAGTCGCACGTAAAGAGATACCGTCGTTAAAATTAGCAAAGTTTAAACGTTACTTAATTAATTTACGATGAAGATCCCCCGTCCCCGGAGACAAATTCCAATCATGCGGGGACGGAAAGTCGCCCATGTCTCGCCCATATCAGGCGAGTGAAGCGCAAGGAGAGGAGAGATTACAGTGTGGTGTATTTAAGGTACGTGTTCCTAAGAGCTGGACAATATGATATCCCCATCTTGAATACTCTGCACTAGTATGGAACCCAAGATATGAATTCTAAGAACTAATAAAAAGGTGGTGGCCATAAGACTAAAATGAGAAACAAAAGTAGAGACATACTTTAAGTAGATGCCCCAGTAGGTTATAATTTTTTATACCATGTATGCACTTTGAACATAAAAATTAAAAGTAATATTAAAATTAAATATTACTATATTGTACGGAATATTATCGGACCTTCTTTTGAAATAATTGGCAGCGTCGCGAGTATTGACCCAATTACATCGATACAATTAATTCGTCTCGAACTAGTCGCACGTGAAGAGATACCCGTCGTCGAAATTAGCAAAGTTTAAACATTACGTAATTAATTTAGGATGAATATCCCCCGTCCCGGGAGACAAATTCCAATCATGCGGGGACGGAAAGTCGCCCATGTCTCGCTCATATTAGGGGAGTGATGCGAAAGGAGAGGAGAGAGTAGACTGTGGTATATTAAAGGTACGTGTAAATAGTTGCGGTACATTGTCATATGGTAATTACATTAATCTTTACACTATCTCTGAGCGCACCGGTGCGTTCTACTGTACTCTACGTACTGTTCTCCACGCGATAGCTCTAGACCGCCTGAGACGTCTATCCTCATATTGAATCCTCATATCCTCATCTAGTATGGAACCCAATATATGAATTATAAGAATCAATAAAAAGGTGGTGGGCATACGGCTAAAATCAGACATAGAAGTAGAAACATACTTATTATTTAAGTGGGTGCCCCAGTTGGTTATATTTTTTAGATACATATTATTTTTTTAAATAAATATACAAACTCATGACCACAAAACAAATAAATTGACAGTTCAGAAAAGGTCGTCGTATGCTACTAAACGTAGGTATACATCTGTCTGAGCCCAGTATACGTGGCGCATACATTAAACGCAAATATTTATATTTCTTATATGCTAATCAAAGTACAACCGAGCCCTGAGCCCTGTGACCTACGATCCGAGACACGTCTATTAAAATTAACAAAAATGATTGTCCTTCATTAGTAGTGTAATCATTTCTGAAATGTTTTTAAAAATTTCATTGGCTTCTAAATATAATTACAGAGAGGGGTACAAACGCGTTTTTTCTACCTTGATGAATAAGAAATTGCAACGACATATACGACTGTTAAAACTCAAGTTAATTAAAAAATAAGAAAGAATAGTAGTATAATTCGTTGCAATTTCTTATTAATCAAGATAGAAAAATAGCTTTTGTACCCTCTCTCTACTTATATTTAAAAGCCAGGTATGAATTTGTTTCTTTACAATAATGTGTCTTTTTACAGACTTAATACATTTTTCAGTTTTATTTCAGTCTCGAGGAGTCATAAAAAGATAATGCCGCTGGGCAAATGCAGTTCTCGTTTTAGGGACAATGAATTGATCAACAGTATGCACTTCATATATGCACTTTGAATATAAACATATTTGTAATATTAAAATAAAATTTTAAAATATTAACCTATCTAAAAAAGCCCTATTGGCAGAATAGTATAGAACTTTTATTAAAATAATTGGCAGCGTTGCGACTGGTGACCCAATTACGTCGATACATTTAATTCGTCCCGAACGAGTCAAACGTGAATAGATACCTACCCATCGTTGAAATTAGCAAAGTTTAAACATTACATAATTAATTTAGGATGAAGATCCACCATCCCGGGAGACAAATCCCAATCATGCGGGGGACAGAAAGTCGCCCATGTCTCGCTCACATTAGGTGAGTGAAGCGGTAGGAGAGGAGAGAGTGTGGTATATTTGAGGCGTGTTCATAGGTGCGGTACAATGTGATATATGTAGTTATTACGTTAATCTTTACGCTATCTCTGAGCGCATCGGTGCGTTTCACCGTACTCTACGTACTGCACTCCACGCGATGGCACTAGACCAGGGATGGCCAACCGGTCGATCGCGATCGACCGGTCGATCGTGACTATTAGTCCAGTCGATCCCACGATCGACTGGACTAATAGTCACGATAGCCACCTAGGCACCTAGGCACGAACCTAGCAACCTAGGCAAAACATATTAATACCTAGAACAGACTGCGCAACGTAATCACCAACTGCTGCACAATTTCAGGCAGTTAACAGCTTCAAATTAATTAATTAAATATGACACAATTATATTTAAAAACATTGAGACGCCATTTTGCCTCCTAACCGCTTAGTACGGAAAAAATCCGCTAGGACCGTGTCGCTTAGTTTTAATGGCGAATAAGCGGGAAGCGTGTACTTCCTGTTTCATTTAAGGTCTCAAGAAGTATGTAATTGGTAGATCGCACAGGATTTCGTCAGTAAACAATAGATTTTGGATCTAATCAAGTTGGCCACCCCTGCTCTAGACCGCCTGAGACCGTTTCGACCATACATACTTCTCTCCCTATGTTGAGAACTGCGCTCTAGTATAGAACCCACCATATGAATTCTAAGAACTAATAAAAAGATGTTGGCCATACGGCTTAAATGAGAAATACAAGTATAGACATACTTTAAGTGGGTGCCCCAGTAGGTTATATTTTTTAAAGTAATTTGTATGCACTTTGAATATAAATTATTAACATATTAACATATCTAAAAAAAGCCTGGCATCATGTGCAGAGTAGTGTCGGACCTTTTATTGAAATAATTCGCAGCGTCGCAACTGGTGACCCGATTACTTCGATACAATTAATTCGTCTCTAACTAGTCGCACGTGAAGATACCCCTCGTTGAAATTAGCAAAATTTAAACGTCACGTAATTAATTTAGGATAAAGATCCCCCGTCCCGGGAGACAAATCCTAATCATCATGCGGGAGACAGAAAGTCGCTCATGTCTCGCTCATATTAGGCGAGTGGGGCGGAAGCCACGAAAGCCCCGATGCGGAAGTTGCCCGATACAAACGCGCACGTCCCGCACTAAACCGGATTTATCCAGCGTAAAACGGCGGACGCGACTCGAAAGCGACGGGCGTTTTTTCGACGCTTCGTCGAAAAGCTGTGCCGCAGCGGCAGCCGCGGCATTCGCCGGTTATCTTTCTTTTTTTGTGTGATCGGTCTGTGTCATTGCAGATGTACAGTTCGATTATTATATCTTGGGCTGGTTGAATATATTTGTGTGCAGAGTGGCCCAGGAGAAACTTTCCAATTTGATAATATATTTTGATAATAGATAGATTTGCATCTGGCCGTATACTAGCTAATGGAGCTAATGGGCCCTTGCTGAGTTGGCCACGAAGACCCATTCTGTTTCAGGGTCGGTCACACTCACGGGTCAACACCCATCCGATGGCCTCCACGCATGGGGTGCGAGCCTGGGTAGGACACTGGGTCAACCAGTCTCCCCTGGGAATCAATCCTCTGGCGCTCCTGGACGGTCTGCGCACCGAGCGGCGCAAGCCAATCGATTGTGCTCTCCGACTAACAATCGGGGGAGTCTGGGAACTGTATTGTTTCCTATAGAGCGGGGGTAGTTGTCTACCTTACGGCGACTGCTCTTGAAATGACCATTGGCCATCCGATCCCGGTTCAGAGTCGGGCCAAGGACGCCTTGGTCCGCGATAGATTCGGTATACTCCGTTTCACCGCTTCGTAAGGGAGAGGACCGCGCAAGCGACCTCGAACTCGGAACCAATCGAGAGACCGGAGAAATCTGGTCACAATTGGTAGTTAGGGCGCGAGTGCCGCCCGCCAGGTAACATACCTGGCTACTCGCGTTAAGGCGTTGGTCTCTAACGGGTTGTGGCGTAGCTAGACGTCGGATTTGTTATGTCCAAAGTCTTCTACGCTCACTGCACGGTCGATAGAACGATGAATCGTTAAAACGTCCTGCGGTGACGGGTTCGCCCGTTGTGGTTGACATCTCAATATGGCCGTATACTATGAAAAACACGACACTAACCATGCATTTTTTGTATTAATTTGCAGTTTTCAATATTGCGAAACCTTATTAGATCGCTTACTTATAGAGTTTGTAATTAATGATTAAAATATATTATTGCCTACTTACGTTTAACATTTATTTCAATAACCGTAATTATAAGAAATGGAATTTACCGCAATAAAATAATGAAATACCTAAAGTTTCTCTGAAATTGCTATCTTGTTAAAAAACTTAATTCTGTATACTAAATAAGTACATATATACAAAATTCAATATCAGCCCCAGAATTGTCGCAACTGATCTGTTAGTCAATCAAAAATTTATACTGATAGATAATTTCATAACAAAAATATTTCCTGATTTTATATGGAACTAGCAAACCCGGCGAATTTCGTACCGCCTAACAGTTAATGTATGTCGTGTTACAGATTAGCTGAACTTAATTTATGATTTTATGAAAGTAATACAATGAATACAAAATAAATATTAGGTTCACTACTTTATCAAGATAATAACAGAAAAAGAAATATAAAAGTTCAAGAATTAAGTACTTATATCAAACTATTTACATATTGTGCAGCATGGGATGCACTCGGTTTAATTCTCTTCATTGAAGCAGCTTGTGATACACGACATTTTTTGTTTTTTTATCAGGCGCAAGAACAAATAAAGCGGATGATTTTCTAACACGTGAACATGCCACGTACAACTGACCATGAGAAAAACACGGATTTACATTTTGTATGGGAAAATGTTTTTCCTTTATTTTAATTTTTCGACAACTTTCCATTTTTTTGTTTTTAATAGTTATTCTGCTATTCGGGACGGAGACAAATACTACAAATCAAAAACCATGAAAATCGGTCTAGCCGTTCTCGAGTTATAAGTGTTCGAACAACCCCGACTTTGTATTATATATGTATATATAGATTGGAAAACACATAGGCAGACCAATTTCTACACGGTTAGCGAAAAATTCATATACAAATAATTTAAATATACATAAGTACCTACATTATGCCTATAAAAAGTAAAAAACCAATAATTTCTGCTTAATATATCTGAAAAGTGATACCGTCAAGATAAACTGTACTGTATCAGTTACTCATAATTATAATAACTTTATAAAGTAAATTTATAACTTAGTAAAAAGATATATTTTGATTAATAGTTTTAAACACTACGAAGTAAGCAATGTATTAATAGCTAGTTGTTGCCCGCGGCTTCGCTTCGCATAAAGTTTTATCGTGTTATAAATCGTATAAATATAATTGTTATAAATCTTATATCTCGAATCATATACAATAAATCTTATATTATAAATCTCGAATCAATTTGATAATTTAAGTAGGGTGGCGTTTATTTGCCTTTTTAGTCGCTATCTTTAGATATACGATATACTTTAGATATACTAATTTCATGATATCCCTATAACTGTTTAACGCTTATATATTTGACATTGGCTTATGCTTCACCAGAGGACGTTATATATTATACGCGGATGATCTCAAAGTTTATGCTCAAGTGGATAGCATGGCTGATTGCCTCCATATTCAGACAGATATTGACCGACTCTTCGAATATTGCGTGAAAAATAAGCTTACTTTAAATGCTACCAAATGTAATAGCATTATATTCAGTCGCAAAAAGGAAAGCATCAACTTCAAATACCGCGTGAATGGTGAATATATCCCTGAAGTTCAGTGCATTCGAGATCTTGGGGTACAACTGGATCAAAAGCTGACGTTCGATCAACACATCAACTGTATTGTTAGCAAGGCGTTGAGGACTCTGGGTTTTGTTAATAGAATATGTAAACCATTCTCGAACATTAACATCTTTAAAACGCTTTACTTTTCCTATGTTCGTAGCACCTTAGAGTTCGCATCGCAGATTTGGAATCCGCAATATGGCGTGTATAAAAATAGGGTGGAGGGCGTCCAAAGACGTTTTACTAGATACCTGGACTATCGTGAGCACTTGGGACTTGGAACCTACGAGAGCAGGCTGAACTATTTCAGTATGTGGTCACTGGAAGACCGCCGCACAGCGGCTGATATGATATTATTGCATAAAATAATTCACAACAAAATTGATAGCCCTCATTTGGTAAATAAACTGTTGTTGTTAGTTCCACCACGAAGGGTTCGCTCTCCTCGTACGTTCGAAATCCCTAGTGTGAACACTAGTTACGCCCAAAACTCTGTTATGCACCGCTTGATGACCACATATAATAGACGATTCGAAGATATCGACATTTTTAACCTGAATCAACCTAAATTCAGCGAAGCTGTCCTTAGCTCACTAGGCGTCTAGGAAGTGATTACACAAGGAATATAATTTGAATATCTATATCCTATCCTACATATATCCCATCCCTCTCCTTTCCTATCCTTACAATAGTTCAATTGCAATTTAATTTAATTTAATTTAGTGCAATGCAATTTTTTGATCTACCGTATAAGAAAATAATGTAGGAAACAATTAATCGGCCAGCGAAACTGTGTATTAGAATAATTAGTAATAATTAATGAAGCGCTGTATGTTTCCCGAAATAAATAAATAAATAAATAAAATAACGATATCACTTAAACACTTACGTGATATAGTTATAAGTTATAAGTTTTATCTCTATTTAACACCCGTGACAACGAATTAATTGATTTTGATAGTGCTTCTTATTTTATTGCTGATGTCTTCAACAATCTCTGCCTGACTTAACCGACTTAAAAAAAGGAGGAGGTTATCAATTCGATTGTATCTTTTTTTTAATATTTGTTACCTCAGAACTCTTATACCGAATATACTTACACATTGGATATTTACTGTTTTTTTAATAGATCCCTGTAAGGTCGATATCTTTGCCATATACCGTTTTCACAAATATCAAACCGTTTCTTCAGCGCACGCCGATAAATCAACTCACCAGCTCATTTTTACCGACTTGATTTACATATATCGTTATTTCTTATTAAAAACTTATATCTATGACAATAAAATATAGCTTACAGCACAAGTCGAAAATGAAGCTTTCCATTAGTGGAAGAATTTTTCAAATCGGATAATTAGTTTCGGAAAATACCCCCTACATACAAACTTACAAATATCAAACTTACAAACTTACAAACATACAAACTTACAAATATTACTTCTTTATAATATTTGAATAAAAATGGCCGGGCACTGTATGTTGTAGTATTGATAATTCCGTTTATCAAAATAAAACTTAGTTTAGTATTATAATACAGTGTTAGTTCGCGAAAAGATTGCATCTGCCCTATGATTCTGAAGCGACGATACTATATACGATTGTCGTCACTCGGCGATATTTGCGATCATGGAAGCGAATTGACAGTCCTTAGACATCAGAAGTAAGGTTACGATAAACGACAGTATGTCTTGTGAGATTCCGTCTGCATGTCGTTATTTTAGGATATAGCGTCTATAGCAGTGCGACATACCATCTAGCAGGATAAAACGCGAGATAACATACAAAAGTGTGTAATAAAAAAAATAAAAAAATGTAACCTAAATGTTTATATAAAAATATTTTATTTTCTCGCATTAGAAGGCTTGCTAAAATGCCACATTTTATGACAGTAATTTAAAAACGGATTCACCAAAATAAAAAAATAAAAAATTGTTGATCATTTTCTTTTTCGTAAAGAGGTGAAGCGAAACTCGACTACTTAGAGCAGTATATTACCGCATCGGGCGCTGAGTAGGTACATAAGCCCGCATGTGATTTGCATATTATATAAAAACATCGGTTGTGTCACCCCAAGCCTGGCAAGTAGCCAAGGGCTGATTTTATCTGAATATGAATTTCATAAATAACATCGATGAGCGCATTCTCTCGGCCTGCAGACGAATCGGCTAGGCTTCGTTCCATCAGTCGTTTTTCTATTATTATTAACATTTCATTATTAATAACATGATTATTTACCATTTTATTTAATTTCACACGATTGCCTATTGTCCTTATTCTATTTTAATTTATCTGTTGTCCGTATTCCATTTCAATTATTTTGAATTGTTATTATTCTTCAATACTTATTTAATTGTGATGGTTACAATAAATGTTTTTTTTAATAATTTTAAGTTGCCGAATATATCTACTTATAAACAAGTAAATATATTAAAAGGAATAAAAATCACGAATGCCGTCACAAAAACAGAACTACTGTATTTATAATTGTTTTTTTATGTTTGTGGTTCAGGTATTTATATATGTGGTTTAGGTATCTGCATTAGTTGATCTATCGAAATTTTCGGAATGTATATAAACAGGCCTCTCATATGGTACTAAACACGATATATTTATGTTAATTTATTGACATTTGGAGATTTGGACATTTAGACGACTATTATTATATAAAATCGAAGACTATCGCGGTTGTTTGACATTATAAATAGGATAGAACTAATTTACCGCGTGAAATTTGTAGCACCCGACGTTTCGATGACGTTGCAGCCGCCGTTGTCCAGGGTAGACTGAAAGAGCTGTCAATCCGTTGTTTTGCGGGTAGGCCGCATACCGCTGCCGCCACTGCGTAAGTTATAACGTTGGCGGGGGGCCGGGCACCGAAACGTCGAGTGCTACAAATTTCACGCGCTAAATTCGTTTCTATCTTATTTATAATAGACGACTATTTATGTAGTTGATATTTGGATAGTTAAGGTACCCTATGACACTCGGGCTGACATGATGATTCTAACAATACCACATACTTCTAATCAGTTTGAGCGTTTAGAAGTTATCGTGGAATAAATAATCGGAAAATATAAATAGATGAGTGCTGAACATATAACAGCCCTTTTTTGTTGGACTGTCGTGTACGAACTAAAGAGCACGCTGCCATGGAACAAGTCCTGACACAGTTGGGCGGCAGCAGCACACATAATATGCAAATGCTCTTAATCGTGTTATTTTTTTATCTGACAAAATGTAATGATTATTATTCATCCATATGAATTATTATTATTTGTTGAGTGGGGCTTTTCTAAGGTCTTTATGAGCCTTGTAACACTGCGACCATTGCTGATCTATTGTGTTCGCCACCTACTATAGTTCTGCGCTAAGCTTTGTGTCATTTAAGAACCGCAGCGGGCTTATGGCGCCAGATTCTTGTACCTCCTCAGGTTGGAGGTAATGACCACCCAAGTGGGTGTATCTTTTACGCATCAGCGGGCCACACTCGCACATGAGGTGCTGGGAAGTTTCCTCTGCTCCTTGGCAGAGCCTGCACATTTTTATCCATATGAATAGTACAACCATGTAGTTTGTAACTGGGTTAATTGATTAAATAAATAAACAAATGTTATGATATGGTGAGTAATGATGCCATAAAAATGTATTGATGTATTTTTTAGAGTTATGTTAGTGCACCTATTATTCTACATAAACATACTGCACATAAATACAGTCTATGTGTCTACGCGACTTTTGCTACCCCGCGTCCCTCGCCATCTATCTCAGCTCACCGCTCACACTCCAGAATTCTAGCAGTCTATAACAGCTACGCTTTTGCTCTAAACAACCTTTAATGGCATTGCTGCATCTATCAGCGGCTCCCACGTGCGTAGCCTTAATATGCCTTTATAAATTACGACCCAATAAAATATATTCAACGTAGCGTAATATCAATATGCTACCAAATTGCTATATAAATCACTAGTACACGCGAGTACTGAAACGCCCTAAAAAATATTTTAAGTATAGAGATTTCGGTCGCCACTTTAGGGAGAGTTAGATTATGGTGTTTATGATGAAGTTTATGAAAAGCTTACAGAGCTCTCGGTTTCGTATTGAGAGCATGCAAACCATTCTCCGACATTAATGTGCTCTTCACTCTTTATAACGCCTACGTTCGCAGTATAGTGGAGTTTGCGTCACCTATATGGTCACCGCAGTACAATGTACACATTGACCGTATAGAGTGTATTCAGAAAACCATCGTAAGGCACTTGTGTCATCGAACCCTCGCTGAATATACCTCATATTCTGACGGCTTGGCAATGTTCGAAATGCTGAGTCTTCAGCAGCGTCGTAAAGTGACTGATATGACTTTCTTCCACAATATACTTTCGCATCATATCGACAGCCCACAAATTCTAAGCAGAATAGCCTTAAATGTCCCATCGCGCCGAACTCGTCGCCCAAGGGTATTCAATATACCCAGACTCCATACAAATCAAGCAAGGAATTCAACTCTGCATCGAATTATGGAAGCCTACGATGAATCGTTTCAGGAACTAGACATATTCTCAATGAGCAAAAACGAGTTTATCAGAGTGGTAATAGACCAGACCTTAAAAGCTTGAACAGATACATACCTGTGCAGAATCACACACTCTCATATATACACAACTATGACACATACATGTAGATGTACTTACACACACCCATTAAACACACATCACAATCACACATATAAACACACTCATCCTGCTCTATCATACACACTTACAAATCGAGAGAACATGATAATATAACATAATATATAAATATTATTACACAACATCACGCACATTAACTGTATATTACCAGGAGACTATTTTGGCCGTAATATTGTTATTATTATTTATTAACTTAAGACCCGAGCGCTGTTTTTCTCTTTTGTTGGAATAAAATAAAAATAAAAATAAAAATAAAAATGATTTCGATGAAGAATAGCTCTTTATAATCTATCCTCTGAATGTCTATTTGACTCCATTAAAGTAAATGGACGGTGAAAGTAAAAGTCCAAAATACAGAAAAATATTATTATGTTTTATTGCAAATCCTTTGTTTAATTAAGTACATACAAAGTGCTGTGCGAGGTCACGCTCGCGTCGTGGTGCAATTTCCGTCATCAAGGCGCGCGCGTTTGCTTCCTTGAAGGAAATGTGAAGACTGGTGGCGTTCGCCAGGATCTGAGAGGAAGCAGTGAAGGGCGCGCAGATACGATGACGCATTTTGCTTTGTTTACCGCATGTATGAATGATTTTGTTGTGATCGCATGAGCTGCTACTTATGTATGTAAAAAAAATATTACACAACAGTCCTTTCAGTGTAAAGGATAGTATCAATGTAAAACCCAATAATATCGTTTTATAGGAAACTTTTATTTCCATTTTGTTCATTATGTATATTTAGACTAACGGCCAAAACTATTGTAAAACTGAAAATTGTAACGAAAATATATTTTTTTCACATGGCCAGGGAACTCGCCTGATTTAAATCATATTGAAAGATCATGGAGAATAATTGTCACGAAAATATCCCTAAATCGTCACAAAATTAAACGAGAGCTTCATGAAACAATAATTAAAATTTGGCACAATGAAATACCGAAACAAGTGTTGCGAAACCTCGTTGATTCCATGCTTAAAGAGTGTCCGCTGTATTTAAAGCCAGAGGTGGTCTAAGATAATAAACGCTTTGAGGTTAAATTGCACTCATTTATTATATTTTTTACTCGCAAGATCTTAGGTAAGCTCTAAATTGTTTATCTATTTAATTTTATTCCGGAATATCGAAAGGTATGCGGATTTCTGATACCTGTATTTTTTGTATCCTATTTTTTATACAAATAAATAATTATTTTTTCCAATACTCAAATCTTGTCTTTAAAGTAATTTAACATATTGATATTTAAACAAATGTATCAATTTTTATACTAAAAAATAACGAATTATCAATTTTGCAATGCTTTTGATCAGTAGTGTAGATGCGATACCAGGGGTCTATGCCAGAACCTCCGTTTTGCCGTGGTACTTATTCCTCGCAAGGCAGGAGTCATAAGCGGTTTCATTTTAAGTTTTCAGTTGTCCGCGATAAGAGAACCTTACAAGTTTGTAATACACAAACTAATAAGTATATAAACTTTTTTATTGTATGCACGACATTTTCTACGTACGAGTAACCGTACCGCTTTAATAAAGTCTCTCTTCCGTTTCGCGAACGTAATTGAAATAGTCGAATGCAAGTGGACGCGTGCCCGCGGGCAGTAAGTATAAGCAGCGACGAAAGCTCGCGTTTTCTGCAATTTTTACAATCTTCCTTTATCACCCTCATTATGTCGGGTGGGTAGGTGAGGAGGCCGGGCGTAGACCGTAGTCGACCGATGCAAATTATCGTGCCCAGCTAGACCATGGGCTCGCACGCTTGCCGCTAATTTCAGCGTTCCTACAAAAACAGGCCTCACACGCGCCGTGTTTGCTAGTAATAATGTAATATTTTTATCTGTTAGTGGCCACGTGAGTGGGTGTCCCCAAATGTTTATTACATTTATTCTCTAGCTTTCTCTCTCTCTCTCTCTCTCTCTCTCTCTCTCTCTCTCTATCTATCTATCTATCTATCTATCTCTATCTCTCTCGCGCGCACACACACACACACACACAAAATTGGAGTTATCGATTACAACGCGCGAACCCGTCACCGCAGCGGGCAGCCTCGCCATCAAGAATTAACCATCAGGATATCAGGATACAGGATACCTCCAACCTCCCGACTGGTTACGGGTCCAAAGTCTCTTGCGCAGTATTCACTGGTAATTCAGTTTAAATTTATCGCGGACCATTAGCACCTTTTACTCGGCTCAAAATTCAGGATCAGTAGCCAACTGGTCATTTCAAGAGTCGTTGACGACAGGTCAACCTCCACCCCCGCTGCTTAGGAGACAGTATATTTCCATAGCCTCCACACTCCTTCCCGGCCCAAACTGCACGAAACCGTTCGCTACCGGATCCATTAAATTCCAGAGTTGTGTTCGATCTCTTCGTCTATCGCACTCAATCGCTGTTAGTTCTATTTTAAGAATAACCATCGTCGGAGGTGTGGCTGAAGTCGCTTGTGTCGCTGGTCCGCTCGGCAAAAAAAATATATATATTAAAAATATACAAACATATGCACTATTTAAAAAACTTACCAAGGATTTTTTATTGCAAAAATGTCTATATGGCACGGACTTTTAAAATTTTATATTCACAATTGACTACTTGTTTATTTTATTTATTTATTATTTTTTTTAAACTTCCATTTTAATCCTATTCTGAACACTTTATTTTATAGACAATTTACTTACTGATTATGTATGTAACATGATTTAGGAATTATTGCTTTTATTTTTATATTTTTACTCTGATTATTATTTGATTCTTTTCAAATTGGACTCCTTGATTATTATTATTATTATTATTGATTTATTTATTTGCGAGATTATTCAATGGATTTGCATTTCTATTATTTTTTCTTTTTTATTTATAGATTTATACTCTTTTTTTTGGATTTGGTATTTCTATTATTGCTATTATTATTTATCTATTTCTTAATGCTCTTTTTAATATTTAGACAATGTAATGGTTGATTTTGTATAGTTTATTGACTTTCAGATTTCTAACGTGATTTAATTTTATTTTTGCCAGATATATGATATGTTTAAAATATGAATATTATAAAAAATGTATTTATTAATTGTAAGTTCCATACCCTCGCAGGGTTGTTTTGGAATAAATAAACTTTGAACTTTGAACTTTGAAATACTAACTCGCTTATTTCTCAGTATTGTCGCGGCTTGGGGTTATCCTGGGTCGGGAAGCATCTCCTGCACGGGTCTTGCGCCGCTTGATTTCAGTAGCGTATTAAATTCTGTCGACTCGCTTAATATCACTTTGCTCCCTCAATTTCACATGTAAGATATATGAGGGACACTAAAAAAGTTATCTACCTAAGAGTGAAAGAAGCAATTTAAAAAAAAAATGTTCATCACTGTAGTCTCCCCTCAACTCAACGCACTTATTACATTTTCCCGGTAATGCGGAAATCCTTCGAAAAAAATATTTCTCTTAGTCTGCTAAGAATTCATTCACGGTGCACTTTACTGAACAATCGTCCTCAAAGCGTTTCTCTCGAAGGTGAGACTTAAAATTTCGGAACGTGTAGAAGTCACTAGGAGCCAGGTCAGGGTTATAGGGTGGATGATTGAGCTCCAAAAAGCTATATTCCCTTACGGCAGCGACAGCTTTGATGCACTTGTGCACAGGGGCATTGTCATGCAGGAGCAGCACCCCTGACGTCAAAATTCCGTGTCTTTCCTGCTTAATGGCGTTCCTCAAATTGTACAGAGTTGATGCGTAGGCTTCGCCGGTGATGGTTTTCTTAAATTCCATATTACTCAATCAGCAGTATACCCCACCTGTCCCAAAATATGGTGGACATGGCTTTAAATGCTGATGGTTTTACATTGATTTTTTTCGAAGACAGGGATTCTTTGTCTTTACACTGCAATTACTGTTGTTTGGTTTTGGGGTCATAGCAATGGACCTAAGTCTCATCCCCAGTAACTATTTTGCCAAAAAATCCTCTTAATCCTCTTTAAACACCTCAAGATTTTCTTTACAAACGTAAACTCGGCTTTTTTTATGTGACCATTCTAGGGACCCACCTTTTACTGGCCTTTGTCAAAACACAATTTGTATGTAGGATTTATAACAGTGATGGTTTGGCAACTTTACACTCATTTGATATAATTGAGACACTTGTACTCGTCTATCTTTCATACCCATGTTTTCGATTTTCTTGATCACGTCTGCAGAAGTGGCAATCACATACCTATCATCTTCCTCGATGGATTATTGACCCCATTCAAACTGCTTTGACCAAAACAATACTTGATAATAAGAAGGGGGACAGTCATTGTACTAAACACACATACGTTCATAAATCCCGTTCGGCTGATTTTCTTCTAAAGTCAAAAACTGTATCACCGATTTTAATTTAGTCTTATCCATTTTTTGCACTTTACTTTACTGTAAGTCCGCTCCGCGCAAGAGTAATGCATGCATTGAACTGAAATCGTGCCACGACATGTCTGGATCATGTTCCAACTTGTATTTTATATCTGACAGCCATAACCTAATAACTCACCATCGGGGTCGATAAATTATCTAATGTCCCTCTATCTGGATTTAGTCGGTTAGTTGCTTTCGGTTCATTACTAACTCTATTATGGTCTCATGAAGTCTGTAATAATTTCTTTGCATCGAAAATTTTGACCTGGCTAAAAACTAATTTTACAGACATTTTGATATCAAAAAAGCACGCATGAAGATACTATATTACATGCCTAGATACAGGCCGTTAAACCTAGATAAATGGTGGATTTACATGTCATATGAATAGTGCCAATTATTGCGATTATTCATGTACATTGTCCAATAATATACAGGAATAGAATGTTACAAAAGGGAAATAAATAAATATAGTGGAGTGGTTTCCTCAGTCACTCAAAGTGCTTTATTTACCGACAGGTCTGAAAGGGCTACAGCCATTTAGTTATACGTATACACTCAATGGCTACAGCCAAAAATTTATTCCGCTTCAAAGCCGATACAATGCATTGGCTTTTAACCCGGCATTACACGAGTTAAAATAGTTTCAAGAGTACAAATGAACGGACTGATTGGAGATGTGGAATTATTAGCATCAGCACAGTGCTTTATAGAACTGATTAATCTGTACAGTGTCTGTGAACACACTAGGCACGCATAAATTCGCCAGAATTATAACAGTTCTCTGTTATAAAAAAACTACCCTCGAGATACCATTTAAGTTCAGTCCACCTTCTGACCAAAATATTTCTTATCGATTTGGGTAAAATTGTATATTGCCGATAACAGGAGAAAATAATGTAACATCAAATCTGTACAGAAATGCCTAAAATTTTGACAAGTAGACACATTTTAAAACAATATCTAAAAATTTCATACAATAATACTCTCTTTCCATTTTGGATCAAAACCAGATAAATATTTTTTTGTTAGCATTTTAGTAATTTAAGTGAACATGAAAAACTGCCTGAAAACATTAAGTAAGTAATAATAAAGCATTAATTAAGTAATAACTCAAGTAATAATAAGGTTTTTAATAAAATATTGTTGGATTTTGTATTTATCCGTATAATACATATACATTTACGAAAAGTACTGCATTAAACTTTTAATTTTACACTAAACATGCTATATTTATTCTAATATCTAGTAATTTAGACATTTAGATGATTATTTATTTAACATTTTTAGCACTTTGGGTACCCTATGCCACGATTTCAACAATATCACACACTTCTAAATCTGTTCAAGTGTTTAGAAGTTATGGTAGAATAAAGAAACGGAAAACATACCTACCTGAATCCTAAACACTCCTTTTTTTGGCAGTCGTGTAAAAACACCTTTCGAACAAAAAACGTTTATTTAAACATCGGTAATATTTTGTGGAGAGTATCAATTGAACAATTTGTATACCTAACTTATTTTGCTAAATTGATATTCTAAATATTTCTCTCTGTACTCGACCTACCGGGTTTATTCCTGACGGCCGCGAAGAGGAAGATCGAAAAAAAAAACTGAACTGTTAAATGATGACTGTCTTTTACGCTAAAGCGTAACGCGGATTTATATTGAAGACGCTGCTTTTTCCTGATTTAAGAGCAAGGGGTCGCGGCATACACCCAAGACACTCGGGATGACATAACAATTCTAACATTATCAAACACTTCTAAATCGATTCAAGCTTTTAGAAGTTATGGTGAAATAAAGAAATGGAAACATACATACATGCATCCTAAACATATAACACTCCTTTTTTACGCAGTCGTGTAAAATTGAGTCCGTGACGAATTTAATCGGCCCAAGAGTCCGTGTCGAGTTTACCGCCGGGTTCGAAGTTGTTGCTTGATATACATTTGCTTATTATAAGACTGTCTGGAATCTAGTAATGTAATCTATAAACGGACGGTCGATATTGTTGCTCTGATCCATTGGCATGGCCGTAGGTATTTCCGGCCGTGTACAGTCTGCTTAATGATACTACTTTTCGGAATCTGACTCGCGTGCTCCCTGCTGCGGCTACGCCAGCTAATTTCATAAATTGAAAAGCGCATTTCATTTAAGGGTGGTCGAATATGTACTATCCATTAAACTAAACGTACAGTTCATATAACCACATGATTTTCATATACAAGATAAGCTGCACATGCAGTTTATCTTGTTGTACCACGAAACACTACTCTACAGTCCTCGTAAAGCAGTCTAAACTCCGAGTACAACGTTGCAATCTTGACAATAGGGGTGGATCAGCAGCACTCCTTATACTTGCCACAGTTTCGTCGAGAAATGAACTACAGTTTGCTTTTTGATTCCCTTGATCGAATAAAACGAAGGTTTGGTGAAGTGTCCTCTAATCTTCCCTTGACCCACTCAATCTGGTCAACGCGCACACCGAGCCGCTCTTCGTTACACACTAAATTCAAAAATATATCCTAGCCGCATCCTGCCTGTTGACGTAATTAGAGATAACGCCTTCATAATCTTCTCGTATTGTACGATAAACTAATTTACTTATTTTATTTTCCTGTTGCTGAGGGCATATCTTAAATATATATACAATACACTGTTTGTATATATATATATATATATATATATAGATATATATATATATATATATATATATATATATATATATATATATATATATATATATATATATATATATATATATATATATATATATATATATATATATATATATATATATATATATATATATATATATATATATATATATATATATATATATATATATATATATATATATATATATATATATATATATATATATATATATATATATATATATATATATATATATATATATATATATATATATATATATATATATATATATATATATATATATATATATATATATATATATATATATATATATATATATATATATATATATATATATATATATACCTATATATATATATAATCTTTCTTTTAAGAATTCGTTTAAAGGATGACACTTTGATGAAGAAATAAAAATAATAAAAGCCACTTACATAGCTGGAAGGTTTTCCCGGACTGGACTGGGAAATGCTTATTGTTTAAACGAGATGTATTCTTGGATGAGTACCACTTTCGACGGTACACTGTAGGTTTAATGGGATCCCTTTATCGCTAGCGAAAATTTGTCTTTAATAAAGACATTTTATTTTGGTTTGCAAAAGGATACGCTTTGTTTTTGAGATGTGGATGAAGGGTGATCGTTCGCTAGCGATAAAGGGATCCCATTAAACCTACAGTGTACCGTCGAAAGTGGTACTCATCCAAGAATACATCTCGTTTAAACAATAAGCATTTCCCAGTCCAGTCCGGGAAAACCTTCCAGCTATGTAAGTGGCTTTTATTATTTTTATTTCTTCATCAAAGTGTCATCCTTTAAACGAATTCTTAAAAGAAAGATTTTACAAAAAACCAATCAAATATTAACTATATATATATATATATATATATATATATATATATATATATATATATATATATATATATATATATATACATATATATATATATATATATATATATATATATATATATATATATATATATATATATATATATATATATATATGTATATGTATATATATATATATATATATATATATATATATATATATATATATATATATATATATATATATATATATATATATATATATATATATATATATATATATATATATATATATATATATATATATATATATATATATATATATATATATATATATATATATATATATATATATATATATATATATATATATATATATATATATATATATATATATATATATATATATATATATATATATATATATATATATATATATATATATATATATATATATATATATATATATATATATATATATATATATATATATATATATATATATAAGTAAGTAAGGTCTCTTCCTACTTATCATTACACTATACTTATTTAATCTAACAAGTTGTTACATACTATTCAGAACGTTATTTATTGTCTAAAATAAGTACGGTTGGTCGATCTTCGCCCTCATTCGCTCTCCCGACTTTATTTCGACCGATGTAATTTGACACTCCCTCGCTTGCCAGAGATGACCTTCTTTCCACGAATTGAGACATTTAACATTCCTCAACCCTTCGAGTAGCAACTTAATTTCATGGCAGACCGCGGCAATTTATTGGAATTTCTTGCAATATCGCCGCGCTCGACAAAAAGTACTATAACTATGGAACTACTATAGCAATCATAAAAAATAATAACTGTGCAATGATCGCATTGAAATTTCGTATATAGAATATTAAATCTCATTTTGTAAAACAATTAGATAATTATGAATAAATATGAGAAATTCTGAAAAGTGAAAAAAATCGGCATTTCTAACTTGTACTTGTCTTACAAAAAAATACGGAACCCTGTTTATAAATTGTAAATACTATCGTTATCTTTATTAGATTCTCTATCAAAGTTAATATTTAGTTTTGCTTATTTACACACAAAACTAATTAGATATTAGCTCATAAAAACTAATAAAATTTTTGATGATTTCTCGAAGAAAAAAATGAAGATGTTTGACAAGGAATTTTACCAGAAATATCCGCGAAATGACGCGCAAAATTATTCTAGCGACCGTTTATGTATCTATGGTAATAATGAGATATTTGGTATGGATTTTAGGATGCGCTAAGTGCGCTCCGGGATTTTTTTTAAGCCCAATGAATATAGGATTTAATTAAAAATTCCCCGTATAGATGCCTAGAAGTTATATAAAGATTTTTTAAAGTAACACCCTATTGTAGTAATCGGGAAAAAGGGAAAAATATTTTGTCACACTATAAAACTGCTTGTAAAGCGCTTTCACAGCGAGAGCAAGTTCCGCACCACTCCAATAATCCATTATTATCAAATGGCAACGCCTTCACAACTACGCATTAGTTCCGAACAACTTTCGGCACTGCAGTGTTGTCAAGGTTTAATATTTCCCGTTTCCCTAATGGTGGGAATCCATTAGGTTCGCCCACCAACTCTGCTCCGCGCACCTGCAACTGCTCCAGTAGTGGATACGTTGGCGCTCCTGGAGCGTGCAATGTTGCACGCTCCGCGGCGAGCGCTCCAAGTGGTGGCGGTAAATGCGCGAACATAAAGTGATGCGCAGTGCGTTCGTGGACGCGAGCAAAGAAAGACGTCGGTGGTCACGTTCGGCGTTCAGTAAACGCGAATCCGTCGCTATGGAGTGGGCCAAAGAGAAATGTCTAGCTCTAATCGAGGAGTACATAAATTATACAGTGCTGTGGAATACGAAGGATTAGACATTTAATAATAAATACTGGCGATGACATGTTCGCTCAATGTTCGAATGAAAACTGCGCAGCACTCGTTGTTCTTGAGTTGATGCGCGTACCGTCTCTCTTTGAGCAGTTGCAGATGCGCTGTGCGATATCCCGCCTCGTAACTAAACCGTCAGACGGGGATATCAAGTGGGTTGCTTGTGGATCGATTGGTTGCTTGTGCAAAAGTTTAAATGACAGTGGAAGCATAGAATGTCACGTTGCGGGTTTAATGACAAAGATAGTATAATATAATAAAAGAAATGAATTAGTAAAATGTATCTTTATTTAAAACTCGTCGACCGACCGACAGATATATGGGCGATAAAGCGCCTAGACAATTTAGATTATTCTTTGGATTTAATTTACTGAATGTAACATTAGAAAGAGCAAGAGCCTCAGGTCTAGGGCATATTTCTCGAGTTCAACTTCTGGGAATAGGTTCCGAGGACGGGTAGGCAAAAGGTGAATATTGGGGAGATTCCGCGGCTTAGCCAACGCGGACGTCTTGCGGGGTCGGGCACTGGCTGCCTTGAAGACGGCCCCTGAAGAGGTGCTTGAAGAGCGAAGATGAAAAGCATTCTTAAAGACTCTTATATTAGATACAGGAATATTTGTAAAAAGTCTTAAACATTACTAAAAACAAATATTATAGCCAAAAAATTAAAGATACACAACACGATGCTAAAAAAACATGGAAGTTAATAAATGAGATTACTCATAGGAAAAAAGATCACTCTTCAAATATCCAAGAAATTATTATTAATGATGAAGTAGTACCTTGTGACAATAATAATAAAAATAAAATTGCTGATTATTTTAATACTTTTTTCACCGACATTGGTAATAACTTGGCTAATGCAACAATGCGCAAATTAAATAGGTCTGAGGATGAGCTGGCAGATTCGTACAATAAGGCTAATACGCAACCATCTCTTACGTTTTCACCTACAAACCCCACGGAAATTGACAATATTATCAACAATCTGAAACCAAACAATTCTACCGGTACTGATTGCATTACATCCAAAACTCTCAAAAACAGCAAATACAGCTTATCTTCGCCACTTTCCTATATTGTAAACTTAAGCATGTCAACAGGAGTTTTCCCTAACGATCTGAAAATTGCAATTGTCTGCCCTATATTCAAAGGCGGAGCGAAGCACGATGTAAGCTGCTACCGACCGATCAGTCTCTTGAGTACAATATCGAAAATTGTGGAAACGGTAGTAAAGAAACGCATCGTTGCGTTTATCGACGAAAACAATATTTTTTCACCAGCGCAATACGGCTTCAGATCAGGTATGGGTACTCAGGACGCAATTGCATTTCTCACGGAAAAAGTAGTGAAAGCGCTTGACGAGGGAGAAAAATGCTTAGCTGTGTTTCTAGATCTTGCGAAAGCATTTGATACCGTCTCCCATCGTATTTTATTTGCTTAACTCGAAAACGCTGGAATTCGCAATTTGTCCAAAAAATGGTTGATTAGTTACCTTACTGGCAGGACTCAGAAGACTAGACTAGGAGAGACGTTAAGTTCTCAAGCCACAATTAAATTTGGCGTTCCACAAGGAAGCGTACTCGGTCCGTTGCTGTTTCTGCTATATATCAATGACTTACCTAACGTCGACTTAGAAGGGGGCGAAGCTTTGATGTTTGCAGATGATACTGTGATTATCTTTAAAGGCAAATCATGGCAAGAGGCATATATTAAGGCTGAACGCGGTCTTTGCCGAGTAAAGCACTGGCTCGATCACAACCTACTTACTTTGAATATAGCTAAAACAAAACATATGACATTCGCCATCAGTAACATCAATCGCCTCCAAGGTAGTATGCCAAACCTTCACTTACGCGACTGTGTACATGCTGACTACAATTGCCCATATTGTCCATATACGACTATTGAGAAAGTGAGTAAAATAAAGTACCTTGGAGTTATTGTAGATGATAAGCTCAACTGGAAGGACCACATACAGGGTACTGCATCAAAAGTCCGCCAACTTATTCACATATTTAAGGTACTAAGGAGTGTAATCTCAAAACCCTTAATCAAAACCATCTATTACGCTTTAGTCAATAGTATACTATCATATGGGATCCTTGGATGGGGTGGCGCGTCACTTTCAGCTCTAGATCCCTTAATTAACCCATTTTCGACCGGTGTTCGATTAATCGAACATGAAATTTGTCCATTTTCAATATTTTTTTTAACTATGAAAGTAAATAATATCGGCAATATAGTTAGTATCATTCATTACTATGATCTTTTGGCTATTCGAAAATAATATCCATCACCCCCCCTCCACCCACCTCCGTAATTTTGGGGGAGGTTGAAAAATACCTGGCCGATAGACCTTTCTTGTAAATTATATTAAAAATATATAATTTAAAATAATAATAATAATAATAATAATATCTTATGGCTAAAGGACAAAGCTATCTTTTTCAATCAAAAAATCAACACCTGGCAATACCTGGATGGCACAGGTATGAGTCAAAGTTAGTGTTCGATTAATCGAACGTTGGTGCTTATCCCATACCATAAAATTCCATACAAATGAAACATATCGTAGTATAAGTGAATAGACAAGATTGTGTCAGTAAAAAACAATTGTTTATTGATTTTTTGGAATGTTAGATGATTTACAGAATAGTAAAGAGTTTTTAGGAAAATAAAAAAATTATTTTTCATGGAAAACTTTGAAACAATGCGAGTGCATATGCTTGCCACATTTCTCGCACATCCAAATTGTTGGTTTGCCACAGCCTTTCAACTGGCATCGACGATGTGTCCCTTCCGGCTGACGGACGATGAGGTGTTCACCAACCACGTTTGGTAAGTTTCGCGGTCTCTGGAACTCCAGGTCATCATCCACTTCTAATCCTTCTTTATCATCGGTCAACAGAAGAGACTCAGTGACGGACAGCTTGAATTGTTTCTGGCTCATTGGTTTCTCGTTTTTATATTTCGCGACCATATAATGCAGTTTCCAAGCATTCACAACAGAAGAATTCAGGGTGTTTATCCAAAGTGGCCAGTACCATTTCTTTCCACGGATGTTGACTCGATAATTTCGAATGGCGTTGTCGTGAAGATCAACGCCGCCCATCCCTTTGTTATAGTGGCGAAGCACAGCTGGCTGATCCACGTTGACAAATTTACCTTCTTCTCTTGGCCCTTTCTTAGAAGCCTTAGTTGCTTTTTTCCA
The DNA here is from genome assembly GCA_944548615.1 of Micropterix aruncella. Classification (NCBI taxonomy): domain Eukaryota; kingdom Metazoa; phylum Arthropoda; class Insecta; order Lepidoptera; family Micropterigidae; genus Micropterix; species Micropterix aruncella. Next base: position 24,573,301 of record OX155964.1, on the reverse strand, counting down.
ACGCCGAACAGAGTGGAGTGGCAGAATCTGATCATAATTTGTAGCAATTGTTACCTCCTTATTATCTTGCCAGCGACAAAGAGTGATCTGGTTGTTAGAGTCGTACATATAATCATGTTCGCCGCGAGGCAAATCTTTTCCGGTTTTCATATTAGTAGCACCGCCAGATACACGATTACAGCGAACAGTTCCAGTGGCACAGAATCCCTTTTCTGATAGCAAGCACATAAGATGATAGGAAGTAAAGAAGTTGTCGAAAAATACCACGTGACGCATGGGGGCCTCGACATTACTAAGTAAACGGAGAACGACATCAGCTCCAAGACCAACCTCTGTGTTGTATTCATCGGATTTTCCACAGTAAGGGATGAAAAAGAACAAATATCCGGTTGACGAACAGAGGCACCAAAGTTTATATCCAAAACGAATCGGTTTTCCTAGAATAAACATTTTGCAACTATGGCGGCCGAAATAGGCCACCATCTGCTCGTCTATGGACAAAAACTCCGCCCAAATGCCAAACTGCATAAACTTTCTGTTTATAATATTGAAGAATGGACGAAGCTAAAATCAATGAAATACAAATTAGGAAACTTCAATCACAATAATATAATGAAAATTATAGTACCTTGGCCATCTTATCGTTAGTATCTAATTCGTCATTATTGGCAAAATGAATGTATCTCTTGATGTGCGTGAACGTAGCTCTCGACATTGCTTGCTTTACCATTGGAATTCCCATTGACAGCTTCGAAGACCAATAATCCTCAACAGAAGGCAAAGTGTGGTAGCCCGACAGCATTAAAATCCCCAAGAATCTCTTCAATAAAACCAAGTCTAAATGAAAATCCGTGTTCTTCTGGGCTGCAAATCGGTTGGTCTCAGTTATGATATGATCCAACACCTCCCTATCATAAAACTTTGAAAATATTTGAATTGGCGAAAGATCTTTAAGTTTTTCACACACCTCTTTTTGCATGTCGGACAACGGAGCGGCATTAGGCGATATATCATAATGTAATTGCTTCTTTCCTCTATTCCTGGACCATTTTGGAGTTCCAAATGAACTCAATGGTTTGCAACTGACTTTCGGTTTTTTACGAGGTGGGACAGTCGATTTAGCAGCTGATTTAGAAGCTGATTTAGAAGTTGACGGCCCAGCCTCCGGTTCAGATTCTACAATCTCTTCAAAACCAATATCCTCAAGAATATTTCGCTCAGTCTCAATTTCCACATAGCCGGCAACCTCAGTCAAAGCACTTGGATCCGAATTAATTGCAATGAAATTGTCGTCGATTAATTCTTCATCCGATTGTTCGTCTACCTCCGGTGGGAGTATATTGACAGATTGAACAGGATTTTCATCATCGCTCCAACTCTCTATAATATCTTAAATCTCCTTCATTGTTAATTTCTTCGAACGTGGCATTTTGCAATTCTAGAATCAAATAACAATACATATTCACTCAATAACATAACACTCGCAAAAACACATCGTACGAATCAATATTTTACTAAATACTGACCACTTATTTTGCGATAGAAATGATTAGAAACTACCAAAATGTAAAAATATGATAAGCACGCACAAAACACGTTTATTCCTGTTGAAAACACAATAGAAATGGAAGAGACGCGGTCACTTGACAGTAAAATTTGACATTTCGTATTTGTATGGGATTTTATGGTATGGGATAAGCGCCAACGTTCGATTAATCGAACATTTGTTTTTTTGACATAACGGTAAAATGGGTGGGGGTAGTTTTTTTTTAATGGTGGATTTGGAATCAGGGTACTCTAATTACCCTAGAAATATACTTTATTTTTAAAAAATCAGCAATTTTTGCAGCGCGGTCGAAAATGGGTTAAGGCTCAAAAGTCAATAATAAGGGTAATAAATAAAAAGCCTTTTAGGTTCTCCAGCGACCACTTATTTAAAGAGTTCCAAATCCTAGACATACGCCAATTATATGTGAAAGTATCGACAATATTTTATTACACCCACACAGAGCGGCATATGATTAAATCTCATACTATCAGAACACGCGCAGTTACAGCCATGCAACATGATGTTCCCCTGATGAAAACTAAATTCGCCCAACGACATTTTTCTTTTCTAGCTGTCCGACTACACAATAGAATACATTCGGAATTAAAAGTGAAGTTAGATACCATACGAGGAAGAAAAATTATGACGGAATGGTTGATTGAGCTAGGAAGAAACGAAACGGAGAAATTAGTTAATTATAGTGCTGTATAAGAATACCAAACTACATAAAATTACTGCTTTATGTATATGTATAGATTATATGTATAAATGTATATATGTATATATGTGTATGTATATGTGTAGATGTATATGTTTATATGTGTATGTGTATATATGATTATTTAATATTATTATGTATATTATATTATAAATAGGATAGAAAACGAATTTACCGCGTGAAATTTGTAGGACCCGACGTTTCGGTGACGTTGCAGCCGCCGTTGTCTAGGGTAGACTAAAGAGCTGTCAGTCCGTTGTTTTGCGGGTAGGCCGCAAACCGCTGCCGCCACTGCGTAGGTTATAACGGTGGTGGGGGGCCGGGCTCAGAGCGCGGGAATTTTTAAAATCCGTCTTGCACACAACACTCACTGTATCCTGTTTTACGTCTTTGCGTTCGGCGTTCGGCGGCGGGAACATTTTAAGAAGAGGGTTCCACGTAGAAGAGAGTTTGTAGCCGTCATCTCTATTGAAGTTCGGAGTTCTTCTTATTTCAATGGCTTCCCGGATCATGCGAGGAAAGTAGAATTGTTCCTTGGATAGAACAATGGGATTTTGAAACTGCATCCAGTGGTTACTTCCGCTATCCAATATATGTTCGCAGATCGCCGATTTTTCTCGCTGAACGTTTTTAACAGCTTTGATGTGTTCTGTCAGTCGCGTGGCTATGGGCCGTTTCGTTTGTCCAACGTAGGCTAGACCGCAGCTGCATTCGACTTTATACACACCCGGGGTTTGCAGTGGTATTACATCCTTTACAGGCCTCAAAAATCGAGCTATATTTTGGGTCGGTTTGAAGATCGTTTTTATATCGAATCTGTTTAGCATCTTACTTATTCGATCAGTCACGCCCTTGACGTATGGTAAGAATGCTCTTGATCTGCTCGGTTTTTGAGTTTCGTCCGTATTAGATCGTGTGCGTGTCTCGTGATATTTTCCGTATCCATTTTTCCTAAGGACATCATTGACATGTTCCATCTCCTTCGGAAAATGCTCAGTGTCGCATAGATCGCGTGCTCGATTCACGAGCGACGTTTGCACTGAACGTAGATGGTAGGGATGATGGTGTGAGCTTGCATGCAAATATCTGTCCGTATGTGTGGGCTTCCGATATACCGTATGTCCGAGAGTATTGTCACTTCTCCTCGTCACTTTGACATCCAAAAATGGTAAGGAGCCGTCCTTCTCTACTTCATAGGTGAAACTGATTTTTGGGTGTATGGAGTTTAGATGACCCAGGAATTCTTTCACCGTTTGAATGTTGCCTTTCAGGATGCAGAAGGTATCATCCACGTAGCGAAGCCAGAGAATGGGTTTAATTTTGGAGGTTTTTATGGCTAATTCCTCAAAATATTCCATGTATAGGTCACTAACTATCGGCGATACGGGGCATCCCATTGCTACTCCGTCGATTTGTTTGTAATAATCGCCGTTCCATAGAAAGTAGCAGGATGTCAGGCAATGTTGAAGCATGTCGGCGTAGCTAATAGGGAGGTCCTCAGACCTTAGTTTATCTCTCACCACCGTAAGACACTCCGAAATGGGCAAATTCGTAAATAAAGATTCGACGTCAAAGCTCACCATTATTTCGTCTTCGGCCAGTTTTAAGCTTCTAATAATGCTTACGAAATGTCGCGAGTCTTTCACGTAAGACGTCGTTTTGCCCGTAAGCGGTTGGAGGACACCAGCCAAGTGTTTTGACAGAGGATATGTGGGGCTGTCGATTTGGCTCACAATCGGTCTCAATGGTGCATTATCCTTATGGATTTTAGGTAAGCCATATAATTTCGGTGGCTGTACGTTACGTGGTTTAGTGAGATAAGCTATTTCTGGGAGGGAAGTGACATATTTATCGATTAAAACTCTCGTTTGCCTGGTAATTCTGCTCGTGGGATTGTAATTCACCTTCTCGTAAGTGTTGGCGTCTTCTAAGAGCGTCCCAATACGCGGTAAATTCACGCGGTAAATTCGTTTTCTATCCTATTTATAATGTCAAACAACCGCGATAGTCTTCGATTTTATATGTATATTATGTTACTAAATTATAAGTAGGTATATGTAAAATTTGTGTAAATATAGAGCTACCACGTAAAACAATGCTACATTATGTCACACTTACCAACTAAAAAAAAAAAAGGAAAAAAAGAATACATAAAAGTCTACCTTAGTACGGGCATTACTCCAGCAAGGTAGATTTTAATCTTATTAATCTAGTATTATAAATGTGTGTGAAATATTAATAAATAAATAAAATAAAAGAATATTTATGATGAGTATTGAAAGGTGAATTATCGATATGGCGATTGCTAATCAAAACTCACGTACCTTGACGGTCATGTAGCTGCAGCAGTGTGATGCGCGCTGAGATTCCGCTTCTGCGTAGCGCGCACGGCACGATCGAGGGATTCGTGCGGCGTGTCCGGCACGACGCGTGCGCTGACCAAGTGTATGGCGCGTGCGACGCGCTGTTTCCTGTGGGGTGCAGTCGTAACACTCCCGAAGGATCGATATGCCTTCACAACGAATCCGATTCCGCGATTCCGAGACAACAAACGACGTTTTTTGTCTGAGTCGGCGAGGCAGTGAAACGCGGTCGAAAATCGTTGATACCGTTCGAATGACAGACTGACCCGCCGCCCCGTTCGAAAGCGGGCGAGGTTGCCAACTGTCAGGTTTTTTTGAGTTGACAGCTCTCACCAATCGATAATTGAATTATGCAAGTATAATATTAAAAATGATTTCGTATTTATCCATAACAATATCGAACATGCGCGGAGCAGAGTTGATGCGCGAACGTAATGGATACCCACCTTAAGCAACTCTGTATTAAGAGTACGGTTTCGTCATTTGTTTATTTAGTTATTGTAGTATTTTAAATAAAAAGTCAATAATAAATAAATAGTACGAATATTTAAATACATTTTCGACATATATTTCTTAAATTTTATTTTCCCGACCTAGCAACCGACGAGGGGGGAAACTATTGTGAACGCTGAAATTATTTATCAAGGTCAAGACGAAAATATACATTTTGAGCCCCCTGAGACGATTAAAACTATTTACAGATTAGAGTCTGTATGTGTGGCTGTGTGCCTGTGTGCCCGTGGGTATTCCTCCACGATAGTGTCCAAAAGCCTAATCCAATTGAGCTTGACTTTGACACGCAGACATCATTTGGTCATGGCAATAGTTGTAAATGTTGTGGTTGAAATCGGTCTACCAGGAGGCGATTTCTCACCACTAGTCATATTTCAATCTCGAATTATTAAACTTAGAGACTTAAAATTTGGGACACATAAGCCTTGATAGGCCGAAATTACATAGTAAAATTTTGATTGGGAATCCCATCTGTGGCCACCAGAACTAGAGTGGCCCAAGTAACATTTTGGTGATTTTAAGTTGAATACAAAAATCCAAAAAAAAAAACATTATTTACAAATCCAGAGTGTCGCAAAATTGTTTTTTTTTAAAATCTCAGATGGCGCTATATACATAGTTTTGTCCTTGTAATTTTATCAGCAATATTATTAAACCATATGTGCCCAGCTTACCCATATCCACAAAAAATATTTTTGCATTTGGGTCACTCTGGTTCTATTGGCCTCATCTCATATTCGCTACACTGGTAATATTTATATTTCGCCATATATTTTAAACAATTTTAACTCTATTTGTTGGCTCTTGTCCAAAGCTCGCCCTTAGCCTAGAAAGAAACTGCGCCGCCCGAGGCGATTAAAGAAACCCAACCGGGTTCGTGTGCCGGCCGTGAGAAGGCGATGCTCACAGTTTTATTAATTAAATTAATATTCAGATCAAATCACTTCTTGGCTACTTGCCTGATAAGGCATAGGGCGACACATCCATTTTTTTCTATAGAACGGCATCTTCTTAGGTAAGTACCTAATAATAAATCACATAGAAATAGTAGCAATTAAAAATGGCCGCTTAGTCCATCATCCATATGGTAAAGCCCGTCCCGCTCCAATATTATCTACACCCCTTTAGACATTTCTCAATTATTGCTCGCCCATTGTATGTGTTTATAAAGCCCCGCCAGGCATCTCTCATTAAAATAGGGTTCACTTCCTCTTTATAATCAATATCGAGTAATCCATTTCCTTTGACTAGAAATCGGCCATTCTGTGAGTAAACGCAATATCGCCGCCCATCATTGTCTGAGCGCGGCTCGCGCCCTTCGCAGGAATCTATTCCCTGGGGCATGGACGTTCGGTCCATTGTTGCATGAACCGTAGCCGGGGGCGCGACCTTTGCTCCACCGTGCGGGTTGGCAAACAGCAAAATGGATTGACTCATTGTGAATATTTGAAAATGGCATAATGATTGGTAAACATTTGCTTGGATACGGGCTGTAGGATTTACACCGTCCTCATATTTACAGTAACATATTTATAATAGTTTTTTTGACGTTTGCTACATTTTACCTGTCAGCGGTGATTGAAATAAAAATGATATTGGAAAATCGCATAACGATTGGTAAACATTTAGATGGATATCTTGGGTAAGCTTTAAACCGTCCTGATTTTTGCAATAGTTCCTTATAGTTATATGCTACATTTTAATCTGTCAGTTTTGATAGTAATTAAAATGACGTTTGAAAATGGCATAATGATTGGTAAACATTTACTTGGATACGGGTGGTTTTAAATATTTTTTACAATAGTATAATTGTAATAGTTTTTTAAAGTTGTTTGCTGCATTTTAACCTGTTAGTAATTCATAATTCATTATACTGTTCATAATTCATTATACGAGTGGTAGAGAGTATCGATCTGAGATGACAGCTCTATGCCAATATAATCTGAGTATATAATCATTGATTATTTAGGGCATTAAAATGCTTAATGCCGTACTATGTTTGGGCAGGCAGGATTTTACTATGAAACGCAGCGTTTAGATATGACAATCATAGTTCCAGACATTGATTAATATTACCCTAAGCTCAGTAGCCCAAATAGATAGCTTTTTAAAAATGGCTATACGATATTATACCTCAAAATAAAGTAATAATATAACAACCTACGAATTTTTAAGTATTTATTCTTTTCTACACTGTAATTTATGTCAACATTGTAAACTTTTATTTTGGATTCATAAATAAATTAAAAAATAAATTTTAAAAGATCTGAGGTGATATCGGCCTATTACGCTCTGGTTGAATCATATCTGCGCTAGGTACTCTTCTATGGGGGTACTGCTGAGAACATCAAAGGTGTATTCACTATACAAAAAGAGCCATACGTATGATAGTTGGTATCCACGTCAGCCATGCAGAGATTACTTTACAAACTAGGGATATTACCCGTGTATGCAATTTTTGTTCTAAAACTCTTTGTATTTTCTATTGCAACAAGAGGTCGTCAATATCTCACAAGGAATTACATCGGCACGACACGAGAAATAAAACTCACTACCTTCAGGTTATAGTTGACTAGTCTCGACATACGAATATTTAAAAAAAATAAATTGCCTAATAAACTAAGGGCGATTAAAAACATTGACATATTCAATACATACATCTGGGTGTATACGTTAAAAACGAAAATGTATGGGCATAACGATATTTTAAAGTATTTTCTAAACAACATCGCATTTACCAATGTATTGCAATGTAGTATTTTTTTTCTAATTGGTATATTACAATCTTTTAATTAATTTTGGATTAATTAACTCTATATTGTTATTAAAATAAGCAATTAATTTGAGAATAATTTAATACACTCAGTCATTCCTACACAATTATAAATTTGTAATGGAAATGGACATTTTATATACTGTAAGCGAAACTCAGTTCATGTAGAGAAATATTTACAAAATAAGTGATATGTACATTAAAAATGTATACACTTCGTCGAAGAAATTTCGGCTTGTACGGCAAATGTGCGTGAACGCATCGTTAAGTATATTCTTATTATAGTATCATTTATTAAATTCTCAAATAATATTCGAATTACGTTGTAAATTATATTATTATTTATTCCGTAGCCGGCGATTGGGGAGGGGGTCGCCCTCGCAGCTGCTATCAGTGCCGCTGGATCTCGTACTCCATTCACGATTCGCTTCTATTCTTGACGATTTTTGGCGATGTCTCGAGCATCGACAGCCGATAATCGTTGATTCTTAAGGTCGTCCTTGATGTTCTTTAGCCAGGTTTTCTTCGGTGCCGAACGCTGAATTCTCCATTCTATCGGACGGTCTGGCCAAAGAAGTTTACGTGGCAATCGATTATCGTTCATTCGGCAAACATGGTCGAACCATCGTAGTAGACGTTTTTGTACTTCTTCGTCGATCGTTGTTAGGTGATCGCATTTTTCTCTAATGGTCTCGTTTCGAATTCGGCCGCGGAGTGAGACACCGAGAATCTGCCTCGAGCATCACATTTGGAAGACTTCGAATTTGTTGAGGTACTATTGTTGTATCGTCCACTTTTCCGATCCATAAAGAATAATAACGTGGTAAATAGCAGTGAAAACGTTTAAAAATGTTCCTACTGTGATCATATTTTCATCCGTTTGAAACATTTGTTGCAAATGTAACGTGCTTAACCCGCTGAGCACGTAACATCCATTTGGGGACATGTATGGCGGCCGCCTACAATCCGAAACATCCGATTTTGGATATCGCGCTCGGCTCTTACGAAAATGTCGTTTAAATTTCGAAATGCGATTGTATATTCTATCGAATGATGCCATAATATAGCCAAATATGCAACACTATGAAATTGCTCGATTGCCGCATGCGATGTTAGAAATATGAATTACTACATCCCTTACAAAATCGATGACCTCATTTCTGACGACAGTCGCGAACGCCCCATCCGCGGCGGCGTATAATTCCGCGACGTGTTTGTTTTGTGAATTGTTTTGTGTATATAAGTGAAGTGTATACCGGATAAAAGTAAGTAATTTCCATTTTTAAGTAGTTTAGGCCTTAGGATTAAACAATTTACACAGCCCATTTGCTGTTTTTCACGAATTTTCGAAGAAAACACTTTGGCAAAACCGAACGGCTCGCGAAAAATGGCCGTCTTTATTTTGTAATGTTTGTGAAATATCCCGTTATATCGCGAAACATGACGTAATGTCGCTTTAATTTACTAATAAAATAGGTATTGCTTCATTTACATCCTAAGTTATCACATAATTAGGCGTATTTTGAACATTATATGTTGTTTTCTAATATGGCTCGCGAAAATGAAACTTGTTTTGATAATTACTATGAGAGAAAAAAGTGCGATTTTCCATAGTTTTTCGATGAAATGTGACTCTTTGGAGTATAGTAATTAGTTATTAGACATATAATAAGTCTATGATAAGACAATATAATTGAAAAAATCTAACGAATTTTATATTATGGGCATTCAAAGTTTATTATTAGGTTCGGAAGTCGGAAACTCTCAAAACTTTAGATTTTTCTATAATATCAGACAAAGCTCAAAGTTCTGGTGTGATTTCTAAGAAGAAGTGATGTAGTAATAAAGTTATTTTGAAAGAATTTCATATAAAAAAATACCATAAGTAGTCACAAATTAAAAATTAAAAAAATTTTTTTTTACGAGAATACATACAATTTTTCTTGGCTGAATAAATAAATATTTTTTCCGTATTTTTGTATGCAAATAAGTAAAAAAAAAATATCGTTTTGGTAAAGCATTTAATAAAGAACATAACTGTATTTACAATTTTTGATATTTACAAAAACTGTATTTACAAAAAAATCGAAATGATTTTATAGGCGAGTTTTTTCAGTTTGCCAATTTTGTAATATTTATTCATTATTATCTTAATTGTTTTACGAGATAAGGTTATAATGTTTTATATGTCAAATTTCAATGCGATCATTTTTCTATTTATATTTTTTTAATCCGATTAGTGGTTTATAAGTTATGATCGTTTTTCTCAAGGCCGTTGACTCGCGTCGATTTTTTGCGCGAATATGTCGCGCGCAAAAGTGATGTTTTTGGGCGCGGTGAGTTTTTACCTCGCAACGTGAGGGGTTAATTGTAAGAACAATCGGTCAAGGATAATTTCAAATAAATTGAAACGCGTTCAGAGGGAAAAACGTTTTCTAAAGGCTCACCGACTCTCAAAAATGAATAAATATTCGTATCTATCTGAGATACGCTCAATTATTTATTTTCCAATATGTTGATTTCCAAAATGGCCTCACACCCTAATCAATCCTCTGTATCGACGATCAAAAGCATTCCCGTTGCGCCACAAAGTCCCTCATTAATCTCACCAAACACGAGTGGGTACTGGGGATAACACTGACAGCGAAAGTGAAAAAGTGCTCGATTTTGGCGATGCGGAAGTGAAAGTGTAAGCTGGTGAAATATATCCCCGGGCGGAGATAAAGGACGGGGATTATTATTGTATCACATGCATTACTCGTTGATGGACGGTGCATGAAATGTAGCTCGAACGTTTACCCCCTTTCCCACCATATATGTACACTCCCATCTTTTTAAAATATGTATATGGCCATGTGCTGTAAGCATATGTTATTTTTTTCCTTGTGTTCAAATTAAAGAATCTCCAAAAGTCTATTCTACATTGCAAGTTGCGCAGAAATTTACATGAAAAATTATTCTACGTAGACCATATCGCCATCCCACTAATGAACTTTATAAGGAATCTAAAGTCCTTGATTGTAGGCAACTTTTTCTAAAAACTTCCCTCTTAAAGCTATTTGTGCACAATAACTCAAATTTAGGAATAATTCAGAACCGAAGACCAACGAGACAAGTTTTAGAAAATAGCTAATAACCCAGGATGAGAACCACATTTGGTCAAAGACTCTTTGATTGCGCCGAGATTTTACAATCTGATTAATATGGAAATAAAAATGAATTTGACATTTAGCGAATTCAAAAATCAAATAAAGAAATGGTTATCGAATCACGACAGACTAACCATACATCAAATGTTAGAAATTACTGTTTAATTAAACTTAGCTGCACACATTATTTACATATTTTTAAATGTATGTTGAGTATATTTTAACACTGAACTAACTACCAAAAAATATTTAGTCAAAAATATTTAAATTTGTTGTTACATATTATTTTGACAATGAATTGTACTTTTTTTGACTAGGTATTTTTATATTAAATTTATATTACTTAACATATATTAAATAGAACTGGTTTTTCTTTTCTCACTTGTACCTTTATTTATATTATTTAATCGAATTTTATAATATATTTATTGCCGATTATATAATGGAATTGCATTTTATTTAATATACTATCTTTAATATTTTTTAATATTATAATATATTTTTTTTGAAGACCACATTTTAGGGAAATTTAGTGTTATTAGCTCTTTACTAAAACTTGTACATAATTGATTGTAATATTAGAGTCCTGTCCACCCTAGTACGGGCTAGTCCCAGTTGGGTGACAGAATCAAACAAGCAAAAGGTTAAGGTTTTGCTATTCGGTTCCTGTTATTTTTGTAAGCAAGTCAATGTTTCAGTAATTAATCATTAAATAAATAAATTAATAAAATAAATAAAAAAATATACATTGCGGATATAGCTAAAATTTTGAGGTAATTTATTTTTTAACCGACTTCAAAAAAAGGCGGAGGTTGTCAATTCAGTTGTATCTTTTCTCAGAACTCCGTCATTTATTAGCCGATTTGGAAAATGATTTTTTTTATTCGAAAGGATATACTTCCAGATTTGTCCATTTTTTTCAAAATCCTGTTCTAGTGATAAGATCCGTTAGGAATTGAGGGAACTCCTCAAATATTATCATATAAAGTTGAAAATGTACATGTTGGTTCGGTTCCGCGGACAATGCATTTGTATGGTAAGCATGACCTGATTTTTCACCCAGGTTTGGCTCCCGACGAAGGGACTCCTCAACGGAAGGGACTCAATACACAAAATTTTGTAAACGGATTCAGATATGATAGCCCTTTCTAAGTTTCACCATGACATGGCTGCTGCATCTAGGGTTGGCTCCCGACGAGGGGACTCCTCAACAGTCAACAGCACAGACACGAAATTTTGTATATGCAATTAATTGCGACAGCCCGTTCTAAGTTTCAAGACAGGACTGTGGCACCCAGCGCTGGCTTCCAACTAGGGAACTCTTCAACTGTCAACAGCACATATACAAAATTTCGAATACGCATTAAAATATGATTGTAAGTTTCACGATATAAATTTCAGCCTACTGCACTTATTAAAAAAAATTACAGTTTTTTTTCTTAAAAGTTTGTATTAAGAAAATGAAGTTTAAATATCGGACCGTAATGAGTAAAATTTGGGGTATTTCCTTTGTTTTAGAGAGCGGCTTATTTTAAAAGAAGGGCTACGAAAATTGTCACCCGATCTACTTGTTTTCGTGATTAATTATTAAAGGTTGAACAACTCAACCGTAAACGTCATTAATAACATATTTAGAAAGTCGACATTTGCTCGCTCTGGATTTATGATTAATGCTTGCAAGTTACTGTGTATACCTATAATTATATTCTTTATACCTATACTTTTGGTATTTATACCAATAATTAATACTTCTGTAAACAGTGGACTTCGCGTGTGTTATCATTTGAAGCAGAGGTTCCCAAACTTTTTTTTCTCGTAGACCACTTTCCAAATTTTACTGGTTTCGGAAGACCCCACCGAAACATTGCTGCTGTAGCAGATATAAGAATATCATTTGAATTAATTATGCATTTGAAAAGTAGCAAAATGATGATCTCATAGGTGTTTGCCAGAATCATTCGCATACCATTTTTAGCGACACATTACGTGACATACGTGACATTTTCATTGTACTCGATCTAGACTTTAATCATGGGAACACATTTGTAAACCGTTCACACGCTAAATTTGTATATAAGCCCATACAATTGTCATTAAAAAACACTTCGTCATTACGCCGCCTTACGAGTAGATCATTATATACGGCGTTAGCATAAGAGAAGATCCGTATCGATCCTGTATATCGCGAGAAGAAATAATAAACGAGTCAGAGGAACATATCTTTTACTCAACGATCAATATTGAAGAATAAACAACATTGGGGGAACTAATGACAACCTCAATACCCAATAATTGGTGACCACCGACAAAGAAACCACGCAACCTTCAACAACCTCCAGCTCCAGTAATTGATCATCATGAATCCACATCAGCCAGCATCGGTACCGAGACAAACAGCACCACCGGAAAACGCAGAGAGCAAGATTGCAGCGATGTCCGTGGCAGCGAGAATCCCTGATTTCTGGCCTGGAGCAAGGGCAAAATTGTGGTTGATCCAGTTCGAAGCCGTAGTGGCGTCTCAAAAACAAGGGGACGAAGCCATGTATCAGATGGTAGTTGCCAAGCTGCGGATGGAAGATTTGGAACAGGTGAGCGACATATTAACTAATCCGCCTGCAGAAAACAAATACCTCGCTCTTAAGAAAAGGCTGTTAGAAGTATACGCTGACTCCGAGCAACGCCAATTTCAACAACTACTCGAAGAGATGGAATTAGGCGATAGCAAGCCCTCTCACTTACTGCGAAAGATGAAAGAGCTCGCAGGAAATAAAATGACCGACCAAGCAATGAAGTTCTTATGGGGTAGTCATTTGCCCAAGTCAGTCAGGACCATTCTGGCTATACATGAGAACAAAGACCTAAATGAACTAGCAGAAATGGCAGACCGTGTAATGGAGAATACCACCACAGGCAGACGTGTCGAGGAGGTAGGTACAGCATCCAACGATATTAGTTTGCGAGATATCCACCAGTTGGTTATGGAATTAACTACCAGGGTAAACAGGATGCCAGCTAAAGACTCATCAGATGGTCATCAATCAAGAAGAGACTATTCAGGTCAATCTTCACCGAATAGGCAACGTTCAAGGTCGGCATCGAGGAACAGGCGCTGGTTCACACAAAAACCAGGAGGACTGTGCTATTACCACTATTTCTACAAAGAACGCGCCACGAAATGCCGGGAACCCTGCTCATGGCAGTCAAAGAACAACGACGATAAGACTAACCAAAAAAACTAGCAGACGTCGGTTCGGCCGAGACAACGACTACTGACACACGCAATAAACGTCTCACAATTTACGATAGAACAAATAGATTAAGATTTCTCATCGATACAGGAGCTCAAGTGCCAGTCTTACCTAGATATAGGAAAAGTTGCCAGCAAGATACGAATGTTAAACTGTTCGCAGCGAATGGTTCGGAGATTAAAACGTATGGCGAACGGACACTCCGGGTAGGTCTCAATTTGCGAAGTCCATACTTATGTAAATTTATCGAAGCGGACGTTGGATCACCCATACTAGGAGCAGACTTCCTGGAGCATCACCATCTCATAGTCGACCTTAAAGGAAAGAGACTAATTGACGGTGAAACAAATCTGGCAGCGAAGACAGCGGTAGACAAATCAGACGTGCCAACAATAAAGATAGTAAATGAGCACACACCGCTTGCAGACATCCTCAACGAATTCCCGAATATCACAAGGGCGACGACACTGGAACAAACCGAGGTCAAGCATAATGTTTGTCATTATATCGAAACAACAGGACCGCCAGTATTTTCAAAAGTAAGGCCATTGCCACCGAACAGATACCAAGAGGTAAAAAAACAGTTAGAACAACTCATGGAACTCGGTGTATGCAGGCAATCCAAGTCAAGTTGGTCCTCAGCTCTTCATGTCGTTCCCAAGAAAAATGGAGAATTACGACTATGTGGAGATTATAGGAGATTAAATGCAATAACAGTTCCCGATCGCTATGGAATTCCCAGGATACAAGATTTCACATACACGTTACATGGAAAGAAATTTTTTTCTAAACTGGATCTTGTACGAGCATACAACCAAATACCAATAAGGGAAGAAGACATAGAAAAGACTGCTGTAGCAACACCCTTCGGTCTGATAGAATGGGTACGATGTTGTTATAGTCTTCGCAATGCGGGTCAGACATTCCAAAGACTCATGGATTCAGCCCTCAGAGGTTTAGACAACACATTCTGCTATATCGATGACATATTGGTAGCGAGCGAATCGGAGGAAGCGCATAGAAAAGACATGAGGACCGTACTACAACGCTTGGATACGTATGGACTCAAAATAAACATTCAAAAATGCTTTTCAATCAACAGTCATTAGAATACCTCGGATACCAAGTCTCAGCAGAAGGAATAAAACCACTTCCAGAAAGAGTCGAAGTTATCACTAATTATAAACGGCCAGAAACTATTCACCAATTACGCCAGTTTCTAGGTATGATGAATTATTACCGGTCATGCATACCGAACGCCGCCAGAATACAATATCATTTAAATAAATGTCTTATCGGTTCGAAGATAAACGATAAACGACTAGTTAATTATAGCCCAGAAGCCGCCGATGCGTTTGAACAATGCAAGGACGCGATAAAATCATGCGCTACTCTCGCACATCCAGCCTTAGACGCAGAAATATCATTAATGACGGACGCATCCGACTTGGCGATTGGAGCAGTACTTCAGCAGAAAACCAAAAATGGAATTGAACCATTAGGATTTTTCTCACGAGGACTAACAGAAACACAGAAAAAATATAGTTGTTACGATAGAGAATTGCTGGGAATCTACCAAGCTGTGAAACACTATAAACACATGATAGAAGGAAGAAATGTGATAATTTATACAGATCACAAACCTCTCACATTCGCTCTGAAAAAGAATGCTAATATAAAAAACGAAACAACACGCAGAGTAAGACAATTAGATTACATTGCACAGTATTGTACTGAGATAAGGCACATATCCGGTGATAAAAACGCAGTAGCCGATTTTTTATCAAGGATTGAAACGATTAATTGTCCATCACCATTAGATTATGAAGAACTCGCCAAGGACCAAGAAGACAATGAAGAAATTATAGAATTTTCTCATGAAAATAGATACATGAAGAAAGTCACGTTTCCAGGATCAAACGCAGCTATAATTTGCGACACATAAGATAATATGATTCGCCCATTCCTAACAAAACAGTTTAGAGAACAGGCGTTCCACCTGACTCATGACGTCGCTCATCCAGGAATAAGAGGAACTAGGAACCTCATTCGTAAACGATTTTTTTGGCCACGTATGCTAGAAGACATCCAAAAATGGACCAAGAATTGTATAGCATGCCAAAAATCAAAAATTACGAGACATACGCATTCACCGCTGGGAACATTTCAAGACGCCGGAAGATTTGAACACATTCATTTGGATTACGTCGGACCACTCGAGACATCACAAGGATGCAGATATTTAATGACGATGATTGATAGAGCAACATCATGGCCCGAAGCTATACCAGTTCAAGATATGACGGCTGAAACCGCAGCAAGAACATTCTACAATTTTTGGATAACGAGATTTGGTTGTCCCCAAAACATAACAACAGATAGAGGCAGAAATTTCGAATCCGAATTATTTTCTAAGCTATCTAAACTTATGGGTATTAAGAAAACAAGAACGACATCATACAACCCGAAGTGAAATGGAAAAGTAGAGCGACTTTATAGAACATTAAAAGCAGCTATCATGGCGAGAAGTAATACAATTCACTGGGCAGCATTCACTGACCTACAGTCTTGATGGGTCTGAGAGCAGCTTTACGCGAAGATACAGAGACCAGCCCTGCACAATTGACATACGGGAAATCCATAAAATTACCAGGAGAATTCTTCGAAAACACTAAACCGACATCGACGGATACAGATTTCGTAGACCGATTGAAAATGCACATTCAACAGTTTGCGTCAAAAACTAAGAGAGCAAACGGAAATAAACAAGTTTTCATACATCCGGATCTGAAAAATTGCACACATGTTTTCATAAGGATAGATAGAGTCAAAAGACCTTTGACCTCGCCTTACGATGGTCCTTACAAAGTAATTAAACGATACGACAAGTATTATATCATAAATGTGAATCAACATGATGAAAGCGTATCGATAGATAGATTAAAACCAGCGTACACATATAATGATACGACCGTTGAAACAGAGCATTGCAAATCAAAGCAGAGACAAGACCACCCGAAAGAAAACAAAACGGAAACCACCAGTCACGGAATCTTGAAAAAGTCACGAGCCGGTCGCGTATTCAAACAGACGGTTCGCTTCGCAGGATGATAAATTCAATTGAAGATAATTACTGGGCGAACTACGAATTTCGAAAACATCACGCTCCGGCCTTGCACACCAAAATAACGTCCGCTTCTCAGGGTAACTAAATACCTTCGAGATAATAACTCCGAGAATTACAAATTGAAACGCAAAACTGAAGCAAACCAGATCAGCCAATGTATTATGTCACCAAGGGACCTGCATACATAGGAAATAGACGCCAGTCCTGCTTCAACCCAGCGACGGATTAGACCACAGCTAAAAACCAGCACCACAATGGTAGACGGTAAAATAAGTGAGAGAGTCAAGCGGGGACAGGAGGTGGCCACACGGGAGAGAATCGAGAGGGAAGTCGCGACGATAGACGCGTTAAGGCTGATCGTGACTGATGACCAGCTGATGCAGTACCTTTTGCACAAAGTGGCCGAGACGGAGAGAGGAGCGCCGCCGCAAGATATACGATTCTTCAGGGGCCTCCTGAAGACCTTCCGCCAGATGCTGGAACTAAATATGTGAGCAGCGCAGCGGCATCAACGGACACGGCGGCGGAAATAGCAATAAGCAAATTAAAATTTCTCTTAAGGCACGTATAGTCACAAATGTTAAGTAGATATCTTTATTTTCTTGTCGATGAGAAGTCTCTCATCTAAGAGGGCAGTATTGTAGCAGATATAAGAATATCATTTGAATTAATTATGCATTTGAAAAGTAGCAAAATGATGATCTCATAGGTGTTTGCCAGAATCATTCGCATACCATTTTTAGCGACACATTACGTGACATACGTGACATTTTCATTGTACTCGATCTAGACATTAATCATGGGAACACATTTGTAAACCGTTCACACGCTAAATTTGTATATAAGCCCATACAATTGTCATTAAAAAACACTTCGTCATTACGCCGCCTTACGAGTAGATCATTATATACGGCGTTAGCATAAGAGAAGATCCGTATCGATCCTGTATATCGCGAGAAGAAATAATAAACGAGTCAGAGGAACATATCTTTTACTCAACGATCAATATTGAAGAATAAACAACATTGGGGGAACTAATGACAACCTCAATACCCAATACTGCTATATTTCTACCATATTTCCAAAACTCGTCAAAAAATGTAAAGATTAGATCTAACGATGGAAATTTGCGTCGCGACTGAAGTCCAGCCCTAAATTCGGAGTGGTAAAAATAAAAATAGTGTATTTTCTTGTGTTCTATTTATAAATATAATATGATTACAGATTTAATAGAAACGTTAATCAAATTCAATATTATAAAGTATCGTCACTTCAAGAATGCAAATCAATAATTAAAAAAAGGTTGTCATAATTTTAATGGGAGGGATGTACTTGATGGATTGAAAGAAAATTATAAATATTTGGCTTCGCTTTGCAAGTCTCGACACGCGTTGTACTGAATATCGAGTATTCAAGTTTTTACAAGTAACAGTCGCTAACCTTCCTGAAATACACTATTCAAAAGGGGGGGTTTAAAAAAAAGGAAATTTTTGCTAAATAAACATTGATAGGTAAAGTCAAGCCAACATTTTTGTTTTTTACTATCGAAACTAGATAAATTTTCGTGAACCCCACTTACAACTTGTGGAGCCCCCTTGTTTTCTCATGCCAACGTAGACTTCCTACGAGTCTCCCGTGGACCCCTGGGGCTTGCCTGGACCACTTTGGAAATCACTGATTTAAAGGGACAATATCTTGAAATGGAATAACATTTCCATTTGTTCCCCCTTTTCCTTATAGCGTAATATATTGGCCTCCACGCCTGAAGTGCGAGCCTGGGTAGGACTCTGGCATTATGGTCAGTTTCCCCTATGAATCAACCTTCTGGCGCTCCTGGACGGTCTGCGCACCGTGCGGCGTAAGCCAATCGACTGTGCACTCTGACTGAGAGTCGCGGGAGTCTGGAAGCAGTACTGTTTCCTATAGAGGGGGGGGGGGGGTGGTTGCGGACCTTATGGCGACTGCTCTTGAAATGACCATCGGCCATCCGATCCTGGGTGAACAGCCGGGCAAAGGACGCTGTTGTCCGCGATAGATTCGGTAAACACCGTTTCACCGCTTCGTAAGGGAGAGGACCGCGCAAGCGACCTCGAACTCGTAACCAATCGAGAGACCGGAGTAATCTGGTCACAATTGGAAGTAAGGGCGTGAGTGTCGGCCCGCCGGGTAACATTCCTGGCTATCTCGCGGTTAAGGCGTTGGCCTCTTACGGGCTTGTGGCGGAGCTAGACGGTTGACTGTTTTGTCCTCAAGTCTTCTGCGCTCACTCCAGGGAGATAGAACGACTAATCGTTAAAACTTCCTGAGGTGACGGGCTCGCCCGCTGTAGTCGATAACCCAAGTTGCGTAATATATACAAAGAATATATTTTTTTCAATATCTTGTAATCAGATGATTTAATTAATAGCTTTATTAATTCGGATGGCATGTGACATACCTATTAATAAAATTGCATGGCGGCTGGCATGTAATCTAATAAAGTCATGGTTCATATAACTATTAGATTGAGGGCTCATATGAAAATCCCCTGATGATCGAATAACCGATCATCGATCACGTCCTTACGACAACCTAATACCCCCTCTAGCTCTTTAGGAAATAAGGCAATTTTATCGAAAATGTTACATTATTCATAGCTAGCATTGAGCTATAACGACTCGAGACGTATCTTTACCGGCACTACATGAGATGTAATGTAGATGTTTTAATATTTTATCTCTCCTGGCTCAAATCACTGCGTGTATATAGAATATACACAAACAGAGCGAGGTCACGGTTTCAATACGGCCGGTAATGACCTTTTATCTTTTCGATTTTTTGTGTATTTCTTGAAGTCATTAAGATCGTAATATGTGCAGGGACTTTTATTTTTTGACTACTTTTCAAGTTTAATGGGGGAGGAAAAATATTTTTCCAAAATTAACACGTGAAACATTAAAATGAAGAGCAAGAATAATAAAGAATAAGTACACCAATAAATTGTAATCATTCTTATTTATGTGAGATAAGAATAGTCATGTTTATTATTGTAAAAACAATCCATGATAATTATTGGTATATTAGAACTAGTAAACTCTGGTGGAATCCATTGTCACGAGAAGAACGACCTTGGAACCTGGCGTCTTCTTATCTCAGATTGTGAAATTTTCCTCAAAATAATTTGTCTTAAAAAAAACGATATCTTTCGGTTTTTCTGCAAGAATTAAAATGCGACTTCAATGTTATCATATTAATTGAAACATGGCTAAACATATTAAAATAATGTCATTTTCCAGAGTTTAGTTCACAATCAAGCCAGGTAAATTTTCTTCAAAGTGATGGTTTAGTTGTTTTGTTAAAGTACCATGTTACTCTGCGGGAGTTAAACAGTAACATAGCATATCATGGCAGTATCATATGCAGAATTCCATCGAGAGTAAATATATCAATATTTCTTGAACATAACAGACTAATTTTTACAGGTCAATAGTAGGCACCAGGGAAAAGCAAGTGGATGAATACATATATCCAATGCTACTCCACGGTTTAAGATATTTGATAAATGAAGCCACCATGGAGATAACATTAGCTCTTGCATCAAACAAGTCATGTGTCGGACCATCGATGAAACCTCTTCGATCATTTACAAGAGGACTGACCACTATCCTATCTGATGGAAACTAAATAATTAGTGTTGAGGTAAAACGACATCCAACAATTACCTATACAATATTAAACCTAAAGCCTAAGTAATATACTTCAGGAGATTTGTATAATATACTGGATACCTATTTTTGCTGCCAATGATATGAAATTAGCTTCTGATATATTTATGCCAATAATAACCAAAGATATAAAATTTACCACCACCTATTTACTGGGTGATCGGAGGGTCGATAAAACCCGGACCGACGGATGAAGGATCCTCACCGCGCATTCTGCCAACCCCACCATATTTAACGCCATCTGTTGGCGCTAGGCCCAAATCCGCTCTTAGCTGAGAAACGAATCGCACTGACTGAGGCGTCGCAATGAAACCCATTTGGTTTCGTACGCGGCCGAGGGAGGGCGATCTCATAATGAAATTCAGTCTTGTGGTGTATGTCTTGGGTTGACATTACCCTTTTTTTTATTTATTTTATTTTGTTTCTCAAGGAAACATATGTATCAATTTTACACACGGGATGGTAACAATGAATGTAAGGCCGTTTACTTGTTTTCAACGTTTTACAATAAATGATTGGCAATTATAATTGGATTTAATTAAAATTAAGTTTTCTAAAAGTGGAGGAGCGGGAGGAGTAGGTATTGAAGAATAATGGTCTGTATTTTATACATATTATTATATACATATACATATACATAAACATACATACATACATACATACATATTATTATATACAAAAACACATATGCAATTCATATATACATTATAAATAAATCTATCAATAAAATAAATTATAATTACATACATAAATGAATAGAAAGAAAAGAACATACAGAAAATACATAGGTACAAAATCAACATGTCGAAAAATAAATAATTATTTTTATTGTAAATACGTAGGTACATTGCGTACATACACTGACCGTCAAAAAACAATATCCTATTTAAAACGCAAAGTTTAACACAATAAATTAGTAGAATATTAGATTTGAGAGATATTAATAATAAAAATTTCTTTATTTTGAACTGCAAGTAGGTCGTACAAAATGGATAGTTTTTATTTTATGTGCTACACATAATTGAATAAATTTCCACAACTATAATTCTATAATTGAATAAATTTAAATACAACTATAATTGAATAAATTTCCACTTCGCAAATTGAAGGAAAACGAATCCTAAATGTATTACGGTTTGGACATATTAAAAAAAAATTAATTAGAACTATTATCTATACATCAATATAGTAAATTTCCATTACTATTTATTAAGTAAAATGTTAGTTAGTTTTTAAATTAAAATGTCATCATGGAATTATTAGGCTATTTACGGTTTGTCAGATTTAGAGCTAGTATAAACTATAAATGTATAAAGGTTAAAATGTCTGGAATTACAATAAGAATGTCATAATATTTATTTTCTATTATCATTTAAAATGTCATTCACGCTGTAATAAAATTTATTTTTGAGCCAGTGCAATAATGTCTGTTTGAATCCTGGATGTTGCATTGATTTGATGTTGTGTGAAATAGCGGTAAAATATTCAATACCAGAACTGAGGTCCCTTTCTACACATTTCTGTCCTCACTGAGGGACAGTTTATAAGGTTTATATTCTTCTTCTCCTCGTAAGAAGTAGATATCGGGATTATTTTTAATAAAGTCACAACATTTAATTATATGTATATAGAGAGAGAGCACAGTCAACGAAAACATGCTGGTAAAGAGAAGCCTGCAGGAAGTGTCTGATACTCCCTATAGAAGTCGTGAGAGAAGATATAACATATATTAGATAACATATAAAGATGTTACACAATATTTGGCTACAAAGCAAAAAATATTTCTATTAAATGTGAACTATAAATGTATTTATTTATTACATAGCTATATATTTTATAAAATTGGTATAACTATGTGGTGCGGCGCGGGTATTTGATATAAAGCGGAAAAGAAATTAAGCAGAATATAATTATAATATTATGAATTTTTGAAAGTGGACTGTTTTCATAGGATATATCTACAACTGGTCTGAAGGGAAGGAAAACCAAGGAAAACACGCACTTACTTGGATACTGTGCCGGCGTGTCAGCGACTATTCTTCAGGCCTGGTTGCAGTTCTTGAGGTTGTTCTATTGTCCGAATCACACACTTAAAACATTAATTGTTCACATTAATTTTAACGCGGATATACGATTTTTCTGGCTCGATTTTACCGCGCGTCCATCGGTCATGACATTTGCCAGCGCCATCCAAAACGTAATTGACGGTATGCCATTCTTTGCGATATTAAATGCGTGCTAGGATCGGACGGGATAGGTAAAATGTTGCCAATGTTGCAGTATAATTAATTAATATAAAAAAAATAAAAATAAAAAAAAAGAAATTATTAAACTGGCGTTAACACTATGTTTATATACAGGTGGTGGGTCCAAATAAAAAACTTTTGATTTCTTAAAATTGCATGAAAATATGCCCATCTAGAGACGGGCCAAATTATCGCCTAGTTAGATGTGCTATTGGCAGGAAAGGTAATGTAAAATGTGGTAAACCTCCCTATATTAATTATTAAATAATTTAGATAATTATTATAAGAAGCAAACGTTACATGATTAATGAACTGTATACCAAATAGAAGTATCTCAATAAATGAATAAAAATAAATTACAAAACGTAGAAAGTTTTATACTGTGCGCGCCCACACCATTTTCATCACATTACAAAAAACCCGCATAACAAAGTGTGCACCTGCAGAGTGCAGCCGCCCGGGTGAATAAATACAGTTTGTCTGAAAATAATGAGCGGCATTTCAATGATGGAAGACACAAAGCCTTTGTGGTTTTCGTTCTCATAGCCGCCCGCGCTGCGTTGCCTGCGAAACGGTACACGCCCCACTAAAAACAATACCATTTTAATGACTCAAATGCCTTTACGCAGCCGAGGTATGTTTTGTGGTGTTTTAATTGTAGGTAAGGTATATGTTTGTTTTATGAACAGTTTTGAGATATGAAGAGAATAATAAATGAAATGTATTCACTAGCGTGCAAGGCATATACGTATAAACGCGCCGCCTGCCCAGCGACGATACCACGGTACTGATACGAAAAAGGAATGTAATGTGTTCAGGGTTCATATATTTATATTATCCGTTTTTTTAACTCTATCATAACTTCTAAGCGCTTGAACTGATTTGGTAGTGTGTGGTATTGTTAGAATTAATATATCATCCTGAGTGTCATTACCTGGCATTAGTGTTTTTCCTGCAGGTCCGAAATCTCGGACTAGTCACGGCGTAAAGAAAAACCTAACTAAGTCACTTTTGTCTTTGGGTTGACAAGAAACGGAGACATTAATAACATATATATTAAAATAGAGCACGATTTGTGAAATATATATATGTATATATATATATATATATATATATATATATATATATATATATATATATATATATATATATATATATATATATATATATATATATATATATATATATATATATATATATATATATATATATATATATATATATATATATATATATATATATATATATATATATATATATATAAATATATATATTGCACTGTCGAAAGTGGTGCTCATCCAGGAATACATCTCATTTAAAATAAGCATTTCCCAATCCAGTCCAGGAAAACCTTCCAGCTATGTAAGTGGCTTTTATTATTTTTATTTTTTCATTAAAGTGTCATCCTTTAAACGAATTCTTTAAAAAAAGAAATTTTACAAAAAACCAATCAAATATTAACTATATATATATATATATATATATATATATATATATATATATATATATATATATATATATATATGTATATATATATATATATATATATATATATATATATATATATATATATATATATATATATATATATATATATATATATATATATATATATATATATATATATATATATATATATATATATATATATATATATATATATATATATATATATATATATATATATATATATTGATATTTTAAGGGTGTAATTTTTTTTAAATTATTTTCAATAATATATAAAATTAGATTCATGAAAAGTTACTTATCTGGGGTCCTGGTGGACCAGAAACATTTTACCGATAGTTAATGTCCTCTTTAAATACTTAGGGCAGCAGCACCTGTTTCCGCAATTGATAACTTATGATGTTCTTAGTTATTGCTCACTGCAGCCGAATTATTGTATGCCCTTGGATGTAATGAGTATAGGAGGATGGTTTCTGTAACAGAAATGGATGTTAGTAACTTATTTTAGAAGAAATTATATGACTGAGAATATTTCGACACTAGTCGTATTCATCTCTATGACATTTCTGATAGAACAATTTTTTCAAAATTTAAATTTAAAAAAAACTGAACATAGAGAAATGGGTTAATAATATTTTGCAATATCGTTATAGATACACTATAACCGGAATTTCATTTGCGGAAACATTTCAATTGCGGAAACAGGTGCTGCTGCCCTAAGTATTTAAAGAGGACATTAACTATATATATATATATATATATATATATATATATATATATATATATATATATATATATATATATATATATATATATATATATATATATATATATATATATATATATATATATATATATATATATATATATATATATATATATATATATATATATATATATATATATATATATATATATATATATATATATATATATATATATATTTTATATTTATCTATATATATTTATTTATGTATGTACGTGTATATTTATATGTATATACCTAAATTTAATATTATTACGCTTTTTTATTTTGGAGACATCTATTTTCTTAAATGTAAAATAGTAATATACAAAGATAATACAGCAAGCTACGAAAACCACTCTACCTTCTTTTATATTAAGCCTACCTTAGTACAGGCGAGGCCTAGTTAGGATGGCTTTGAATTTTAAAAATATATATATAATATTATAGATAAATAGAGAATTTTGAATTTGAAACTATATACATTAACTGTCCAAATATCAAGTACGTAGTGGTCCAAATGTTCCTAAGTCAAAATGCCACAATATAAACATAAATATATCGTGTTTGATTAAAATGGTCAATCAAATTGTGTAAAATGAAAGTTTGATTGAGTACGATTCCTACCTGCAAAGTGGGCTATCAAACGTTCTGACGACCATTTAGTGTAGAATAGAAGTGTATATAAACAGAAAACGACCGCACCGGCAAAGTGGACCATTAAATATTTCTGACAATGCTTATGTCGCGTAGCGAAGAAGCGCATGTAAACAAAGTACGATCGCAAGTATAACAATTATATTACTAGTCGGATCAAAGAGTTTACTACACATTTACTCGTTAGAATTTTAATTGAAGAGAATTCAATTATTGTTTAACTATCTATTAGAAACGATTTTAAGATATAAAATTTTAATGATCATTTGTCGCAGGGACCTAAAAGTATGAGGCCGGTAACGACTTGGTTTGTTTGTTTGTTTCTACTCTTTATTGTGAAATTTCAAAATGGGCGGGTTTATTCTCATTCGAAAATTTGTTACAACCAACCCTACTATGAAATGTTTATATGTATGTTGGTGTGTAACATGTGTGTATTGTTATTTGGTTTATTGGATAATCTAGGCCTCTACGCTGTTATTTACTTTTTACCTAATGATCACGCAAAAATTCACAATATCTCTTTTTATATAAACACGGTCGATTTCATTAGTATGCTCCGTGTCGGACTCACGCCATAAAAGGTGACCAATCGGCATTGTTTATGCAGTGATAGCTAGCAACGGGGTTTTGTGTTGTAGCAGCGACATTGCCGCGTCCTTTAAATACCTAGATGACACTAATATCTGCTTTTTAAACGTCTTTTTCTCATTCGGTCGGTTCCACAAATTATTTATGTTATTTATAGTTATTTATTATGTTATTTATAGTTATTAGTTATTTAATTATTTTAAATGCTAACATTAATTCTTATCAAATTTAAAATCAAAACATTGTATTTATAAATATGATAAAAACTAATTTACCGGGTGAAATTGGTAATACCCCATGTTTCGGCTGTGTTGCAAGTGCCGTACTACAAGGTAGTCAGGCTACTCTGGACAACGGCGGTAGCAACATCGTCGAAACGTCGGGTGTAAAATTTCACGCAACCGCAATAGTCTTCAATTTCAAAACGTATCGAAAAAATACAATGTTATGATTTAAACATTTAAAAAATTCCGTGTGTATTGATAAACCATGAGGAAAATGGTCGAATTCCGTCGACAGAATTAAAAAAATCGGTTGTGTCTCTGCAAGACTTTCCCGGCAAGTATACAAGCCTTGCGTCCCCCCGCGCCTACCTAACATCCCACCGAGCGCCAATTCGAAGCATATTTGTATTATTTTCTGTAGTATTAACCGCCCTACCTATACGAAATACGTGATACGTCCGCAATATTATCAAAAATAAAAATAGAATATATAAAAATTATAAATATACAAATTTATATAAAATCGATATATAAAAACCGCTTTTATAAACCGCTATATATTTTGTGTGGTATATTTTATACAAGTATTTTTATTAAGAAATCTAATTAAAAAAACCAAGGCTTCACCTACTTTTTGGATAACAACCCAAGGTACTTAAAATGGTATTTTTCCAAACATTATGTAGTATTTTATTGAATTTGTCCTAATTCAAATATTATTTGCGTCGCTTGTATAAGAGATATTCCAACCAAATGCATCGACTCATCCATGATTTCGGTACAACAATGCATCTGTATACCGAATTTCAAGTCTCTAACTGCAATATTTCGAGATTGAAGTATGACTAGCGCGCCCTCTGGTGGATAGATTTCAACTACAACGGGCAAGCCCGTCACCTCAGAAAGTTTTAACGATTAGTCGTTCTATCTCCCTGGAGTAATCGCAGAAGACTTGGACAAAACAGTCCACCGTCTAGCTCCGCTACAAACCCGTAAGAGGCCAACGCCTTACCTTAACCGCGAGATAGCCAGGAGTGTTACCCAGCGGGCTTACACTCACGCCCTTACTTCCAATTGCGACCAGATTACTTTAGTCTCTTGATTGGTTACGAGTTCGAGGTCGCTTGCGCGGTCCTCCCTTACGAAGCGGTGAAACGGTGTATACCGAATCTATCGCCGACCACGGCATCCTTTGCCTGGCTGTTCACCCAGGATCGGGTAGCCGATAGTCGTTTCAAGAGCAGTCGCCGTAAGCTCCGCAACCACCCCCGCTCTATAGGAAACAGTACTGCTTCCAGACTCCCCCGACTGTTAGTCAGAGTGAGCTAATGGGCCCTAGCTGAGTTGGCCACGAAGACCTATTCTGTTTCAGGGTCGGTCACACTCACGGGTCAACACCCATCCGATGGCCTCCACGCATGGGGTGCGAGCCTGGGTAGGACACTGGGTCAACCAGTCTCCCCTGGGAATCAATCCTCTGGCGCTCCTGGACGGTCTGCGCACCGAGCGGCGCAAGCCAATCGATTGTGCTCTCCGACTAACAATCGGGGGAGTCTGGGAACTGTATTGTTTCCTATAGAGCGGGGGTAGTTGTCTACCTTACGGCGACTGCTCTTGAAATGACCATTGGCCATCCGATCCCGGTTCAGAGTCGGGCAAAGGACGCCTTGGTCCGCGACAGATTCGGTGCACTCCGTTTCACCGCTTCGTAAGGGAGATGACCGCGCAAGCGACCTCGAACTCGGAACCAATCGAGAGACCGGAGAAATCTGGTCACAATTGGAAGTGAGGGCGCGAGTATCTCGAGCCCGCCGGGTTTATTCCTGGCTCACTCGCGGTAAGGCGTTGGACTCTCACGGGTTGTGTCGTAACTGGACGTAGAATTGTACTGTCCAAAGTCTTCTACGTTCACTGCAGGGCGACAGAACGACTAATCGTTAAAACGTCCTGTGGTGACGGGCTCGTCCGTTGTAGTCGACACCGCAAGATGTTAGTCAGAGTGCGCAATCGATTGGCTTACGCCGCACGGTGCGCAGACCGTCCGGGAGCGCCAGAAGGTTGATTCCCAGGGGAAACTAACCCTAAGTCCTACCCAGGGTCCCACTTCATGCGTGGAGGCCGTCGGATGGTGTTCAGTCTTAAATGGTCCTAGTCGTCTCGGGGGGGGGGGGGGGGGGGGGCGCAAAATGGATATTTCTGTCTTCATCTTGATTTTTTAACGCGTTCACAATTATTACCCTTGAGTCGGGATAGAAAATTGCACCGTTATCTGACGGTCGTTTCGTACTCCATTAATAATAATATTTTTCATCGTCTATTGTGTTAACTGACATAAAGAAAACACCATCTGGATCTTCGTATATGAGAAGATATTTATGCTCTATATACACGACGTCCATTTTACCACAATAATTAGGCATTTTGTAAAAAAAATGTGATGTTATGTTTCATGATCGCTGCCATAATTCCCAAGTTACCGTTTTTTGTAATAGTTGTAATTTATTGTAATAGTTACCATTTATTGTGCTAAAGCGCAAGCAATTAAAATGCCGGCATACATTACAATTACGGAATACATACAAACGCGTTCGAAAACTTTCCTTTCTCGTCGGTTGGTGGGCCGGGAAAGTAAATTTTTTCAAATAAATTTTCTATATATACATATCGGATAATGTTTATGACTATTTATATTTTTTATTAGTGAGGTTTAATATCCCTGTTATTATGATAAATTCAAATGTTAGCAGACTATACTGGCCGACAAGAGAAATTGGGTCACATAACAGTTACCACTGCTCCTGGTATTTCGTCTATAAGTAGTTTGTATTAATAGGTTGACTTGTTCAAGAATTAATTATTCAAGCTAACAGGTTTAGGATTTCTCCTGGCTATGTCTGTCTGTCTGTCTGGCTGTGTATATGTATTTCTCCACGAAAGCTCTCAATCGCTTAATCCGATTTAGCTGAACTTTGATATTTAGGCATCATTTGGTTATGGCAAGACTTGAAAAGGTTGTGGTTGAAACAGGTCCACTATATTTTATTTATTTGTTGCGGGGGGCTTTTGTAAGGTCTTTATGAGCCTTGTAACACTGCGGCCATTGCTAATCTATTGTGTTCGCCCCCTACTATAGTCCTACACTAAGCCTCGTGTCATTTAAGAACCGCAGCAGGCTTTTGGCGCCAGTTTGTTTTACATCCTCAGGTTGGAGGTAATGACCACCCAAGTGGGTGTATCTTTTAGGTATCAGCGGGCCACACTTGCACATGAGGTGCTGGGGAGTTTCCTCTGCCCCTTGGCAGAACTTGCATATTTTGTGTCTCGTAGCTTGAGGTTGAACATGTATTTGTTCAGGCCACAATGCCCCGTGAGCGCCCTCACCAGTATGCGTAGATTGTTCCAATTTAGCGATAAGGCTTCAAAGGCCGTCTTATGGTCGTAAGCCTTAATTAGTGCTTTGGAATGATTCAACTCTGGCGTGTTGTTCCAGTGGTTGACGGATTGTTCTAAACATATTTGTTTGAGCATTTGGTTTGCAAGGCTTTTTGGTACGCCACAACAAGGTTCGGGGCCGTATAACGTTCCTTTTGCTCCCGTCTTAGCAAGTTCATCGGCTTTTTCATTTAAACCGATCGACTAAGGGGCATACTAATCATAAATCGTCCTTGAAATATTGAACTTAGTGTGTTGAGATGCGGTCTGCTAGGATAATCTCTAACTCTCGTTGGCGAGGATTGCACGATTCGAGATGTAAGCACCTTATTTGTTGGTTGCACAATTTATTGTCGCTTTTAATACAATAGAACGCGCACGCAAGCGAAAAAGAAATTACAAGTCACATTAAAAGTCACTTTAAGGAAACCATTAAAAAATCCTATCAGTCCTTTGTCCCTCGTATTTCATATAATGACTATTAATCGCTTGAACAGTTTACATGAATAGCTTTTTTGTAACTTTTTGTTTTTGCAATTTTTTGTTTTTTAAAATGTATCTTTGGTACAAAATAATTAATATTGTATATACCTAGTCTCAATGTAAAATTTCATTTCCATTTGTTTTTTGTTCTTTTTCTTTTTCTATAATATTAAATTTGCTAAAAAATGTATATATATAAATAAGATATAATAACGGAGATATGTACTGTACACATTATAGATAGATAGTGTTAACATATAATTAGTCATAGTTTTATTGTTATATTTTGTATTTGTTATGTATAAACGCTGTTTGTTAACCAAATAAAATAAAATAAAATAAAATAAAATAAAACAATAAAGGAATTACGCCGGTGGCGGTATCGACCGCCCGCTCAGATCGATAACAGGTTGACGTAAGTGGCGGCGCAGGCCCAGTCCTCTTTTTACTCGTCGGTTGCGTTCAACTGTGTCGTTTGCCAAAAGTTCCCACTCAAGAAAGTTTAGACCAGTACGAAACACTTAGAGACTTGACATTTGGTACACAATGCCTTATTGGGCCGAAATCAAATGTAAAATTTTGGTTGGAATATATCATAATACAAGCTTATTGAAATTCCGTCACACATTGCTTTCTCTGAGATTTGAAATAACACCTGTGATCTATAAAAAGGTCAATCTAATCCACGCTAAATCGAGCAGGTGTAGTCGTCAGGGTAAGGCGTATCTACAGCGTGGAAAAATGGCGGAAAGGGTCGCCTCGCTCTCTTGTCACGGTGTGTTTAAATGTCGCTTGTCATTATATGCACAGGCTAGCCCTGGCAATTACTAAGACTGCTGTCTGACATTCAGACGAATCTCAAACTTTGCATGATAACTTTGCCAATAAAAACTTGATTGTCAATCTATTTTATGTTAGCAAAGTTATTGTAATGTTGAGAGTTATTGGGGAAGAGGGCGTTACATGACTAAATTAAAGATTGTGGTCTGTGAAATGAACAAAAATCGGTTTATACGATTAATCGACCCATAATTGGTCGAATGTATGGGTTTATATACTGTAATGCCTGAAGCAATGCTGAGAGCGTGTGGGGAATAAGTGTGTCGATTGAATCGATTAGAAGAAATTGACATGAGTCACCGGCTTGCGACTGCATTAATTACCGAAATTAGGTGGAATTTAATGGCAGTTACACGTGTAGAATTGAGTGTGTTTGCGATTATGGATTTCTCAAGAATCTATTTCTTTTGTTGACTTGATATGTAGGACGAATTACCTATAAATATATACATAAATACATACACATACACACGCATACATAAATATATATATATATATATATATATATATATATATATATATATATATATATATATATATATATATATATATATATATATATATATATATATATATATATATATATATATATATATATATATATATATATATATATATATATATATATATATATATATATATATATATATATATATATATATATATATATATATATATATATATATATATATATATATATATATATATATATATATATATATATATATATATATATATACCTATATATATATATATATATATATATATATATATATATATATATATATATATATATATATATATATATATATATATATATATATATATATATATATATATATATATATATATATATATATATATATATATATATATATATATATATATATATATATATATATATATATATATATATATATATATATATATATATATATATATATATATATATATATATATATATATATATATATATATATATTTATATATATATATATATATATATATATATATTCGCTTAATTCGTCTCAATTGAAGGCATTTTGTGTTGCATACGGAAAAGCCCTATTTATGAGATATATGGATGAATAGTGATCGTTAGTCGACTGCAAAAGGACCTTTAAACTTACATTGCACCGTCGAAAGTCGTGCACATCCGTAAGTATATCTCATTCAAACATAAGCATTTCCCAATACAAGCTGGGATTTCCATCGCTACTTTTTAAGTAGCTTTTACTAATATTATTTTAAATAACATATCAGAACCGTTGACTACGTAGCGACCAATATTGGCGGCTTGCTCCCGGAGCGAACAGTAATATTATTTTCTAATTCGAACGCATTCTAAAATCTCTTATTACCATAGATCCATATACGGCCGCTAGAATAATTTCGCGCATCATTTTGCGGATAGTTGTGGTAAAATTCTATTGTCAAATATAATCATTTTTTTTTTCGAAAAATCATAAAAAAAATATTGGTTTTTATGAGCTAATATCTAAATATTTTTGTATGTAAATAAGCAAAACAAAATATTAAATTTGATAGAGAGTCTAATAAAGATCACAATAATATTTACAATTTCTAAATAGGGTTCCGTATTTTTCCGTAAGACAAGTACAAGTTAAAATTGCCGAGTTTTTTTCACTTTTTCGACTTTCTCATATTTATTCATAATTATCTAATTGTTTTACAAAATGAGCTTTCAATATTCTATATACGAAATTTTAATGCGATCAATGCACAGTTATTTTTTTTATGATTTCTATAGTAGCATAGTTTTAGTAGGTACTTTTTATCGAGCGCGGGGATATTGCAAGAAATTCCAATAAATTGCCGCGGTCTGCCATGAAATTATGCCGCTACTCGAATGGTTAAGGAAACCGCTCAATTCCTTTTTTTAATTTATATTATTCATTCAGTTACAAAACTTCTGATTTTTAAGCGAACTAAATTAGGCCATGTCCGCACAAAGGGGGTCTTAATACACCAGGTTGGTCTAAAAAGTATCCGACCTTGATTTTTTGTTTTTCCTACCTTGACTATAGATTTTTGCATCACGAATACGCAGCGGGAGGAAAAAAAGCGAATAAGTAAGTTTATAATCAAGTAAGTCTCCGCGGACTCAGTAGTAGAGTAGAGAAAAGTTAATTCAGAGCGCGATGGAGCAGTTAAACACCATCTAAAAAGGATTCTAAATCAAAATCATTTAATTTGTGTTTTCGATCTTGGAAACGACCAGAGGTCGCAATTAGTCATGCCCAGACATCACTCCTTACGACCTCTGGTTTTTTCTAAAATCGAAAACACCATTAATATGACACCGTTTTTAGAGTAGAGAAGAGATAATTTAGAACATGACGGCGGAATTAAGTGCCATTCCAAAATAAGCCTTTCAGAAGAGTTTCTGGCGGTGAAAGAAATGGTGAGGGGTTGGTGAATGACTGGAATCCTTTGTTTCGCCAAGAAAGTCTGAATCAGGTGCGATGAACGAGATGTAGCATTGTAATGATGCAACTGTCCATTCTCGTCTTTTTCGCCAAACTGCATCACTGAGTCCGCGGAGACTTACTTGATTATAAACTTACTTAATCGCTTTTTTCCTCCCGCTGCGTATTCGTGATGCAAAAATCTATAGTCAAGGTAGGAAAAACAAAAAATCAAGGTCGGATACTTTTTAGACCAACCTGGTGTATTAAGACCCCCTTTGTGCGGACATGGCCTAATTTAGTTCGCTTAAAAATCAGAAGTTTTGTAACTGAATGAATAATATAAATTTTAAAAAAAGGAATTGAGCGGTTTCCTTAACCTTTCGAGTAGCGGCATAATTTCATGGCAGACCGCGGCAATTTATTGGAATTTCTTGCAATATCCCCGCGCTCGATAAAAAGTACTAAATGCTACTATAGAAATCATAAAAAAATAACTGTACATTGATCGCATTAAAATTTCTTATATAGAATATTGAAATCTCATTTTGTAAAACAATTAGATAATTATGAATAAATATGAGAAAGTCGAAAAAGTGAAAAAAACTCGGCAATTTTAACTTGTACTTGTCTTACGGGAAAATACGGAACCCTATTTAGAAATTGTAAATACTATTGTGATCTTTATTAGACTCTCTATCAAATTTAATATTTTGTTTTGCTTATTTACATACAAAAATATTTAGATATTAGCTCATAAAAACCAATATTTTTTTTATGATTTTTTGAAAAAAAAATGATTATGTTTGACAATGGAATTTTACCACAATTATCCGCAAAATGGTGCGCGAAATTATTCTAGCGGCCGTATATGTATCTGTGGTAATAATGAGACATTTGGTATGGATTTTAGAATGCGTTCGAATTAGAAAATAATATTACTGTTCGCTCCGGGAGCAAGCCGCCAATATTGGTCGCTACGTAGTCAACGGTTCTGATATGCAATCAAATTTTGTCGTTACGTAGCCGAAGGGTTGATATACACGAGTTCATGTGGAGACCATATGAGCGCATTTACTCTTGGTGTACTTCGCGCGATGGTGTAGTAAAGGAAACAGAGAATAGTAACAACATTAACCCTTCAGACCTCGGCCCCGCAGCCGATTGACAAGTTGATGTCCCAAAAAATTTTAGTAAAAATTAGTTAAAAAATTGAATTATGACACTGTCTCACCAAAACATTCATTACTGCCAAAACCACTGTATCCATAATTAAAATAAAAATTATTAACATAATAAAACATAATAAAATAAAACAAATTAAATTAAAACGGGGTCGTCACGCTGAATCGTGTTTTGGCCGATATCGACCAAACGGGGCTCTAGGGGTTAAATTGTTCCAAGCTACGAAACACCAAGCCCATTAGCTTAAGTTGTTTCGAGACTATTTCGCAGATGTGACTTCGGAAAGTTAGGTGGCTGTCAAAATTCACGCCTGACTCTCTAACTTAATTTACTCCCCAAAGATAGTATTAGAAACATTATTGCATAGGTATACGCTTTGGATGGCAAAGTATTTGTTATTACTACGTATTTGTATAAATTGTGGCACACCAGTTAAACACTAAGTCTATAGTACTTTAGAGATATAGACTTAGTTTTCAAGTCGCCAATGTTACGATACAATTTTAGAATGTCAGCGAATATAAGACTGAAATTACTCCACGAATTCAGACAAATTTGTCACTGGGAGGATAAATAGCATTGTTCCCACATCCCACATTACATCCTTGACTCTCCCCGCAGTGAGTGTGACACAACCCTTAAGTGAAGCTACCAAATAATATGAAATATTTTAGGCAGTTTTTTTTAATAATTGGCAAGAAAAAAATAAAGTTTTGTAGAGAAGCCGAGAGCAGATAATTCATTTAAAAGTGTTCAATTGTCGTTATCAACGCAATCAAATGTTTAACTAAAATCGAGTAAAGTAACATCGACCTGGTATCCACCTGACTGGTTTAGCTACTACATATACCACTACATATTTTGTAAAGACTGAAGCGGTGGTGGATCTCCCTTCACGGAAACCATCTCCGCACGAAGTTGGGCTTAAATATCTCGATGGAGGAATTTTCGAAGAGCTTTGCAATGCCTGAGAGTACTACTTCCTACTGATAAATATTTGCAAACTATCATCATATAGGTGATATGAGAATTTAAGACCTTTTGCAAGCGGATTTATAAAAATAAAGAAATACTACTCCTTGTATTTCTCAGTCAATCTCTGTCAAACCAAACGTCCTATCTATTGATTTCATAGATTTGCAGCATCCTCGAAAGTATAAATAATAATAATAATAATAGACCCGTTATTGAAGCGAAAAGGTGAACATATTGCCTACAGACCATATTCCAGAGCTAA
Organism: Micropterix aruncella; assembly: GCA_944548615.1. Taxonomy (NCBI): domain Eukaryota; kingdom Metazoa; phylum Arthropoda; class Insecta; order Lepidoptera; family Micropterigidae; genus Micropterix; species Micropterix aruncella. Next base: position 24,536,621 of record OX155964.1, on the reverse strand, counting down.
CTTATACTGATGTGCAAACATTGTTTGCGGATAATTTCTAAAATAATATATATAATGAGTTTCTTAATTGAAAAGATAAGGATGAGTATGAAAAAAAATTAACATATGACAATATAAAATAGAACATATATGCCTCGAACCACCTAAGAGAATGATCTAAAATATTAACTGAGGCCAATCGTAAATATGGCCAAAGGGGCCCAAATGAGGCCAAAAGGTAAATATGTATAATAATTATATGATTTATGTATGTATATTTTTTATTACTATTTGATTATGTTTATGATTACTTTTTTAATTATAATAACTATTTATATTTTTTTTTATTACCATTATGACGTTGTTTTTTTTACCTATTCTTAATTTTTTGCATTTAACTTATATGAATTTTTGACATTGTGATTATATTATGACTATTTTTATAACTATGACTATTTCCCGTACTCCTAGTTTTAGTCATTATTAAGGCTTTTTATTTGTGATTTAGAATTTTACGTACTTACATGTATTTTTTTTTCTACATATTCAACTACCTTATGCTTATGGAATATTCGCCCAAGTACAAGCTCTGCTTAGTTTGACGACATCGGACAGAGGACATCATTTAATAATTGAGTCTAATTTCTTGCTGTGTTTTAGCTATATGATATTTTATTTGATGTTTCTTAATTGTAACTTGTAATATTTTTGTAAATTGCTTAAAATTGCTCAAAATTCACCTAAAATTTAGTAGTGGGAAAATGGTGAGATTCTGTTTTACTTTGTATTTCAGTCAACATATTTTTAGTGTTTTACAGCAATAGTTTTATCCTTTTTATATGCAATAGAATGAATAACGTGTCAGCAGGGCTCAGCAGTTTAGAAAGCTTTGCTCGCATTCGTCAAAGGCGGGGTGATGTACTAGTAGATATAAGCTAAGCGCACCTCTCTGCAGACACTGCAGCGACATAATATAGACTCTCTTCCAACTACAGTCAAATTGGGTAAGTTTGTATATTTTTTTGTATATAATAATGATTATAAATTAAAATTAAAATAATAAAAAAAAATGTTATCTTTTTTTGACACAACCGTGGCATCTTGGACACAATAGTGGGACTCCTGAAGTGAGCTCGCCTTAACACAGGAATGCCTAGCAAGCGGGCTCGGCTGCTCTTTGCTTAGCATAATTGAAAGATAATCATTTTTACCCCGCGATAAGAGGGGTTAATGTATGCGATATCTAACCTGGTCTCAGACAGATGTGTATATAACTTTAAAAGCATACAACGGCATTTTCTAAATTGTCAATTCATTTTCTGATGTGCTCATACATTTGAATGTACATGTAAAATAAATAAATAAATAAATAAATCTCTTGCATATTTTTATTTTTCATACGTTCTAATATAAAGAGTATTGCTTAAGTAAGTGATCTCGTAGGACTATTAATACGAATTCTCTGTAAGAATTCATAGATAAAATAATTTGTACTAATTTGTACTTGTTTGTATTGTAATCTAGTAATAAAAGAAGAAATAAAACCAAATTAATATATAAAAATAATTATAACTAATTGTAATATATTTTTTGGTATAATATTGTACTGTACGAGTATAATAATATGGTAGAGTTTAATACTATATATTAAGACCTTGCATTGAAAACTTCGATTTCATAAGAAATACCGTAACCTATATTTCTAGTCATTTACTAAATTGCAAAATAATTTATGTCAAAGCATCATTATTAGGCTTCAATTATCAATCTGTGTAATGTTGTTGAAGTTTTATCGGCTAAAACTTCGAATATGTCGAAATTTTAGCCGACAAAACGTCATTTGCTGGAAGCAATGCCTTTCTGCTTTCATCTTAAGAAAACTGCCGCAGAATATCATAAATTGCTGCTGGAGGCTTACGGGGAATTTACTCCGATAGAAAGGACTGTTGATACTTGGTTTCTCACATTCAAAAGTAGTGATTTCGACGTGCAAGACAAAGAGCGCCCAGGTCAGGAGCCAAAATTTGAAGAAGCCGAATTGGAGTCCATACTCCATGAATATTCGAGTCTGACGCTGGAAAAGATAAGTGAAGTGCTTAATGTTCATCCCTCAACCGTTTCGAGACGTTTAAAATCGATGGAAGTCATTTAAACGGAAGGGCATTGGGTTCATCACGAGTTGAAGCCAAGAGACATCGAAAGACGTTTCATGACTTGTGAAATGCTCCTTCGCCGTCAAAAAAGAAAATGTTTTCTCCACCGAATAATAACCGGCGACGAAAAGTAAATCTTTTACGATGACCCCAAACGCAAAAAATATCGCTCGTACCCTGTGAATCACTTCCATCGACTTCAACAGCCACGCCGAATAGAGACATCCGCGGGTCCAAGGTAATGCTTTGCCCAAGGTGGGACCAAAAGGCTGTCATCTATTACGAGCTGCTGAAACCGAGAGAAACCATCACGGGCGATCGCTATCGAGCTCAGCTCAAGAATTTGAGCGATGATGTGAAGATAAAACGGCCGCAATACGCTAAAAGGCACGAAAAGGTAATTTTCCAGCATGACCATGCTCGACCACACGTCGCGATGCAGGTCAAGAACTTCCTGGAAACGCTTCGCTGGGACATCCTAGCTCACCCGCTGTACTCCCCAGATATTGCGCCATCCGACTACTATTTGTTCCGGTCAATTGCCCATGACCTTTCCAAGCATCTCTTCAAGTCTTTCGAGGATATTGAAAAATAACTGGATTCGTGGATAGCCTTCAAAGACGAAGACCTTCTCTGCCGGGGAATCTGTTTTTTGCCATAAATATGGGAGAATGTATAGCTAGCGATGGATAATATATTGAATGAAATGCACTTTCTAATTTGCTTCGAAATAAATGTTCAATAGCCAAAAAAAATCGAACTAAAAACTTTAACGTTTGCAAAATGTATGCATACTTTTCATCTTCGGTCTACGTATGATCACGTGTCCGACTATAGGCACGGTTAACCCGACAAATGACAGGCGTCCTTTTGGGGATGCAAGTTTTAATACACTGGAATGACAGGCGTCCACTTGGTCCAGTGATGACGACACGATGGAGGCCGTTTGCGAAAAGGCAATTATTATCTTAACCCCTCAAATGAATGGCGATTAGCTCGGGTTGCCTACGGCAAAATGTATATAAATTTACATTTACATTTACATTTACATAGAGCGGGGTTTACTATAGAGCTATAGCATTACTATAGAGCGGATTACTATAAAGCGGCGCACATTTACATTTATTTTGTATACATTTTGCCAAGGCATCCCTTAAGGGACGCCTCACATTTGAGGGGTTAATTGATTTACGAGATAAGGTTATAATGTTTTATATGTCAAATTTCAATGCGATCATTTTACAGTTCTTCTTTTATGATCCGTATAGTGGTTTACAAGTTATGGTCGTTTTTATCAAGGTCGTCGATTTTGCGCGCGAAGAGGTCGCGCGCGAATGGGACAGCTGAATTTTTACTCCGCGAAGAGAGGGGTTAAAGAGGTTGCCAGTATGTCAAAGGAGAAATGTTCATATACTATGCATGTTGAATGCTCTTCTCTATCGTGTACTCTCCCAATCAACAGCATTCTATCTCCACGGTCTTGTATGTATGTACTTCTTCATTATGTACTTCGGTCAGCCTCTGACAATTTACCCAAAATTCCTCCTCATAATACTTATGTCTACTTCTACCCTTTCTGTGCCCATGGTCCAAGATACTGGAATGATCTCTCAGTAAATATCTGAAACTCGCCTTCTTTAGGATCATTCAAGACTCACCTGAAAAAGTAATATATTTTAAGAAGTAACGAGTTCTTCCCTTTCTCTCTCCTTCCTCCTACAATTTTCTGTCCTGGGGCATTTTTAGTTTTAGCATTTTTAAGCTATTGCATAGCTTTTATCGCGGGCCTAGTAGGCCAGCGCGGCGACCGAATGAAGAAATTTCTAAACGAAAATTAATGATTTTAAACTGATAATTACGTCTAAACGAGTACTGCTTACGATTCGAAAAAAATATATATGTTAAACAAGAACATTTTACTAATATTCTTAGCTTTGAATATTTTAGATGTTGTTTATATTACATAGTGTAATTAATTTGTGAAATTAGGTCTAACCGAACACAAAAACGACTACCACGCAAATACTATCTGGCGTATTATTATGAAACCTACACCATTTTAAAGATAATTTAATTATCTATCTTTTTATCTACGATTTTTTTTCGAATAATCCGTTTTTTTGCTTTATCGAATAAAAAATTCGTGCGCGGCGCTCTATCGGAAGAAGTTTAAATTATTCCGAATCATTTGCTACCGCAGCCGCAAATGATTCGGAATAATTTCAACGTTTTCCGATAGAGCGCAGTTATCTGATATCAGATAAAATAAAATAAATAAATAATTATAATTGCTTAAGTTGTTAAAAATGCTATGCAATAGCTTTACCGCGGCAGTCCCCGAGTGCCACACGTATTTTTTTTTTAATAAATACCTATTTTCACGACTCGTGCATGTGCCACTAAACTGCATGATTATTGATTATGTTAGTCGCAAGATATTCCTATGCTGAATAACCTCGCCTTTTTATATGAAAAAAAAGTTACAACTTATATCCCAAATTTAAAAACTAAAAACATCCTACCCTATAGAAGATATCTTTTTTGTTGCAAATTTACTTTTCACTCAGTATTTTAATAATCACCTTAGTCTCAGTAGTTTGGATCAATTTAGGGCGTCTTGGTTATATAACCATTTTCTTTCGAAGTATTTTGAAAGTATGTTTATATTATAAAGTAAACCATATAATATAAAGTTTATAGTATAAAGTATACCATATAGTTCACCCGTCTCTTTATATTGGTTTTGTTAATTAATGTAACCAAAGAAATATATCAAATTATGTATTTAAACTTACCTAAAATTTTATATATTTTAAAGATTTTAATAATTATGTTTAGAAAACGAACGAAGCAATATTTGTTACCTAAATGTTTGTACAATTTGAGTTAGTTTTAACATAGGGATTTATGTTATATTATTCAATTTAATTGTTGCATTTGAATTGTTTATTTCATGTCTGCATTTTCTACAACCTTAACGGGATTTTTGAAAATAAATATGGTTCGATTTGATTTGATTTGATTTATAAAATATCAATAGTCATTGGTTTTCTGTACGCCAGCTATTCATCAAATCGCAATACACAATGAAGGTCATGAAATCGCACTGTTTTGACTTGTGCCAGCTGACATTGTGTAAACAGACATTTTTTTGAAAATGTGTTTCAAATAAAGTAATAATTTCGTATATAACCAACTACACAGTGATGAAAATGAAAATCAAAATTGTATTAATGGCGCGATTTAATATGGCCTTTTGATTTAATATGGCCTTGAGCGATGTTGCCCGATTTGACTGTACTCAACCGCTCGGGAAATATCACTAGGTGCCTAGGAGTTATGTTGTCTTTGGGCCATGTGACGTGGTAAGTATATGGTGACTGCGGATTCAAGCACTCCTTTAACCTGGTAGTTCATTTTATAGCTGAGGTGAACCGAATAGATTAGAATTTTATTTCATTTTACAAATTTAAAAAGTGTTAACTAAATAAATATATAGGTAATTAAGATATATGATAAGGTATATACTAATGAAAATTAATTAAACAAATTGTTTGGCAATATTTATACATCTATTTATTTTTTTTGTTTATTTTACAGACAAATATTGAACACAGTTTTACATTTTTGATTTCCAATAATGCAGATGCAAGCAAATGGCGCTATAGAGGGATTCTCGATGAGAAAGCGTTCTCAGTTCAGACACGGATTTTCAAAGCGCCTAAGAAATAGGCGGGGTCAAAGCTGTAGGATTTGACCACAAAAATGCATAGTTAAAAAAGCGTCAGGCACTGAGTACACGTGGCTACGCGCCGGCGAGCGGGAGGGAACTAATCGATGAGCCAGTCAGATAGATTAACAGGTTTTATTTAATATTTTCTGGTTCTGAATTTTTCATTGGATTTTTTCACGTATCTTTTTTATTTCAGTTTATGGACAAATGCAATAAATTAGCTTAATGCTTATAAAGGGCTCTCTAGACGATCAAACATGCTGGACAAGCTTCGCGTCGCGGGCTGGGAGGGAATCGTAAACCGCAGGAAGTATGCAAATATTGTTTTTTTTATATATATTTACCAAAAATGCCTAATTTTGTAGATTTATACCAGGGAGTCACATTAATTAGATGTAATTGATTGGTTAATGATTGATTGATTGACGATTGCTTGAATTATGATTGATTGATTGATGATTGACTAATGATTTATTAATGATTGATTGATGATTTATTACTCATTGATTCATCAATCAATCATTGATTGGTTCATATACAAGTCACTTTTCGAATCGACAAATTTGATGTGAAAACCAGTTGGTTTTACTGATTCTTTACGGTTTACTATCCGCTCCCAGCCCACGACGCGAAGCTTGACCATCATGATTGATTCTCTAGAGAGCCCCTAAAACATTTGTGTAACTTTACCCCGCTCATTTTAAAATTTGTCTTCCTTTTGTAAAATGTGGTTTTAGATGTTTGGCAGGTAAATATAATATAATAATATATATTTTATATTGAGACATATATAATCTGGTAAGCTTCACAACATGACACTGCTATGGTCAAAATTATACCTTTTTGCAAATTGCGCAAACCAGAGTACTTTTGCATGATTTACAATTTTGACTTATCTGGCATCAGTGTCGAACATCTTCTGATTTAGATAAGGATGTCACTTGAATTTCCAACGATTCCATCGTAACCTTAATTCGTGCATTATAAGTACGAGTGATAGCGTAAACTTTGGGTAGTTCTTCGGTAAGGGTAAGGAGGTAGTTCCTTCGTGAAATCTTCCTCTGGGTGATGGGGATCTAACCGTAAACTGCCAAATGACTTAACCCTTGGAGTAAATGGGTATTTTCATGGATGCATCTGTCTCTTTTGCAGGATTTTCGGCGACATCGACCTTAAAGTACTATAACTACGAAACTACTACACCAATCATAAAAAGAACAACTGCACAATGATTGCATTGAAATTTCGAATATAGAATATTGAAATATCATTTTGTAAAACAATTAGATAATTATGAATAAATATGAGAACGTCAAAGAAGTGAAAAAAACGCGGAACCAGATCTGGTCGTATCATACTCAACGGATAATTGTTTCAGAACCAGATTTGGTCGTATCATACTCAAGGGGTTAAATTACAGAGTATATCATATATATTTTTTATATATTAATATTGAAATATTATTATTGAAAAACGTGATTTCAGCTCAGAGTCATGCGTCCTAAATTTGGGACATCCGTCGTACTAGGGTAAAATTAATATTTATTGTAAACCGTTTGGGTCACAAATATTTGTTTTCGCCTCAGACTTACATTCGACAAATGCTTGAAAGTCATAAATTTAGGGCACGATGCGATAAAATTTATTAGTCGAAGATAAGCAATTTAAAAATGACCCACTTTTGGGACGTTCGTCGTTCTAGAGTTAAATAACGACTTTCTGATTAAAACGAAAGCCAAACAAAGACACAGCACACAACAGATTAATAGGAAATAATGATGAACAACAATTTCTGTTATTTAAAATGTCGTTGCCGACTTTGCAAAAACCTGACAGTATAATATACGCTGTATCTCTACACCACACTGGCTGCCTTTAAGTAGCATTATTTTAACACTACTATGGTGTACGGAGATTCGTCCTACAAATACATCTGAATGCCTTGATGCCATTCATTACTGCATTTTCGATTCACATATAAAACTATATACACACACCCTGACACACGGCCATACACACAGCTAGACTTCAATCTGGAAATGGTCTTAAGCCTCTCAGGGGAGGCTCAAAATGGTTATTTCCGTCTTAATCACGATTTTTTGCGCTTTGACAATACTTTCCCTCCTCGTAGGTGGTGGGGTAGGTGGGGCCGGGAAAATAAAAGTATTAGGTCACAGACAAACGAAATTTACATGTTTTATTAACTATCACCTTAATCTGCGATTCTACGGGTTAATCATGGCGTTACGAGTTAGGCTAGTGTGGCTAATTTTGGTTCTATTTTCGCTCCATCAATTCATCCAAGTATCTTTCATTTCATTGATAAAATAAAGGCGGGATCCGATAAAGTCGATCCGCCCGACTTATTTAGCAGTGCTCCATTAGTTCGCCACCCACACTCCACTCCCTAACCCCTCTCCCCCCCCCCCCTCCCCTTTCCCCACGTCGCCTAAAAAGGCGAGCATCACAAGTGCGAAGGCCAAAATCTGTTGACGGTTAGTGGGGGATTAGGAGGGGGCAGTTGGGTGACTAGGAGGTGGGGGAGGGGGGAGGGGGGATAAGGCACCTTTGCCGTACGGATGCCGGTCCATTTGTTGGGGTTAATGAAACGTCAGTCACAGGAAACCGCCACATTCGCAGCCAAACACTTTTTGCTCCTTGTACCTACCCCCTTTTCTTTTGGGGTTACCGGCCGCGCGGTTTGTCCGGCCACCCGTTACCCTTGTAAAATTTGTTTTTCAAAGCTTGTAATTATATCGCTATTAATAGATTGGCCTATGTAGCCTATCCTGACCTTCCAATGTGAATTTGATTAATATTTTCAATATTAATTTCATTAATATTTTGATATCAGTTCAGTTCCTTATTTAAGGTTCCCATAAGGGTTTCCTAATGTTTCCGTACAGCTTGGGAGGAGTTGGACAAACTCTTTGTCATCTGACTTGCCCAACTCACGGTTTAACTCCTATCTGGTAGCCTTCTCGAAGAGGGGCATACCCTGTCAGGACTGCTGTGAGCTTCTGCCATGGCTGTAATCCTGCAGTCGGATGCGGTTGGGATCAGAAGTTCGCCGTTAGGGGGGCGATACCTCGGGCGAAACTGGGCGGTTGAAGCACTATCTACCCTTGCGGAAAAAGATGAAAGCTCCAGCCGGCGATTAACCGGGGGGGGGGGGGTCTGAAGACGTATATTTCCTATGACATCGGAGTGTAGTTGTCGCCCTGACGTATTAAACCCTTGAATCGATCCGTCGGCCATCCGGTCCCGAGTGACCATGGCGGGCAACCCCGAGCTTACGTCAGGTAGCTTGAACCCAGACAAATCCGGTAGTAAGGGCGTGAGGTTGCCTCGCTTTAAGGCGTCAGCTTCTTACGGGCGTGCTGGTGGAGCTATGCTGTGGACTTCTTGCGGTGTCGACTACAACGGGCGAGCCCGTCACCACAGGACGTTTTAACGATTAGTCGTTCTGTCGCCCTGCAGTGAACGTAGAAGACTTTGGACAGTACAATTCTACGTCCAGCTACGTCACAACCCGTGAGAGTCCAACGCCTTACCGCGAGTTAGCCAGGAATAAACCCGGCGGGCTCGAGATACTCGCGCCCTCACTTCCAATTGTGACCAGATTTCTCCGGTCTCTCGATTGGATCCGAGTTCGAGGTCGCTTGCGCGGTCCTCTCCCTTACGAAGCGGTGAAACGGAGTGCACCGAATCTATCGCGGATCAAGGCGTCCTTTGCCCGACTCTGAACCGGGATCGGATGGCCAATGGTCATTTCAAGAGCAGTCGCCGTAAGGTAGACAACCACCCCCGCTCTGTAGGAAACAATACAGTTCCCAGACTCCCCCGACTGTTAGTCGGAGAGCACAATCGATTGGCTTGCGCTGCACGGTGTGCAGACCGTCCAGGGGCGCCAGAGGTTTGATTCCCAGGGGAGACTGGTTGACCCAGTGTCCTACCCGGGATTCGCACCCCATGCGGGGAGGCCGTCGGATGGGTGTTGACCCGTGAGTGTGACCGACCCTGAACACATGGGTCATCGTGGCCACCTCATCATGGGCCCGTTAGCCCCCCTATGCTGTGGACTGTGTAGTATCTACGTATCTGTGTAATCACCTAACGGCTGAAAGAACGATCCATAAACTAATAACAGCCTGAGGTATCGGGTTCGCCCGTTGCAGATGACAGCTATCAATTTCAGTTAGATACTTTATTTCACGATACCAACAATGCTTAGAAAATTGTCAATATTTAAATACCTAATACTATTATAAAGTGATCAAATTTAAAAGTGGACAAATTGAATTACTTACAGAAAAACTTACATTTTAGGTCTCCACAGAAACTTATTATAAAATTATCCCTAAATTTATATAGATACATAGGGCCTGATGGCGCTTCTTCGTGTTTCTTTTCGGTGGGTAGTATAATAATATCTGTGTGGAAATGTGATTCGTTTATTTCAAATTCCACTCTAATGCCCTATCTCGTTCACATGAACTAAATTCTAATTAAGAATCACGGAGCAGATTTTAGCTCACGAAGATACACAATTACGCTCATAAACATGTCACTGCAATATTTTTTTAATACTTATTTATTTTTTGTAAATTTAGCCCCATTTTTATCAATGTTATAAGAAACTCGGAAAAATTGAACACCGAAATGCAGCTAATGTTCAGTGCCCACATAACTAGGACTAAACTGTCCCGTATCTAGGCGGGTCAGAGTAAATATTTAAAATAAGTAGTACAACTTAACGTAAAAAACTTTTTATTTTTATATTCAATAAATGTACTTAATTAGGATTGAATAATACACAATAATAAATAAATAACACTATAATACAAATCAAAATACTAAATTTGTAAGAATAATAAACTGTAGGTAATATAATAGGGAAAATACACATATACGTAAATACGATTTCAATAAATTATAAATGCTATATGGAATTAACATATTTACAATTGAATAAAATATATAAATACAATTATAAAAGCAGTGCTAAAAAATATGAAATAATATAAATAAAAATATGATATGATATACTATTAATATATGCATAATAATTTATATAAATATACAATATTACAATTGAAATGAAAACGGACACTAAATTCACAATCAAAGACCGTCACGATTATTTGGTATTATGAATAACATAAAAACGAATTTACAGCGTGAAGTTTGTAACCCCCGACGTTTCGGCGCCGTTGCAACCGCGGTTGCCTAAAGTAGAATCTACCTTAGACGACGGCGATTGCAACATCGCCGAATCGTTAGGTATTACAAACTTCACGCGGTTAATTCGTTTTTATCTTATTTATAACTAAATACAGAAATTTCAGTAAATATTAATACTAATGTATTTAAAATAAAACAGCCAATTAGAAATAAACAGTAGAATGCACTCGCCAAATAAAATATTAATTGGATAAATGACAATTGCAAATAGAATGGTCGGCATTAGGTGATATTTGAAGAAGATGAAATGAAATAGTCTACAAATAACGAAGTAGTTAATAAATTGATGAAGGGGTGGCTTGCAAATAATGCTCATGCACACTGTCGACTGAGTCGCAGCGACTTGACTGAGATTGCTGTGTCGGGTCTCGGCGAAAACATAGGCAATAAGGCTGGGGTAGACCACCATTTGATTTATTTTATATTTTACTTTTATTTATGACTGAGGGTCAACTGTCTTGAGCAAAATTAATTAAAAAATAAATTATATTTTAAGTAACTATCTTTTTTTTCATCTGGTAACCTATCACCTTCGAATAACCATTATTTCCTCCCACTGACTGTAACTCAAATCTCGATTGGAATATTCGTCACTCGCGTAATTACTCTAATAATTTTTTTCTGCTTTGGGCTTGGGGTGGAGGTCTTTTGGCCTCCAAGTCATCAACTTCAGGGATCTCTCCCTGTTGTAGCTAACCGGAGTTTCCAGGGTGCACCGGCACGTTCACTCCTTATCTTTCCCATCCTAGTCGTTAAGGACTAGTCTTGGCCAGAGGGAAATAACCGTGCACACGGGGAGGTAGACCTCCATTGCACCCCCTTTAAAAGGCTTATAAAGACCTTAGAAAAGCCCGACAACAATTTTAAAAAAATAATAAAAAAAGCTTATTATAAAATAGAATATTACGTAACTGATACAATGCATGGTGTTAATCGATCAACATATTTTTGGAAAGTATTATAAATTAACTTACCTCTGTTTTCTGATTTTCTCTTTCCTTTCTGTTTAATGAACTTAACGGCCAGAATGTAATAGATATGCGGAAATATGTCCCCTTGGGGGGACACAACCGATTTTTTTGTAAGGTCACGATTCATCTATTTCATAAAAAAAACTATGTAGTAGTAGTTGTTGTATACGGAGTGGGGGGCTTGTTTCAATCTGGATCTATAGGATATCTTGTAACTACCCACTTTGTGTGGGTCAGTGGTCTGCTAGTAGCCCGGTACTGATTATCAGTCCATGTAGAACATTGACCTCCTTCAAGTTGGGCAGATCTCTGGGTTCGAGAAAGGCTCGTCCCAGTAAACTATGTCTTTTTGCGGCGAGGCCTGGGCAGCGACCAACGATGTGTATACTGTCTTCAGGTTCTTCGCCACATATTCGGCAGTCCTAGCTCTCGGTCAAGCCAAGATTGAATAGATGGCACTGTTTTCAGGATGCCCGAAGCTCCTGCTCCAAGCAGTCCATGATGATTTTCATACCTATAGCGAAGAGAAATAAAATACTATAGTGTTATAATCAATATCTATTTTTGTCTCTAAATATTCAATATATCCCACAATTTCTTTTCTCCCTTCCCATTTGGTACTTAAACTGATCCATTAGAATATGTTTGTGTTTGTAACGGCCCTTAATTACCGTCACATGCAATCAACAAATGCATTGATTCCAGTGAAATACACTGACAGAATTCAGCTATTATTTTAACTCGAGCAGCGATGAATCAGCACGATTAAACAATACTTTTACTCGGAACATTTTGGATTGCATCATTTATCGACCTATAAAATCCGGCGAAAAAGCAACCAAAGTATCATTCCTCGAGTGATCACGTCCCAAAGATAGCGACGGCACACTTCGGTGTCCCGGCTTCTTGGTTACCTTTTCCTTCCTTTCCTTATCGAGAAGCATAAGTCTGCAATCCCACAGACTCCAGCCGTGCCCAGTACGAGATACTAGGGGCACAAGGACAATCCTCATCCATACACCCTCGTAACTTCAGTCGCGCATCAATACCCTCGCATCAATATATCCTATTCGAGAAGCGTTACAAACTGGCAATATTTAACTTCCAATAAACACCTTCTGATATATTCAAAATCGACTTTTAATACGGAGATAACCCGCAAGTTGACACCACCACCTCACACCGCACAATTTGGAGTCTAGTGAGGGGTGGTCCCTCACATGTTCTTTTTTTTATTTAAAGTTTTTCTTTAAAACATATTTTCTGTTTATGTAGGCGCTTTAGATTTATGGGAATTTTATGGTATTGAAGAATAACACAAATTAAGCTGTGTATATAGTTAATAAATAAATAAATTTAGGTAGTGTTAGTTTACAAAGGACTGTGCAGTGAAGTGAATCAAGATGATTAGTGGAAACTGTACCTCGACTAGCCAGTCTCATCCCAGTACACGCTCTAATTAACTGTTTCGTAATCGACATCCGACTCGTTTACGTGTATATTTTCGATCCCGGTCACCCTCTCCGGAATTGTGGTCACCCGCTCCGAAATCAGTTAAATCCAGGACCGTGTGCTGCGCCAAAGATCAGCTGACGACTCTTACATTAAATCATTGCTTATATAACGTATTCGATTAATCAACATCATACTACAATCTTCCAAATAATTTTACTACGAAACGCGTTAACCCTTACAATGCCAGCCAAGGGAATAAAACTCACGACGGGATGTTTTCAACCCTGGAAAATTTGTTTGTAGGGGGTGTTAGTGCATGCATATTAATATATAATGGCGAATTTTACCACATATAACTGCAAGATAGCATAAATACGGATATCGGGCCGCCCGCGACTGTCGCAACAGAAAACCACCGATCGGTGGTATTGGCATTTCTGTAGTTAAACCAATCATAAACTTTCTATTTTATATTTATTTAATATGGCAACATTTGTAGTATTACAATATGGCGGATAGAGATAAAGATAAAGATAAAAAGTATTTATTTACAATACAAATATTAAATTGTGGAAGAATTACATGACACTAATCTTAAACTAGTTACTCAATTTAGCCAAGGAATGATATACAGTAAATTACTTTAAACTTTTAAATGTAGGTATTACACAAAAACAAAGACTAGCAAGACGAGCAACAATAAAACAATTGACAATTTAAAAAATGTACAATAAATTAAGTGGGTAGGTACGATGCTATGTATTTCCACAATATTTTAAAAAGTTATTATGCCCATTTATGTTAATTTTAAGCAGATAAACTCGGAGGGATCTCTTGAAAATATCCATGTTTTAATGGCCTTTTATCTATCAGGCAATTTAATAAAGAGTTTGATGCCTATGTGCTCATTAAAATTATTTATTGTGCTCATTTAAATTACTTAAAAAAGTAGAGCCTTATTGTCTGATTATTTTATATGGTCTTATATCTGTACTTTTAGTTTAAAATGCATAACGTAGATTCAATTTGATTATTTAACATTTTACTGACAAATTGAATATTACGATGAATAATTTTACTACGTATCTTTTTGAATTACTAACTACTTCAAATATTAGGCTTCTATTTTGATTATTTATATTTATAGTTTGACAATCTAGTAGTTAATACTTGACTACCTATGTATGTTCAGTAAAGAGTAGTAACGAGACTTGCTACCTAACCCAATTATTTTGACACGTTCAAGGGCGGCATTTAGCCGTCAATTGGACACGACGAAAATGTAAGGTAATCTAATGTAATGTATGTATCGGCTAGTCGCCTGGAACTTTGCAGTACGTGCTAAGATTGGTTGGTGGTAATGGAGCAATGTAGATGCGCAATACGGTGCTTAACACAAGCCTATATGGTATGAAATAATAAAATAATAAAACGCAATTTTTTTAATAATATCTCTTTATATTTTAACAATGTTTACCTTAAGATGTTAATTTTTAAATTTGGTATACAGGCTTTAATACGTAATTATTACGAAAGTTAATATTTAGACAAACTAATAGATGACATTTTATCTCACCGTATTATTTCTGTGATGTAATTAGTCTATATAAGAAATGCGGTAGATGGCACTAATATAATTGAATTTGAATTACTGTTTTCTTTGGTTACATTATTTGGTTTTTATAATCAATTAGTCCTTTATAACAGCTAGAGCTACAACTCGACTACAACGGGCGAATCCGTCACCTCAGGAAGTTTTAACGAAATTTGATCGTTCTGTCTCCCATGAGGTGAGCGCAGAAGACTTCCACCGTTAAAACAAAACAATCCACAGTCATGTTCCGCCACATGCCCGTAAGAAGCCAATGCCTTACCGCGAGATAGCCAGGTAAGTCACCCAGCGGGCCGACACTCGCGCCCTTACTGCCAGTTGAAACCAGATTACTCCAGTCTCCCGACTGGTTATGGGTTCGAGGTCGCTTGCGCGGTCCTCTCCCTTACGTAGCGGTGAAACGGTATCAACTGAATCTATCGCGGATCACGGCATCCTTTGCCCGGCTGTAGCCGATGGTCGTTTCACAAGCAGTCGTCATAAGATAAACAGCTATTTCCGCTCTATAGGAAACAGTACTGTTTCCAGACTCCCCGACTGTCAGTCAGGATTGGACTTTGGACTTACCGGTGATCCCCGGTGCGCCTGTGATCATGGTCGCCAAACTGCGGAACACGCAATTTGGTCTTGCCCTATTCTTGCGGCTGCACGGGAGAGATTGATAGATGCGGTGGGCGCGTGCGTTGGGCGTTCTCCGATTCGGTACCCGGATCTGGTCGGTTGTAGGAGCTGCTTCCAGTCGTTTGGCGAGCTTGTGGAGCACTGGGTGGCTTCTTGGGAAAGCATGAGGCCTCGTGATACCCCCTAGGGGGTACACTCTTCTTTGATGGCGTGATTCGGGGGCTACTTCCAGCCCGAAGTGCCCGTCATTGTGTCCGTCTCTTTACCGCCCTGAGGGGCGCTTCGTTCTCATGCAGGATCCAGGGATTCCTCCCCTCCGTGGCTGCTCCGAGACCTGCCTACGGACCGTGCGCTTTCACCATCTCCCTCCTAGAGCGTCCTCTACCCCGCTTACCGGCTCTAAATTTACGCTATTTTTTGTTTTTTTTTTGTATTTATTGTGAATATGTTAAACTTTGTAAAATTTTGTCAAATTTTTGGAAATACTTATTTCGAATAAATGGGTTCTCGGGGAGGTACGGTGGGGGGGGGGGGGGTGGCTTACCCTATTTCACCCCCTGCGCGTTTTACCCTTCTGGTACGCGTGGGGTTGTCGTTGCAAGGCATCCCGGGCAGACAAAACGACCCTCGTCGTTTTAACTGCCCGGGCGGTGGGCGGGGTTTGCTGCCCTCACCTATCGCCTTGAAACTCTTAACTGTCAGTCAGGATGCAAAATTTATTACCTGACGCCGCACGGTGCGCAAACCGTCCAGGAGCGCCAGAAGATTGACTACTGAGGGAAACTGAGCCTCAGGTTAGAGTCCTGCCTGGGCTCGTACTTCATGCGTGGAAGCCGCCGGATGGGTGTTGACCCGTGAGTGTGACCCACTCTGAATAAATAAGTCTTGCTGGCCAACTCTATCAGGACCCATTATTCCTTATAACAATCCCTTTATTAGCAATGTTATTATAAATAGAATATCAATTGATATTAGTTTGGCCGTCAAATGCAGTGCTATCTGCATTTCGCCGTGTCGGACAGTTTGTCACATTCATCTGTAAGGTTGAGCAATATAATACCATGCATAAACAACGGTAAATGCATCGATCAGACAAATCGATTCGCAGAGTCTCATTCCAGTGCGCGCTTCAATTAACCGTTACTTAATCGACATCCGACTCATTCGTGTGTATATTTTCGATCCTAGTCACCCTTTCCGGAACAGCGGCTATCAGTTAAATCCAGGCTAGAGCGCTGCGCCGAAAATCAGCGGCTGGCCTCTACGTTAACCCTACAAAGCTAACGTTCGTCAAAACGACCAGGATCTAATAATAATCTCTTTTCTCCCTTCCTAATTGTATTGCCTAAATACTAGCGGTTTCACTTAGTGACCGATAGACTGCGTCGCGTGGTGGTCGCGTTCAGCCAGCAAGTAGTTTTGTATTTTAGTTACCTACTGCATACTCATCAGTTTGACGAAAGGTTAGCTTATGCGTAACTTTTACACCTGTATTTTGAATCAACGTAAATAAAAATGTCTAAATCATTTGATTGTCATTGATAAATCAAATGTCTAATCACCTTTCCTTTATAGATTTTGTAATTCATTTACATATTTAATTCCAAAGAAAAAAATCTATTCTTTACACAATAGTTCTTGGTTTAGTCATTAGTCTTGTCCGTATGTGTGGATGATACCTTCTGCATCCTAAAAGGCAACATTCAAACGGTGAATGAATTAATGGGTCATCTAAACTCCATACACCCAAAAATCAGATTCACCTATGAAGTAGAGAAGGACGGCTCCCTACCATTTTTGGATGTCAAAGTGACGAGGAGAAGTGACAATACTCTCGGACATATGGTATATCGGAAGCCCACACATACGGACAGATATTAACATGCAAGCTCACACCATCATCCCTACCATCTACGTTCAGTGCAAACGTTCCTCGTGAATCGAGCACGCGATCTATGCGACGCTGAGCATTTTCCGAAGGATATGGAACATGTCAATGATGTCCTTAGGAAAAATGGATACGGTAAATATCACGAGACACGCACACGATTTAATACAGACGAAACTCAGAAACCGAGCAGATCAAGAGCATTCTTACCATACGTCAAGGGCGTCACAGATCAAATAAGTAAGATGCTAAACAGATTCGATATAAAAACGATCTTCAAACCGACCCAAAATATAGCTCGATTTTTGAGGCCTGTAATACCACTGCAAACCCCGGGTGTGTATAAAGTCGAATGCAGTTGCGGTCTAGCCTACGTTGGACAAACGAAACGGCCCATAGCCACGCGACTGTCAGAACACATCAAAGCTGTTAAAAACGTTCAGTGAGAAAAATCGGCGATCTGCGAACATATATTGGATAGCGGAAGTAACCACTGGATGCAGTTTCAAAATCCCATTGTGCTATCCAAAGAACAATTCTACTTTCCTCGCATGATCCGGGAAGCCATTGAAATAAGAAAAACCCCTAACTTTAACAGAGACGACGGTTACAAACTCTCTTCTACGTGGAACCCTCTTCTTAAAATGTTCCCGCCGCCGAACGCCGAACGCAAAGACGTCAAACAGGATATAGTGAGTGTTGTGTGCAAGACGGATTTTAAAAATTCCCGCGCTCCGAGCCCGGCCCCCCACCACCGTTATAACCTACGCAGTGGCGGAAGCGGTACGCGGCCTACCCGCTAAACAACGGATTGACAGCTCTTCAGTCTACCCTGGACAACGGCGGCTGCAACGTCACCGAAACGTCGGGTGCTACAAATTTCACGCGGTAAATTCGTTCTCTATCCTATTTATAATGTCAAACAACCGCGATAGTCTTCGATTTTATGGTTATAATTTTATTTAATTTATATCCCAAATTTCCTATAAATACTAAGGACAGTCAAATAAAAACGAGGCAAACGGTATAAAGAGTATGGCGCGGATGTTGATAACGTGGGTAGGTGTATGTATACTAGTGCCCTCTATTGGGAATCGGGAAAAAATAACGCGAACGTTCACCGCTTTGCCATTTGCTCATTTGAAGCGTTTGAAATGAAGTCAGCGAGTCGCGTGTACGTTGCACATTACTATGGAGGATGGAACTGTATCACGTCAAAGGATAAGGTTTAGTTCCATCATTCCGTTATTGGCTCTGGCGCTTGCTGTCCAGCGTAAAATTATGACACCATGATGTGTTATCTCCTGGGACTTTACGGGGCATGAAAGATATTCTTTAACCTGATACCGTTCCAGCCTCCATACTGACGTTAGACGCACACACGACTCACTAAACTCATTTCAAATGCGTCTGACAAACAGTTGGGCGGTGTCGACTACAATGGGCGAACCTGTCATCCCAGGCTGGTATAACGACATGTGATCATTCTTTCAGCCGTGGGATGAGCGTAGAAGATAGCCTAATCCTACCGTCCAGCAAACCAACAAACCGCCAGAGCCAACGTCTTACAGCGATTCTCTAGGAACGTAAGCCAGTGTGGCTACCTAGTCCCCTGGCTACCAGTTTTGGTAGGATATCTCCATCTGGAATTAACCTTCAGGATATCCTTCCTCCTAACTGGTTACGGAAACAAGGTCACTTACGCAGCTCTATCTGCCCTAATTCAGTTTGAATCTATCGCGGAGCAAAATCATCTTTTGACCGGCCCTGACTTCAGGATCAGGTAGCCTAACGGTCATTTCAATAGTGGTTGACGACAGCTCAACATCCACCTCCGCTGATTAGGAGACAGTATATTTCCATAGTCTCCAAAGTACTTCAGCAATTAGTCAGAGTACACTAGCGATTGGTGTTGCCGAACGGTGCGCAAACCGTCCAGTAGCGCCGGAAGGCAATCCCACCAGGAGAAACCGATATATTAGCCGTGAGGCCTGAGACGCGAGAGTCTTACCCGGGAAAGCCTTCTACACGAGGAGGCTTCTGAATAAGAGTTTAGTCGTGAGTTCGGCCGATCCGAGAACAAAGTGGATCTTATGGCCCAAGCTGCAAGAAACCATTCGCTACCAAGCGTCTAACAAGGAAATGGCACAGTGGCGAAGGTTTGCGCTATTCTTCCTAATAGAGAACACTACTATAAAAACAACCATTTAATTTACTAATTTCTGCGCAGCTTGTTATATGGTATGTCTCGTTTTCATTTCACTGCTTCTTATAAAATAATCTTTATTAAACAAATTGGGATTTCCAATAAGGACGGTTCGATGTTGATAGTGTAAAAAAATGCTTGTGAGGTATTAACGAATTGTTTTATTTATTTGATAGACCCATGTATGCCATTATGTATGAAATATGACATCGTTTAAATGTCAGCCGCGGCTTCGCTTGCTGGCACGGATCCGGGAGGTCCAATTGTCAATGGATGTGCTGCCAAAATCCGGCAGAATTTGAGAGATGGCCTGGGTTGTGTTGACTTTGAAAGCATTGGTGAATTGCGGCTTATTGACATAGATCTGCGAATTCAAACAAATGTCTAGCAAGGTCACCCACAAGAAACCCCAAAACAAAAAGTCTAGCGGGCTCAAAACCTACGATTTTGGTGGGCACCTCACGTCACCTCAGCGAGAAATAACCATGGACTAAAGAACACTCAACTCCTACTAATATTATAAACGCGAAAGTTTGTATGTATGTATGGATGTTTGTTACTCTTTCACGCAAAAACTACTAATTGCATTTTGAAGAAACTTGACAATAATATAGCTTACACATCAGAATAACACATAGGCTATATTTTATAAAGATACAGCGTGAATTATCTAAAATATAACGATAACTGTCAAGTAAGTAGGAAAAAAACTAAGAAATTGACTCGAAATTTAAATTCTATCCTACTATCCTACTAATATTATAAACGCGAAAGTTTGTATGTTGTGACGAACTACTCGTCACGGGAATTTACTTCCTTAAAATACAATAGTAAAACTCCGATATAATTCACCTTACACTTCGCCACAATTTAATCGGCACATAAACGAATTATCTTGACTTCCAACCGTTGCCATAATCGCATCATGCGATACAACAACGCACACCCCTAGTCGGATTCGCGGCAAAAAAATTGCCAGACGACTAAATTCAAAACCGACCGGATCGGGCGTCCAATTAGATACCCTCTCTTAGTTTTGAACCGCGGAACGAAGCGGAAGTGCTCGCGGCCGCTGGGGGTCAAACCCCAGCGGTC
Source organism: Micropterix aruncella (assembly GCA_944548615.1). Lineage (NCBI taxonomy): Eukaryota > Metazoa > Arthropoda > Insecta > Lepidoptera > Micropterigidae > Micropterix > Micropterix aruncella. The sequence goes on along the minus strand of OX155964.1, from coordinate 24,515,664 downwards.
CACATTTTCTTGTAAAGCGGAGCCGCAGTGACACGTATAAGTTCGTCTGAAATTCAATAGTTTTACCGGGCAATATCAGTGCGCAAATCCCGCAGTCGAGCCGCAACGAACCCCCAGCCTCCGAGGGACCTACCTTCCATATCAGGCGAGTTTTTAGGGTTCATGTTTTCTGACTCCCCAAACTTTAAAACCCCAGAGTTCAGTTAATAAGTATTATATCTCATATTAAACAATCTATTCAATCAAATCTAGTGCTAGAGCGCTCTCTATAGTCCGCTTTAGGGCGCTTCCCGTTTAATCGTCAATTGACACATTATTCAACCTAGCCGAGCGCGAGAGAGAATCCAAGGGTTCGGCGCGTAGTTCCCGTGAAACCGTGGGGCGATTCAGAGAACGCGCTCCATAGTAGTCGGCGGCATACAGACCGACGTAACGCAAGCCCCGCGCGCCGGCGGTTGTTGAAGATTCTCACCTTTTCAAAAGGCCCCCTTTGTATAAACACTATAAAAGCATATCGATAGAGGTGTTCCCAAAATCCATTCCGAGATCCCCATATCAACCCATAAGCGCGGACCTACCGTGAGTTTAGCGACCTACCTACCGTCACTTTCCACGTACGCCCGGGCGATTCCTCCGCTCTGAAGGGCTTGCAAAGGTACTAGAAGTCCTCCCGAATATATTTCACATACTTAAATCAAAAATGTTTTCCAAATAAAACCTGTAATTTATGAGTAATAAACCTTGTATCGTACTTTGAGTCTTTCTTTAAAAAAAGGGTTAATCTCTCGCACACGGAGAGAAATTCTATTCCTGCTTTACGATATAAATGGTGCAAGGTCAAATTAGTAACATACGAAAGTAACTGCTCCGAATCGGCGCGAAGCTCGCCGCTACACATCGGCGCAGAAACCGCCGCGCAGCGATCTGACAGCTCGGATCGCGCGCGACTTCACAGCGGTCGGATATCTACTTTATTTTCCAGGTCCGGCGATAAGCCGCAGTAAGTACGTATTATATCCCTAGTTATTACCCTTCCACCCTTCCTTCCATAATTTTCCCCTTTTTCTCACAATAGAAGCAAGGCTGTCCTTCTCTTCCAGAAGCTCTCCTTTTCCCGCGCAGGACTCCTTGGGTTTACCACGACCCTTTCCACTGAGCAGCCGCGGTCCCAGATCCTGTCGCGTATCCCCTTCTGCGGCGTTCAAGGTCAGGCAGCGACCACGCCTGCTTTTTCTCGTAGCGACCCGAATCCCCAATCATCCAGGATTTCCGTGGTGGCGCCCACACTCACACATCACGAAACCATTACACCTTTTTTTCCACGGCGATCCTAAATTCCATGAAAGATATTTTCCCATGACCTAACAACAGGCTTTTTCTTAATCGGGTAACGTTACAATGTATGTATGGATGTTTGTTACTCTTTCACGCAAAAACTACTGTTTTGATTTTGATGAAACTTTACAATAATATAGCTTACACATCAGAATAAGACATAGGCTCTAACACGGCTATAACACAAGAAATAAACATGAGCTACAAGCACCCAAACCAAATTTAATTCTATTTAAAAAGGGAATGTTATACAATTCAATAAAAATCTATAACCATCTACCTGCAAATATTAAAGAAATAAAAGGAAAAGGGTTTACCGCAGCGTTGAAAAAATGGCTTATCGGAAAAAGGTTTTACACGCTAAACGAATATTTTTCATAATATTATATTGTAGGCATTCATTTTTTTTTACAATAATTCAATTAGGAATTTTACACATTTTAAATTATATACATTTCGTATTTATAGGCGGATTTTGATTATTCCTTGATTTTTTATTTTTTCTTTATTTTGTGTATTATTGGTGAATTATTTTTATTCATTGTCTTCTACTGTTAGTGCTACTTATCCGGTCTGTTTAGATTTTTTCATGTTATATATTTTTTTTAAATTGCATTTCAGGCCATTTAATGAACATTATGAATTATTATTGATTTGATTTAGATGTTATAGGCAAACCAGTGAAATAATGTCATTTTTTAAAAAGAAATTACAAAATTAGCAGATAAATAAATTTGTCAATCTCTTATAATAGGTAATTGTAAGAGACATAATTTTACACATTGGGCTCGATTGCGTTTCTTCGTGAACTAAAATCGGAAATTAGTCCGTGTGAACGAGACAGGGCAATACGCTAGAGCAGAGTGTGAGATGACCGATTGTCACTTTTTCGCATTAAAACTGCCCGCCAAGGTCAAATCTTACACCGCACGAAATATGCTCGAATTTATTCGGACGAGTATAAGTTCGGCAGGTAGTATTTATCGACGATCGTTCGTTTCATATCCCGCTCTAACGTATTGCTCTGTCTCGTTCGCTTGGACTAATTTTAGTTTTAGTTCACAAAGAAACGCAATCGGGCCCATTTTATCACCATAAAAGTACCACCACTATTTCGGATAATAAATATATTTCTATATTTCTTATATAATACCATATAATACAATATAATATAATATAATGTAATAAAATATGATATAGTATACCGTAATATAATATAATATGAAACAATCAAATAAAAAATAAAAATTGAACTTCAAAATAAGAATGAGTAGCTAACTCTGCCGCTCTGCCGTTCCAGCTTTCAAAGTGAAATATGATGGACACATGACTCACGGAATGCAATAATAAGACACACACTTTCAGACATATTACACGCACACATACATATAAAACGTCATAGTAGGGTTGGTTGTAAGAGATTGTCATATGACAGTAAACCCGCCCATTGTGACATTTTCACAATAAAGAGTATAAACAAACAAAAATACAAACTGACCTCTCTTCGAACGCATCTAACAAGCGAATGATACAGCGGTGAGCGTTTGCGCTATTCTTTACTGATTCACAATAGAGGGTACACATATCTACAGCGCTAAGCTCGTTATATCGTCTCGGTTTTATTTGAGTGCCTTATACAATCATTCCCATTAAAGTAAAACGAATTTTGAATAAAAAACACATTTAAAAATCGTTGGTCAAAAATAGAGTGGTTAGTTTATCGCAGAAGTTCAGGAACGTCAGCTATCAAGGGTTAAATGCAAATGTCGTCCCGTCCGTGTCCCGCAGCCGGGACTAATATGCAGCGATTAGTCTGACCGCAGATTAAAAGTGGCGGCCGAGCCGCGACCACAGAATGAAATCCGCAAGGCCGCGCGCGTGTCACAGAATGTCCCACCGATAGCGCCGCGCACTAAGCCATGAATTATGGATTATGTAACCGCCCGCAACGCTCCGCCGACTTTTAAGCCCGTGCCTTAGAGCACCAACGTCAACATAACAGCGAAACGTTGAATGAATGAAGCGAGTTAAAATGAGTTGACCATTTGTTGGTAGATGAAAAACTACAGTCTGAATCAACCCGTATTCCTTGTTGTGTACATATAATCCAAAGCACAAGAACAATCGATAAACATGTTTCTGTTTATCTCGACCTAAATTGTACGAAACACGTTGACTACGAAATGCACACAAGAGCAATGAATCCGTTCAGCAACATTAGCGTATCGGAAGCTAAGAGTGCTAGATTAATAGTTACTTGAATAATAATGCATATTGGAAACCTGCAGCGCTTGTTATATTTTTTTTGTGGTAGAACCGGAACGAAAGCAAAAGAAATGCTGTGAATTCGTAGTTCGATTTTCAAAACATGATTTATTTTGTTTTAGATTTTAATGTCATTATTTTACATCAACTATGTTTTTTTTTTTTATTTGATTACCTATAATATAATGTCGATAAAAATGTCTAAAAGGTACTCTTTATTTGACTAAGCTAGCATTCATAGTTTACGGGACATTAATTAAGGTTATGTTAGTAACTCGGATTCACTACCCTTGAATGTAAAAGACACCCAGTATTTTATGAAGCAAGAAGACTGAGAACCTTTGATTTGGACGTAAATAGACATTCTAAGGTTTATATTCTCTCTTGACTTTAATATTTCCGTTGATAATAAACAAATGGCGCGATGTTAACAATTGGTCTCTTTTTATCATAACAGATTCTAAATTAAAAGCATTCGTTTTGATCTTATCTCAACAAATTACAATATGTTTCTTATCCTCCTTGTGTCCAAATCCACCAACTGAACTGACACATTTTAATAAACAATTTACCCTAAAGAAGGGTTTATAATGCCCGCTCCACACATTGGCCAGCGTTGGCCGCATCGCCCTCTCGCTCTTTCCCATACATTTTTCTGACGTCCCTTAGCAACATTTGCCAAAATTCGTCAACGTGTAGAGCGGGTATAATACATCTAACGAACGATTACCCGGGTCCAGATGACCTTCCGCGTAGAAAGGATCGTGTGTGGTAAAATATCGTGTGTGATAAGTGATGGCCATATTTTTTACGTTTTCCTGGTTCTAAATGCTTTAAATGTGGAGAAATTTGATTTTGAGCAAAACCCATTTTTGTTTTTTAGTTATTGTTAGATGGATAGGTATTGTATATAGTCGTATTAGTAGGAAATATATATAGAAATATCAGTTAATATGATTTGACGATCCCTAAATATTATTAATAGGATAAATTGGCGTAAAATCAAAATAAATAAATAATTAAAGTTAGGTTATAAATAATGCTTTCCAACGAGAGTAAAATTATTTTTTTATTTTTTTATTTATAACGTACAAAAAAATACAAGGACAAGGACACAAAGAACCATTAAAAACAAACATTAATATAGCGAAAAACATAGCTCTATGCTTATAAATATGCTAGCGTATCCAAACTGAGGCGAAAGCGTACAACCGACTAGATCGAGAAGGTCTGTATCTGGCTCTGCTTTGTTATACCAACTGTATATTTGTTGACTCGCGAACTGACGCATTTCATTTAAAATTTAAAAGGTTTTTAAACTTAACAAAGGTGATTTTTACACAAATTAAAAGTAGAAAAAAAATATGTATGAAATTAGGAATAAAAAAAAACTTTACATTATTTTCAATAAATTTAAATGGGAAAATATGTAAGAATATATAAAATTATACGAGTATTAACACTACTTTGTAATATATATGTATGGGACTAACTAGTGAAATTATTAAAAAAATAGTGGTGTAATTTAAAAAAAGAAATATAATTTTGTGTCAAAAAATCGTCTAACTTAGCTATCTTTTCCGGTGATATCGGCGAATTTTCATTTCCAAAATATGGCAACACTGATGGCAAGTTGGCAGGTAGCATCGTATATGGAAGCTGTATGCTGAATCCGCGACTACCTCTATTTTCGTAGTCGGTCGATGCTGCGGCTTCTGGAGAGTAAAAAACCGCGGCGCGACACAACTTTACTCAGAATCCGAAGCGTCTGGGTCAGGACAATCGCTAAAGTCAATTGATGTCGGTTCGGCGCGACCAGTTCAGTTAACTAGTATTCTTCTTCTTCCTCTTTTTTGTTTGATGGCTCCACCCAAAGAGGGTGATTTCTGCCAAGTGTGCCGTAACTAGTACTCAGTTCAATCGATTGAATAGCATGGCGCTTTAAATGTGTAAAAACTGGTTTCTTGGTTGTTCAGTGTTGGAGAATCTGCAGTTTAAAAGGAATTGCAGTTTAAAAGGATATGCTATTTATTTATTTATTTCATATTTAATTATTTCATATTATTTGAATTATTTGCTAAGGCTACATAAGAAAAAACAATTACTTTCTAGTTAAATAAAGCGACAAGTCGATTCACCTCAATCCCATGCAACCTGAGGCACGTGACACATCTATCTAGGCTTACGCCTGTGCCTAGATATGCTATTTAAGACTTTTTGAGATTTAAGATTGCGAGCTGACGTTAAAAGGTTCTTACTAGAGATAAGAGATTTTTTATTTAAGGTTTAATACTTTATTCACTATTTTTTATACATTTAGCCCCATTGTTATCAATGTTATTAGTAACTCGGAAAAATTGAACACCGAAATGCAGCTAATGCTCATTGCCCACCTAACTAGGATAAACTGTCCCGTATCTAGGCGGGTCAGAGTAAATAATTAAAATGAGTAATACAACTTATGTAACAATTAGCCTAATTAAAGTATAACACTTTTTCTTTTTATAATTAATGAATGTACTTAATTAAGATTGAATAATATATAATAATAAATAAATGACACTATAATACAAATCAAAACACTAAATTTGTAAGAATAATACAATATGGCAAATACACGTATACGTAAATACGATTTCAATAAGTAATAAATGCTATATCGTATAAACATATTTATAATTTAATAAAATATATAAATCTATACTAAAATTATTAAGAAGTAAAGTTTGTGAGGTTGTAGGAAGTAATCTCTGGATCTACTTAAACCGAAAGACTTTTTCGTGGTAGTCGGATTTGCAAAGTAAGTCAGAGAAAAATAGGTCGAACGAAAACGTTTCTAACTAACGCTGCCTTAACGATGAGAGATATATGATTAAGTTCTAGAGAAAAGTTGTAGATCTTGATAATGCCTACAAAAAAGTCATAAGTGTAACTTTTATATTTAAGTGACAAAAAGTAGTATTTTATATTTAAAAAAAAAATAAACCGTTAGGTCATGTTTATTGGTCATAATTATCAACAATTATGAATTCTTGTCAAAATAAGTAAATTTATCGTCTCAAGTATTTAAAACAAAATACTTTCCCCTTTTACTGCATATAATTTCCCTTTTACTACATAAATCTGGATAAAATTCTTGGCGACTGCAAAATGATTTCTTTCCTGGTCAGCTGGTAGGCCGGGAAATTATTGAAGCACGATTGAAATGTTATTCGTCTGGATTTTGCGGTTTTCGGCAGTGAATCCCCCCGCCCGGCACCAAACTCAATTATATCGAGAGAAGAGAGTGACTATCACAGAAAGGTTTGTTACTCGACACTGCGGAGCGCACAAATAACGAGAGCTCGTTATCGTGACGCGGCGGGCAGCACGTCTGCCGACTGGGATGAATAATTAAAGCAGAGATATTCTCTTTGGTGGCGACGGGCGACCATACGCAAATAACGATTCATGCCCTCATTTACCAACCGTCCCTAATTATACCTATTATTAACATTATTATTGTCTATTTTACCTTTGCCCTTTGTATATTTAAAGAATCTCAGACACTCGCAAAGTCGCGCATTCATCGGGCTGTAGAGCGCAGATTAAAATAAATCGGTTGTGTCCCCCCGAAGGCTTACCCGGCAAGTGGCAATAGACTGATTTCATCTGAATATTCATATCATAAATAAACTCGATGAGCGCCCTCTCTTGGCCGGCAGACGAACCCGTTTGGTTTCCGTTACACAACGACTTAGAGCGGCGCGGTTCGTTATTCGGCTAGCTTCGCGCGGGTCGGCGGTTATATTTTATTAAAATGTATGGCGGAAATTAAATATTATTAGTAGAGTTTTTATATGAAATATTCCAAAAAAATGCAATGTGATTTAAGCCTAACAAGGCATCAGTGTACCAAATATCAAGTCTGTACGTCCAATGTTTCGAGATTGATATATGACTACTACACTCCTTTGGAAACCGATTTCAACCACAATATTTTCAACTCTTGCCATGACCAAATTTTGCAGGCATACTAAATTTTAGCTCAATCTGAATAAGCGTTTGCTTACTATCACGGAGGAATTTATACAGAGAGGCAGCCGACAGGTCTGAATTTGAAAATAGTCATTATCCTGTCAGGGTAGCTCCAAATGTATATTTTCGTCTCTATCTTTATTTTTTTTGCACCCACACAATGATATACTTCATGGTCTGTTGCTGGGCTGGGAAAAAAAATACTACGCGTAAAATATTATTCATCGGGGGGGGGGGGGGGTGCGGTTTTCGAAAGTGAGTCCGCGCTCGGCTCCAAACTCAATTATATCGAGGGAAGAAAGTGACTATCACAGAAAGGTTTGTTACTCGACACTGCGGAGCGCACAAATAACGAGAGCTCGTTATCGTGACGCGGCGGGCAGCACGTCTGCCGACTGGGATGAATAATTAAAGCGGAGAGATTCTCTTTGGTGGCGACGGGCGACCATACGCAAATAACGATACCTACCCTCATTTACCACGCGCCCTTTGTAATATATCATATCATTATCATAATTATTATTCTATTTTACCTTCGCCCTTTGTATATTTTAGGAATATCAGGCTTTCGCACAGTCGCGCATTCATCAATACAATACATTACAATTTCATTCTACTATCCAGTAGGTAGGGATTCCTACACATGGATGCGTCATTACCTCTAACATTCTTGGTAAAGTATTTTTTTAAGGTTTAATACTTTATTCATTTCATTTTTGTACATTTAGCCCCATTGTTATCAATGTTATAAGTAACTCGGAAAAATTGAACACCGAAATGCAGCTAATGCTCATTGCCCACCTAACTAGGACTAAACTGTCCCGTATCTAGGCGGGTCAGAGTAATTAAAATAAGTAGAACAACTTATGTAACAATTAACCTAATTAACGCAAAAAAACTTTTTATTTTTATAATTAATGAATGTTCTTAATTAAGATTAAAAAATATATAATAATAAATAAATTACATTATAATACAAATCAAAACACTAAATTTGTACGAATAATACATTGTAGGTAATACAATATGGCAAATACACATATACGTAAATACGATTTCAATAAATAATAAATGATATATGGTATAAACATATTTATAATTTAATAAAATATATAAATACAATTATAATAGCACTGCTAAAAAATATGAAATAATATAAATAAAAATATGATATGATATACTATTAATATATACATAATAATTTATATAAATGTACAATATTAATTTTAAATTAAATTAACCGTTATACATACGCTTTACAAACCAAGTTTTCAGATTTAGACCTTCCTAATTCAAATAACCATTTATTAATATTGTCTTTAGACTCTTGACTGTTCTTTAGGTGTTTCCATTTTTCCTCTATGTCATTATATAATTTGGGACCAATGAAAAAAGCTTGTCGTTGCGCAAATGTTGTTTGCACTCGAGGAATAAGGAAATTTTGTTCCCGTGAACTCCGAGTATTGCAGTTTTGCTGACTTTGATCATGTCTATCTTTGTGTTTATGAAAAAATATTATCACATATTTTAAACAATTGCTTGACGTCCAGAACTTTAGACTCCTTGAAAAGACGCCCTGACGGGTAGTCATTAGGTTTCCTATAAATTATCCGTAACAACAGTTTTTGCGTCTTTATTAGTGGATCCAAGGCCTGTTTCGTGCAAGCACCCCACCCTACAATCCCATAAATCATAAGACTTTGGCATAGAGCTATGTAGGTGATTTTAATTGTTTTCCGAGATAGTACATTGCGCAGTTCATGAAAAACATATATTAGTTTCCGTAATCGATCAGAGAGTTGAATTATGTGGCTAGACCAATTCAGCTTAGAATCCACATTTATTCCGAGATATTTTATGTTATCTACAACACTTAGTCGTTCACATGAGCATGTGCAGTCTTTAAGGCAATCGTGAGAGTGGATTTTAAAGAAGCTGGGGATATGAACTGATCTTAGGCTAAAATTCATTACTTTGGTTTTCGACGAGTTAATTGTTAAAATATGTTTGATTTAAGAAAAATAAATATCGCGATAGTGATGACTTTATAAATTATGTAATATACAATAAATATGAGGATCATTAACAATTATAAAATAATTTAACAATAAGAATTGCTAATAAAATTAACCCTCTATTTAAATCTATTTGGTAAGAGGTCCCTGAGGGTCCCGTTATTTTTTACTCATCTGCGCAATATCAATACTTATTTACGTCCGAGTTTGTATTTGGAATGGTAGGATAAAATACTCTTGAAACTCGTCGATATATTTCTCTAATTATATTAGCATATAAATTAACTCAAAGAACTATTTATTTCCCAGAGATACTATGTAAGTTTGAATTGTACGTATCGGTAAATTACATACACAGCGAGAAGATCGCATATATTGTTTAATATACCGTACCATCGTACAAATATTTTTGTAGACAGGACAATGGGAAGGGTTATAGCTCTTCTTAATTCCTTACCCACAGAAATAGACATCTTTTGTACATCCCTTTGGCAGTTAAAAAGGCAACTCCCTGCTATCTGATGTTTATCATAATCTGTCTTTTATTTAGTTTTATATTTTTATGTTTTTTTCTTGTTCAATGTTAGCATTAATTTAGTTATGTAAGTCATTTATTTTTAGACTTACACTAGATTTAATATTCAAGGGCGAATTGCATTCGTCTGTAATGCTCTTGAAAAATATTTGAAGCTAATAAATAAATAGATACTTTTTTTTGCGACAAACTTTGGGATTCCCCCACGGTTGTTTCTAGTGACGTTTAAAATGCAGTCTGAATGCACTATACCGTATCGTTTCGTTTGTGCTATTCGTTTTGTATGATAGCTCGAAGATAAAACAGAATAATTATTGTTCCTCTGAACAATTTCGCTAAACTCAAATTTCAATACAGTAGAACTCCAATTATCCGAATTAATGGGGACCGGGACCCATTCGGATAATCAAATATTCGGATAATCGGAGTTTTTTTTAAAAAATTGCCATTGGAGAGAAAAAAAGCTACGTTTTGATATTGCACTATTTTTTTATTGAATTAAATGTACTTAGAATAAGCCGATTTTGGTGAAAAAAAATTTGATAAGTAGATAAATACTTCTAGTTTCAATATAAATGGGAGTGATTATAAAAAATGCACAAAAGGTGTGTAAAAAAAACGAAAATAGAAAGGGTACTTCAGGGACCCCTTGCATGTTTATGTAATGATTCGTGTTGCCTTTGTTACGGTATTGTTTCACAACATTTCATTACTTTTATGTCTATTTTTCATATAAAAATGGCAGGTAATACCAATTGGCGAAAGAAAAATTTGGATTTATCAACAATGACAGTGACCAAATACAAGAACATTTTATTATAAAGTGAATTGTATTTTCTGCAACAAAAAAAATACTGTCAGTCGAGGCAGTCTCGTATTTCAATTAAAGCACCATTAGTAATATTAAATCTATAGCACCCAGAGAGTGCCTAAAACATACTGTTTATTTTTCATTGTCTAGAAACAATAACTATTTTTTTGCACAGGGTATTAATATATAAAGGGTTAAAGAGGCACATTTTTTTAAATATTTTTTTTTTGTATTGGGAAGATATTTCCGATATTTATATTTATTTTAACTTAATTATCGAGGGATTTAGAGCAACTCTAGATGTCTTTATTATTAAATTCTCCTTTGAAACAGTCGATTTCGGAGCCCTATGCAAAGACAAAGTACGAATAATTCTAGGTTCTATTTCTAGTATTTCTATATATATTTCTTGAGATTAAAATTTCATATTAATATTGAACTGAGTCCATTGAGTTGATTGATTCAAATAGTATAGCATTTTATAGATCTCGCCCAGTATACAAACAAAACTGTTCGTTTTGTAGACCAGTAGGGAAATTAAAAGGTTTTCAATATTAAAGAAACAATAGTGGCTGAGTGGATATTTTATCTGTCGTCGTAAGTAAAAGAAGAGTCGTAAAGGAAAATAATTGATAACAAGTTTATAGTAAAAATATATTTTCAAAAACAAGCTTTTATTAAAATGCTATTAGCCATGTCGTAGAGAAACTTAAAAGGGGCTATCCTCATTGAATGCTATACAAAATATAGTTTCTGTGATGTTGACCGTTGAGGAGTACCCTCGCTGGAAGCCAACCCTCGTTGCAGCAGAGCTGTCGGGGTAAAGCTTAGAACAAGCTACCATAATCGACTGCTTATACAGCATTTCGTTTCTGTGTTATTGACCGTCGAGGAGTCCCCTAGTCTTGAGCCAACCCTGGGTGCAGCAGCCATGTCATGGTGAAATTTATAACGGACTGTCATAAGTGAATGCATATACAAAATCTTCTGTCTGTGCTGTTGACCGTGGAAGAGTAGCCTCATGGAAAGCCGATCCTGGGTTTATAATCAGGTCATGTTCACAATAAAAATGCATTATGAAATCGGAGATAATCGCGGTTATTTGATATAATAAATAGGATAAAAAACGAATTTACGGCGTGAATTACACGGCTCCCTACCAGTTTTGGATGTCATAGTGACGAGAAAAAGTGACAATACTCTCGGACATACGGTATATCGGAAGCCCACACATATGGACAGATATTTACATGCAAGCTCACACCATCATCCCTACCATCTACACTCAATGCAAACGTCGCCCGTGAATCGAGCACGCGATCTTTGCGACGCTGAGCATTTTCCGCGGAAGATAGAACATGTCAATGATGTCCTGAGGAGAAATGGTAACGGAAAATATCACGAGAGACACGAACACGATTCAATACAGACAAAACCCAGAAACCGAGCGGATCAAAAGCATTTTCAAGGGCGTGACCGATCGAATAAGTAAGATGCTAAATAAATTCGATATAAAAACGATCTTCAAGCCGACCCAAATTATACCTCGATTTTTGAGGCATGTAAAGGATGTAATATCACTGCAAATCCCGGTGTGTATAAAGTCCAATGCAGCTGTGGTTTATCCTACGTTGGACAAGAGAAACTCGATTGATAGAACACATCAAAGCTGTTAGAAACGTCCAGCGAGAAAAAATGGCGATCTGCGAACATATATTGGATAGCGGAAGTAACCACTGGATGCAGTTTCAAAATCCCATTGTGCTATCCAAAGAATAATTCTTCTTTCATCGTGTGATCCGGGAAGCCATTGAAATAAGAAGGACTCCAAACTTCAATAGAGACGACGGTTACAAACTCTCTTCTACGTGGAACCCTCTTCTTAAAATGTTCCCACCGCCAAAAGCCGAATGCATGGACGTAAGACAGGATACAGTGAGTGTTGTATGCACGACGGACTTTTGGAATTCGCGCTCATCGAGCCCCCCGCCCCCCCCTCCACCGTTATAATTTACGCAGTGGCGGCAGCGGTATGCAGCCTACCCGCGTAACAACGGATTGACAGCTTTTTCTACCCTGGACAACGGTGGCTGCAACTTCGCCGAAACGTCGGGTGCTACAAAATCCACGCGTTAAATTCGTTTTTTATCTAATTTTTAATAAAAATGCATTGTCATTGAAACTGAACGAAAATATAAAAAAACAGGGTCTGTTAGTCGGCGCAAGACAAACGTGACCTATTCCGTGATATTTCGGGACTGAAATTCAGTTGAGATATTTAACAGTTTCTGATTTAACCCCTCACGTTGCGAGGTAAAAACTCACCTATCACTTTTGCGCGCGACATATTCGGGCAAAAAATCGATCATAACCTATAAACCACTAAACGGATTAAAAAAAGATAAAGAGAAAAATGATCGCATTGAAATTTTACATATAAAACATTATAACCTTATCTCGTAAAACAATTAAGATAATAATGAATAAATATTACAAAATTGGCAAACTGAAAAAACTCGCCTATAAAATCATTTCGATTTTTTTGTCACAAAATACGTAAAATATGCAAAAATTGTAAATACAGTTATGTTCTTTATTAAATGCTTTACCAAAACGATATTTTTTTTTTACTTATTTGCATACAAAAATATTTATTTATTCAGCCAAGAAAAATTTTATGTATTCTCGTAAAAAAAAAAATTTTTTATTTTTAATTTGTGACTACTTATGGTATTTTTTTATATGAAATTCTTTCAAAATAACTTTATTACTACATCACACTTCTTAGAAATCACACCAGAACTTTGAGCTTTGTCTGATATTATAGAAAAATCTAAAGTTTTGAGAGTTTCCGCGTCCGAACTTAATAATAAACTTTGAATGCTCATAATATAACATTCGTTAGATTTTTTCAATTATATTGTCTTATCATAGACTTATTATATGTCTAATAACTAATTACTATACTCCAAAGAGTCACATTTCATCGAAAAACTATGGAAAATCGCACTTTATTCTCTCATAGTAATTATCAAAACAAGTTTCTTTGCGCGATTCATTTTACAAAACAAGATATAATTTTCAAAATACGCCTAATTATGTGATAACTTAGGATGTAAATGAAGCAATACTTATTTTGTTAGTAAATTAAAGCGACATTACGTCATATTTCGCAATATATCGGGATATTTCATAAACATTACAAAATAATAACAACCATTTTTTCGCGAGCCGTTTGTTGTCGACGAAGTGTTTTCTTTAAAAATTCGTGAAAAACAGCAAATGGACTATCTCAATTGACTAATACTCATGCCTAAACTACTTAAAATGCATATTACTCACTGTTCTCCAGTAAATAACACTCAAAAACTGCACACACACACTTTTTATCACCAATTCCGCGGAGCCGTACGCGGCCGTGCGAATGCCGACGGGAGACTAGGCGTTTGACGTCTATGCTAACTTTTTAAATCGCCGATCGATTTTATCGCCGTTGGCCGCCGAATTAAAGATTATTTGGCCATGTCGTTCCGCCGTCAGAAAGCATTAAGTACGACGTTTCGAATCGTAAATTGCATTTTTCGCAGCGGCGAGCGCGATATCCCGTAGCGGATGTTACGGATTTTAGGCGGCCGCCATACATGTCCCCAAATGGATGTTACGTGCTTAGCGGGGACTGATTCGAATTATTCTGCATGAATTTTCGATGTTCAAACGTACCCTGCACATAAACGCTAGTTGCACTAGGATGTCACTCGTATCGACTGACGCGACGCGCGACGGAGTATCTGGGTAATTCCCAAATGTGTTGATTTACATTTTTTTTAAAATGTGTTTTATTTTTTTACATTAACTTTCTTTTGATTGCTTATGGGTGCTGCTAAAAAATACGCTAAATATAGAATTTAAAAATCCTTAAAAACAGTAAATAAACACGGTTGGGACATATCATATAATGCATATCATCTGCTATGAATGTCGTTAATATTATATAATGCTACTACATGCTTGTAATACAGAAAATTCATAAAAATATTGCTTTATCATACATTTTGAAAATAATCCACACTTGTGACTACTGCTATGCTTTTCGTTTTCTACACTCACTATATTGAAAAATCGCTAGCGCCCAAATCAACCTGACTATGAGCAAAGATATCGGAAGCTGTCAAAATGGCGACTGAAAGGTTGTCTATGGCCTTAAAAGGAGGCCATTCGCAGTCTGATAAGTAGGTCTGGAACCTTCCGAATTTTCAGTATTTCTACTGATATGGGGGTCTGTCCTACCGAAATACCGAAATGTTACGATTTTTCTACGATTTCTGAAAAAACAAGGAATATTAAGATTAGATTAAAGACATTTTAAGATTAAGAATACTCAGGTTTAAAATTTTAACTCTTCTGGCCTGTCTATTTAAAACATATTTCATGATATCGTCTATCCTATCATATTCGCGAAGTTGTTTCTACCTGCTAACAGGTAGCAGTAGCAGAGTTTACATCGTTGAAAATATAGCTAAAGTTAATAACAAAATAATACTGTTTTATAACAACTATTTACAGAGATTCGTTACCATTTATAAATATTTAGCCTAACTTTTTTTTTGGTGTTTTGGTAAATACAAAAAAAAATGTATATGCATATCTCGTGCGGCTTGCGATCTCCTGCCAAGTCCCAGCGCGCGACGGGTCGCTCCGCGCCGGCACATGTAATAAAAGCTTGATAAGCTGATGCTTACGGCTCTTTAGACGGACAAGCGCTCGATATTTTCCGAGCGCCCGACTCGAAGGCGCTGCGCCGGCAATTAAGTGTATTAATGCTTGACAAGCATGCTTATTCTGTCATTAATCCACGTCAAGGGTTGCTTGTTAAGCATGTAAATGGATGACAAAAAATTTTGATCGTTTAGGAAAACCTTAACAGGTTATTAGAATTATTAAGTATGACATATGGCGACTTCGATGGCGAAAGAAGACACGTGATACATTCTTTAATATAAAAGCCAAATGAGTGTATAATTGCTTGACAATCATGCCTAATTTGTTATTTAGCCACGTCAATCGTAACTTGTCAAATATGTAAACGATTGACAATACATTTTGATTGCCTAGGAAGCCTTTAACAGACTATTAAAGCTATTAGGTCTGACGTGTTATGGCTACTTCGACGGCGAGAGAAGTGATACACGTGATACACTTTTAATATAACAAAGAAAATCTCGGCGTATTTCCAAATCCACAGCAGAAAATAAAAGCAGCCGGCGCACAAACGAATGGTGACCCTTGGCGCCCGTTACCCCAATAACACGAAACACTGACAAAAGAGACGGCTCTAATAAATTTGGGTGACGCCCGCGATAAGTGTGTGCGTGAAGCTCGGTCCGAATGCTATCTGCGCCGCATTATTACTTTGGGTCCGCCCATTAATTTTCTGTTATGCAAATAATACATAATCCACTTCCGGCGATGGAAGAAAAATACGCGGCCCGCGGTCGCGATGAATTTAAACTTCGCCTGAATTAGGAATGGGCGCAACTTTTCGCTTATCTCGGTCATGCCGCGCGCCGTCTCGCCGCGTACACAGCGCCTTTTATTCGCTTTGAACCCAACCCCGGGAAAATTATAAGGATCGCCGCAGACGGCGCTCTCAATACTCTGTGGTTTATTTAAACTTTGCCGACTTTGATATCATTTAAATACAGACAGTCCGCTTTTGTCGTATATAATTGTACATAGTTAATGTTAATAGTTAATGTATATTATTGTACATAGTACATAGTTAATAATTGTACATGGAAGCTGTATTGTTTCCTATAGAGCGGGGGTGGTTGCGTACCTTACGGCGACTGCTCTTGAAATGACCATTGGCCATCCGATCCCGGGTAAGAGGCGGGCAAAGGACGCCATGGTCCGCGATAGATTCGGTATTCACCGTTTCACCGCTTCGTAAGGGAGAGGACCGCGCAAGCGACCTCGAACTCGGAACCAATCGAGAGACCGGAGAAATCTGGTCACAATTGGTAGTAAGGGCGCGAGTGTCGCCCGCCAGGTAGCAATCCTGGCTATCTCGCGGTAAGGCGTTGGTCTCTTACGGGTTGTGGCGTAGCTAGACGCTGGATTGTTTTGTCCAAAGTCTTCTACGCTCACTGCAGGTCGATAGAACGACTAATCGTTAAAACTTTCTGTGGTGACGGGCTCGCCCGTTGTAGTCGACAACTCAAGTTGTACATAGTTAATATAAGTAATTTTATAATATATAGTTTTAGAATACGAGATAAAATTGGTGATAACGCAGAAAAAAATATGACGAACGCAAAATAGAGGCTTATAATCATTAGTTTTCTATATCAGTACTTCAGAGATTCAACTACAACGGGAGGCTATGTCACCTCAGGTAGTTCTAAGTATAGTGATCGTTCTATCTCCCGTGAGGTAAGCGTTGATGACTTAGAGACAATACAAATCTACCTTCTAGATAATCTAATATGCCCGATAGTGGCCTACGCCTTACGGCGAGGCACCGGGTAAGGTACCCAGCCGTCAGCCTCGCCCCCTGTCTGCTAGTTTTGGATGGATATCTCCGTCTGGTATTAACCATCACAATACCTCCAACCTGCCAACTGTTTACTGGACCAAAGTCGCTTAAGCCACCTCTACCTGCCGTATATTCAGTGGTGATACATTTTAAATCTATCGTGGGCCAATGGCATCGTTTGCCTGTGGCCGAATTCAGGACCAGAGAGCCATTTGTTTATTTCAACATTGGTTGACGACATGTCAACATCCACCCCCGCTCCTTAGGAGACAGTATATTTCCATACTCTCCAGACTCTTTCAGCAAATATTCAGAGTGCACAAGTGATTGGCGACGTCGAACGGTGCGCAAACTGTCCATTAGCACCGGAAGGCCATGCGGCAAGCTTAGAAGACTTTGGTGCAAAATAGTTCAAAGTCTAGTTATGCCACTCGCCTATAAGAAGCCAACGACTTACCGCGAGACACTTGCTTGACAAAATGGTGTTCAAAATCGGTTGTGTCACCTTAAGACTTTCCCGACAAGCAGACAAGCCCCTCCTCCGCTCACCATCCCCTTCCTTCGACCGCCCAACCCCCAACCCCCACCCCCCGCCAACTTACTACCTTACGCCAACTCCCCTCCTCCCTATAAAGTTGGTATCAAGTAATTATGATTCCAAATGTAGTATATGTGTAGTATTTCCATAGTAATAAAATTATAATGTCTATTTTTTAATACGATGTAGTATTTTCTTAAATACGACGGATTTTTTCAAATACTTGTGTCGCTTTCATAAAAGATATTCCAACCAAAATTTCACAATGTGGTTTCGGCCCAACTAGTATTGTGTGCCGATTTTAAGTCTAATATATCGAGATTGAAGTATGACTAGCGCGCCCCCTCCCCTGGCTGAAAGATTTCAAAAATAGTCTTTTACACTCTTACCATGACCAAACGATGCCCGCATGACTAATTTCAGCTCAATCGGATGAAGCATTTCATCCGCGGAGGAATTCAAACACACAGACACACTGAAACAAAGACAGACTTCAATCTAGAAATAGTCTTAGTCGCATCGGGGGGAGGGGTCAAAAAAGATATTTCTGTCTTTATCTCAAAAAAAAAAAACCGCATTCACAAGTCTTGTCCTAACCGTTGGTTGGCGGGGAAAGTAAAATTGAATTCGTCTAACTTAGAATTATTATTATTATTACTATCATTTATTATTATTATTATTATTATCAATATGTCAGCTACCGGAAAGTTTAAAAACAATTCAAGTGGAAAGCTTATTCAAAAAATTACTTAAAGAATTCTTATTAGACAAAGCTTTTTATTCGATCGATGAGTTTATTATTTTAAATAATTTTTCAATTTTTTGGCAATTTTTTAGTTATTCTAGCATTTTTAGCAGTTATAGCAACATTTTTTAATTTCTCTGACTTTTTCTGATTTGAATTTCTTGATTATTTTTATTGATTATTTTAATGTGTGGTTTTAGTAAATACATCTTAAAAATGATTTTGATGTCCTAAAAGCAATAATGAAGTAACTGTATGTTCGTGGTGATAAATTTAGATATTGTGAAAACGGACTAATAGACTGTAATTTAAATGTACCTAGATATTAAGTTTCTACAATCTGTTAAGATTTTTTTTGGAAATAAATTGAAATTGAAAATTGAAAAAAATATTACCCGAACGCTGCGTCAGTTAATCATGGTAGAATTAGCATCCCGTTTTCTATCGGTGCAAGTTCAGTTCTACCTGAACGTATTGTCCTGAAAATAAGCTGGGGCGTAGTTTATGCAAACGAGGGGTGAGCGGGTGGTGCCGGCGCGGCCCTATTCCGTTATTACGGATATATTCCGTCGCATACGTGGCAGGTATTCGGGTAGCGACAGCATCCAATAAGCGGTGCTTTAGTCCCGCGAAAGCGTTTCACAAATTTGCGCGCTCGTTCTGCCGAGTTCATTAGTATCTATTTCCTAGCTGGGTGGGGCAGGTTGGCGCGGTTATGTGCCTCGTACGGTTTAAATGGCACGCTCGCAGCGCGGCGGCCCTACGTTTCGATGAACGCCGTACGTTTCGACTCGCATATGCGGCTGTTACGTGCCTAATTCCAATGGCTCTATTAGAAACCTACGTGTGCTAGGGTATGTACTACCGCCTAAAAGGAATCCCAGCCAATTTGCATACTTATTAATGTATCTTTAAAATCTCTAATCAGGCAATTTTCTAGGATAGAAACTGTAGCATGATATTGTTTCTACTTTTTATTGTGAAATTTCGCAATGGGCGGATTTATTGTCATACGAAAATCTCATACAACCAACCCTACTATGTTTATATGAATGTGTCCGCGTAACATGCTTGTAAGTGTGTCTCTTGTTAGTATATTAATTAAATGTTATGATTATTAGCATAGCATATATATATATATATATATATATATATATATATATATATATATATATATATATATATATATATATATATATATATATATATATATATATATATATATATATATATATATATATATATATATATATATATATATTTAATTTATTTATTTAGGTAAGTAACAGCAAGAACTCATAATTAAATACATATTTCTTAAAAAAACAGTTCTTGTGCCGATTATAACTTAAGCCGTTCGAAATTATTTGAAAAATATTTTACAAAATAAATTATGAAACAAAAAATACAATACATCCGTAAATATTTATTAGTTGAGAGAAAACGGATCTATACCGCGCGGAAATAAACGACAGTCCTCTCGATGCATTTGTAGATGGCCAATGTAACTTTGCCAAAAATTTAACTTTGCCGGGAGAACTCATCGTCCAAGTCCACGCGGCAAGGACTCATCCCCGCCAACAAAAAAATGTCAAATGACCGCAAAAGTTGTAGAGTTAACCGCAAACATATAAATCATACTTATACAACATAAATTCAAAATAAGTAAATGGGAATATATATGTATGTTACATTATATTTATACATACATATTACAAATCAATAATTACTGGCAGTTGTCGCTGCTGCTTCAAGGGCGATCCGTACTGCCGATTTGAAGCTAATTTTATCATTATTATCATCTTATCATTTGTAGCATTTGAATAACCATATAATAATAAAAAGCCCATACGAGTAATATGCAAAATGTATAGAAGATTGTTTGTTTGTTTCTTTATACTCTTTGTTGTAAAATTTCACAATGTGCGGATTTATTTTCGTACGACAATCTGTTACAGCTAACCCTACCAAACAATCTGTTACAGCTAACCAGAAGTGTTTATATGAATGTGTGCGTGTAACATGGTTATAAGTGGCCAGTGGGGTCTCTTGTTATTGCATTCGAGCAATAGAATTGAAATGAAATTCCGTTAATTTGATCCCAACGGAAATTGGTAAATCATCTGGGAATCGAACCCGAAATCTTATAATGTAAGATCAGGCAACCTATCTCCTGCGCAATCGGGCAGGGATATTTTATCTAATGCCTATCTCGGAGATGGAGTACAAAATGGTGTATTTATTGTCATACTACAATCTCTTACAACCAACCCTACTATGAAGTGTTTGTATGAATGCTTTCGTGTAGTATGCATGTCTCTTTTTATTGCATTTATTGAACAGAATTGCAATGCAATTCCGTTAATTTTATCCCAACGGAAAATGGTAACCCAGTGGGGACTCGAACCCGGAACCTTACAATGTAAGACCAGGCGACCTAGCCCCTACGCAACCGGGCGAGGATATTTGACCTAATGCCTGTCTCAAGGATAGAGTACTAAATGGCGTGGTTTGGGACTCATCGCGCTGCTTTGGACGTTTCGCTTTGATGTGCCGCTTCGTAAGCAGTCAAAATATCGGTTCAGCAAAATATATTCACCCATAACTACGAGTGTTTTCAGAATTCAGGGATATTCAGAATACAAAAATTGACCGGTACCGTCAAACATTACTTGTTTCAAACGCAGCGCTTACAATTGATGCGGTTTAAAGACAACGTTTTAATTAGTGCAATACTGTAAAACGACACTGTGCCGCAGCGGCACGAGGGTCGTTTACTATGGGACCCACCTCGATAGAAACATAACCAATAAAACTCGTCAATATAATTCGTAGGATGTCTTCTGGTGGTTCTCAAATTATGTTAAATATATATAATATTATTATATAACCGGCATGTTTAACCGACTGGTCGAGAACCCGCATAATTCAAAATCGCACTGGCTCATATGTTTCGAAAATATTGCTGTGGAAATAGAAGTTACTCAAACAACGCCACAAATAAACTTCTTTCGTTATAATAAATATAAATTTTATTTTGTTGGACCGACACATTTCAACTACCTTCTTACATCAATGGTTGACTAAGATATCGCTATAGCGATAAGTGTGCCATTTGTGCATAAATTGTCTTTTTTATAAAACCAGTGTAATATTCATTAAGTTATGTTTTTATAGCACAATAGTTATTCTATTCTATTCTATTCTATTCTACTTTTATGAATTACGATTGTTTCGAACTCGTGTGATTTTATTTTCCCGGCAAAAGGAAAGTATTGTGAACGCGCAATACTTTTTCCGAAATGAAGACGGCTATATATAATTTGACCCCCTCGAGACAATTAAGACCATTTTTAGAGTGAAGTCTGTGTGTGTCTGTCTGTGTATGAGTGTGTATTCTTCTGCGATAGCGCCTAACGTTTGGTGTCCGCCGCCCGCAGCAACTGTTCAAAGTGAACACGAGTGCGTCGAATCGCTCGGCATCAGATGACTGAAGCCGGCAGAGTCACAGGCGAGCACGGACGATCGCCGCATCAAGGAAGGTACGTCAAGTAGGTTGGTCAGGCTTTGTAAAAACAGAGCGCTGAAGCGTTCGCCGCCCAACAACCGACCGCGAGCGCCCCTTATTCGCACCCGCTTCTCGGGACGCTGAACGCGTTGACGCAGTCACCAGCACCCTTACTTGGCGACCACGTGCCGGTCGCACCGAATACGGCTTGCGACCGCGGTCCGGCGCGTTGAAGCGTTGCCACGCCAAACCGCCCGCCAAAACAGGGCCGCGCGTACGGGGTACGAGAGTTCACCGCATGTCCGTTTGCTGGCCACGTGACGTTTGACGCTTACGTGTGCCGCGCGGACAGACAGATGAGACATAGTGCTTAGTGCAGTGGCTAAATCTAAGTATTTACATCAAAGACTTTCATTTATTAAACAGTGATCGGACACTCATATCAATTTTTTTTTTTAAATTTTAATTTATTAGTCCACAAAAAAATACACTGTTAGAACTTAACATAGATTGTGTTGCTCCTAACTAGGCAAAGCCTATTCTAAGGAAAACACTAATACAAATGATTATAAAATACATAACTTTCAAAATAAAAAAATTAAAGAAGAAATCTGAATGAAATTGAGTTAAAATGAAATTCACACTACACCAAAATAATTTTCCAACTATAAACAAGTAATAATAAATAATAATGTATAATAATAAATAATAATATATAATAGTAATAATAAATGATCATTTATAATAATAAGTAATAATATATAATGATTAGTAAATATACCTACATTAAGTTCTTAAATAGAGTAAATATAAATATGTGTATATCAAAATGAAAAAAAATATTTTTAATAAACATATTTATTTATTTTAAAATTGTGATAAATATTTTCTCTGTCTCTCTCATACCAATGTTTATTAGCCATAATTTAAATTGGTATTTTTGTTGTTTGCTGCTAATTCCCAACATATCCGTTTTACTCATTATATTGACCATTCTTGGAGCAAGAATGCTGTAGTGACGTTGTTCAAAAGACTTATAACGTCCTGATCTCTCACTATTCTCACCAATAATTGGACAATTGATATTTTGGATTGTGTCAGAATCCTCTTTGAAATTGGATTGTCATTTTATTTTTCTGTTTAATATTGGACATTCCCGTGTTTACATTGAACTGTATCTCTCTTAACCCCTCCTATCGCGGGGTAAAAATTTAGTCGTCACTTCTGCCCGGGACAGTTTTGCGCGTGAAGTCGATGGCCTTGAGAAAAACGACCATAACTTTTAAATTACTATACGGATCGTAAAAGAATAACTGTAAAATGATCGCATTGAAATTTGAAATTTATAATATTATAACCTTATCTCGTCAAACAATTAAGATAATAATGAATAAATATTTAAAAAGTTGGCATTTTACGCAGCGCGGAGCGCCCTAACCAATATTGGTTAGATACAATTTTAGCATTTGTAAGCGTCTAACCAAAAATTGTTAACTCAAATAGGAAGGGTTAAATGTTATGTGATTTAATTTCTATGTTGTTGTGTGTTAGATTTATATTGGATTTTTAAAAACTGTGTATGGAAATTATACGCCGTTTTGGCAAGTGAGACTGTGACCACTTGGTGCCAGAGAACGGGGAGTAAAACGGTCGTTAGGAGAGCGCTGAGTCTATCGAGTCTTGCAGAAAAGTCTTGGCCGCCCGTTACGGGGCAAGCGCGGGCGGTCGAGTGGTAGATCTCTATTTACAGTCCTGGATCCACACTCCACAGACCACTGATCGGTTCCGCGCCACAAGGCACTGCAATTTTGTGAGTTGTTGGCAAAAATCATACATATTATTTAAATTTATTATTGAATACATATAATTAATATAATATTATATATTGCGATTATCATGATATGTCGATTACAATGGGATTACAATGATATGTTGTGGCAGCAGCTACACATCACAAATCAACTCTGTTATGACGTACATAAGACGGGAAGTATTTAAATAAAATGTAAAGGCATTATTTCATTACTAAGTCAAACGGTTTGATGATAGGGCTTGTATGGTAGCTTTCTCCAACGCTTATCTAACATAAGTAAAATCTCATGGTCGCCCGCAACTGATACATCTTGCTAATTACACAGGTCGACCAATTACTTACGCTCGACCATGTCGCGCACTGTGCTCACCTGTATGGTCTAATAAGCTAATTTTGTAGCAGTTGGACGTTAATCTAATTGGACTTGTTTGCACAGAGGCTGCGAGATGGGACGTAATTGGCGAGGACACGCTACTTATCAAATTAAGCGAAAGAGACGAAACCCGGACGCGCGTCCGAGGAAATCCAGTTTGCAAACTGCCTTAAGGTAAGTGTTTACTCCCTGTTTGTAACACACCTACACGCATCGCTCCTACTCTCCTTTCAACTCCACCTTCGCTCCTACTCTCCTTCCACATAATTGTTTGTATCGGGATCAGTCCGAAACTCAGAGATGAAAGATAAATAATGCGAGAGTGATCACGTTATCAGCCTTATCAACACGTATCCTAAATTGACCTCTGGCAAATTCAATTCAATTCAATTCAATTCTTTATTGAGAAATCACAC
Source organism: Micropterix aruncella (assembly GCA_944548615.1). Taxonomy (NCBI): domain Eukaryota; kingdom Metazoa; phylum Arthropoda; class Insecta; order Lepidoptera; family Micropterigidae; genus Micropterix; species Micropterix aruncella. Next base: position 24,490,758 of record OX155964.1, on the reverse strand, counting down.
AGTATTACAAACTAATAGAGAAACGTTTCGCCGTAGATAAAAGCGGGAAAAAGAAATAAAACAGTATCAATTGAAGAACTAAATTATATAGTAGAATAAAGACGCAACAAAAGAAGTGAACAACCAAAAAAAATTTTTTTTTTATTTTTTATTTATTTAAAGTAATTTACACTTATTATTACAAGCAATTTACACATATTAAAGTTGACTATTATACATATCAAAGATTTAATAATATGTCAATTAAAGCTAAATCGTATTTTTTTAATGATAAGTCTTTGTTTTACCTACAAATTACTATATTTAAAATAATTAAGTAGTTGGCCAAGTTGGTACAAATAATACAGCAATTGAGCATAACAGACGTCTGACTTGAGTACGGTGTTTCCTCGCTGTATCAAGTTTTGTGTAATATATTTTTTTTCCAACAATCGAAACGGTACATATCAGTACTAGAAAGGATAAAATCTGATTCTTAATTGTTTTTTTCGTTTTTATAAAATTCTACTCGTCTAAATCGTCTCAAAATTAATATTTCCGTCTTCATATTGAAAAAAAATGCGCGTAACAATACTTTCTCTACTCGACGGGTGGTGGGCTGGCATAGCAAAATCAACCATCACTTTGTGTAAACAATAAAATGTAAATAAAAAATTGGAATGAGAACTGAAAAATATCCAAAATAGAATATCCAGAGTCACAACAAGCTAATCCATGATAAGAATAAAAAATATCACATCAACAATCTGAATGTCAATAAACTGTAGAAAATCAACCATTATATTATTAAATATTACAAAGATAATTAAAAAATAGACTGTATTTCAAAAAAATAACTGTTAACGCTGCCTTAAACTACCTATTAAATAGATCACCTATTAATATAATTTGGAAGCCCCTATCGCGTTCTCTGAAATTAGCAACTTGGGTTGTCGACTACAGCGGGCGAGCCCGTCACCTCAGCAAGTTTAAACGATTAGTCGTTCTATCTTCCTGGAAGTGAACGCAGAAGACTTGGGGACAAAACAATCCACAGTCTAGCTACGTCACGAGCTTGTAAGAGACCAACGCCTTAACAGCGAGATAGCCAGGAATGTTACCCGGCGGGCCGACACTCGCGCCCTTACTTCCAATTGTGACCAGATTACTCCGGTCTCTCGATTGGTTACGAGTTCGAAGTCGCTTGCGCGGTCCTCTCCCTTACGAAGCGGTGAAACGGTGTTTACCGAATCTATCGCAGACCACAGCGTCCTTTACCCGGCTGTTCACCCAAAATCGGATGGCCGATGGTCATTTCAAGAGCAGTCGCCGTAAGGTTCGCAACCACCCCCGCTCTAAAGGAAACAGTACTGCTTCTAGACTCTCCCGAATGTTAGTCAGAGTTAGTCAGGTTGGCCACGATGACCCATGTGTTCAGGGTCGGTCACACTCACGGGTCAACACCCATCCGACGGCCTCCCCGCATGGGGTGCGAATCCTGGGTAGGACACTGGGTCAACCAGTCTCCCCTGGGAATCAAACCTCTGGCGCCCCTGGACGGTCTGCGCACCGTGCGGCGCAAGCCAATCGATTGTGCTCTCCGACTAACAGTCGGGGGAGTCTGGGAACTGTATTGTTTCCTATAGAGTGGGGGTGGTTGCGTACCTTATGGCGACTGCTCTGGAATTGACCATTGGCCATCCGATCCTGGGTAAGAGGCGGGCAAAGGACGCCTTGGTCCGCGATAGATTCGGTGCACTCCGTTTCACCGCTTTATAAGGGAGAGGACCGCGCAAGCGACCTCGAACTCGGAACCAATCGAGAGACCGGAGAAATCTGGTCACAATTGGAAGTGAGGGCGCGAGTATCTCGAGCCCGCCGGGTTTACTCCTGGCTAACTCGCGGTAAGGCGTTGGACTCTCACGGGTTGTGACGTAGCTGGACGTAGAATGTACTGTCCAAAGTCTTCTACGTTCACTGCAGGGCGATAGAACGACTAATCGTTAAAACGTCCTGTGGTGACGGGCTCGCCCGTTGTAGTCGACACCGCAAGATGTTAGTCAGAGCTCATGGGAGCTAATGGGCCCTCGCTGAGTTGGCCACGAAGACCCATTCTGTTTCAGGGTCGGTCACACTCACGGGTCAACACCCATCCGATGGCCTCCACGCATGGGGTGCGAGCCTGGGTAGGACACTGGGTCAACCAGTCTCCCCTGGGAATCAATCCTCTGGCGCTCCTGGACGGTCTGGCGCTCCTGGACGGTTTCACCGCTTCGTAAGGGAGAGGACCCTTACGAAGCGACCTCGAACTCGGAACCAATCGAGAGACCGGAGAAATCTGGTCACAATTCGAAGCAAGGGCACGAGAGTCGGCCCGCCAGGTAACTCTGGCTATCTCGCTGTGAGGCGTTGGCTTCTTGCGGGTTGTGACGTAGCTGGACGTTGGATTTGTTCTGTCCAAAGTCTTCTACGTTCACTGCAGGGCGATAGAACGAGAAAACCGTTAAAACGTCCTGTGGTGACGGGCTCGCCCGTTGTAGTTGACACCGCAAGTTGTTAGTCAGAGCTAATGGGAGCTAATGGGCCCATGATGAGGTGGCCACGATGACCCATGTGTTCAGGGTCGGTCACACTCACGGGTCAACACCCATCCGATGGCCTCCACGCATGGGGTGCGAGCCTGGGTAGGACACTGGGTCAACCAGTCTCCCCTGGGAATCAATCCTCTGGCGCTCCTGGACGGTCTGCGCACCGAGCGGCGCAAGCCAATCGACTGTGCTCTCCGACTAACAATCGGGGGAGTCTGGGAACTGTATTGTTTCCTATAGAGCGGGGGTAGTTGTCTACCTTACGGCGACTGCTGTTGAAATGACCATTGGCCATCCCATCCCGGTTCAGAGTCGGGAAAAGGACGCCTTGGTCCGCGATAGATTCGGTGCACTCCGTTTCACCGCTTCGTAAGGGAGAGGACCGCGCAAGCGACCTCGAACTCGGAACCAATCGAGAGACCGGAGAAATCTGGTCACAATTGGAAGTGAGGGCGCGAGTATCTCGAGCCCGCCGGGTTTATTCCTGGCTCACTCGCGGTAAGGCGTTGGACTCTCACGGGTTGTGGCGTAGCTAGACGTAGGATTGTACTGTCCAAAGTCTTTTACGTTCACTGCAGGGCGACAGAACGACTAATCGTTAAAACGTCCTGTGGTGACGGGCTCGCCCGTTGTAGTCGACACCGCAAGATGTTAGTCAGAGTTAATGGAGCTAATGGGCCCTAATGGGCCCATGATGAGGTGGCCACGGTGACCCATGTGTTCAGGGTCGGTCACACTCACTGGTCAATACCCATCCGATGGCCTCCACGCATGGGGTGCGAGCCTGGGTAGGACACTGGGTCAACCAGTCTTCCCTGGGAATCAAACCTCTGGCGCTCCTGGACGGTCTGCGCACCGAGCGGCGCAAGCCAATCGACTGTGCTCTCCGACTAACAATCGGGGGAGTCTGGGAACTGTATTGTTTCCTATAGAGCGGGGGTGGTTGTCTACCTTACGGCGACTGCTCTTGAAATGACCATTGGCCATCCGATCCCGGTTCAGAGTCGGGCAAAGGAGGCCTTGGTCCGCGATAGATTCGGTGTACACCGTTTCACCGCTTCGTAAGGGATAGGACCGCGCAAGCGACCTCGAACTTGGAACCAATCGAGAGACCGGAGAAATCTGGTCACAATTGGAAGCAAGGGCGCGAGGGTCGGCCCGCCAGGTAACACTGGCTATCTCGCGGTAAGGCGTTGGCTTCTTGCGGGTTGTGACGTAGCTGGACGTTGGATTTGTTTCGTCCAAATTCTTCTACGTTCACTGCAGGCCGACAGAACGAGAAAATCGTTAAAACGTCCTGTGGTGACGGGCTCGCCCGTTGTAGTTGACACCGCAAGTTGTTAGTCAGAGTGCACAGTCGATTGGCTTACGCCGCACGGTGCGCAGACCGTCCAGGAGCGCCAGAAGGTTGATTCCCAGGGGAAACTGTAAGGCCAGAGTCCTACCCAGGCTCGCACTTCATGCGTGGAGGCCGTCGGATAGGTGTTGACCCGTGAGTGTGACCAACCCTGAACAGAATGGGTCTTCGTGGCCAACTCTGCAAGGGCCCATTAACTCCCAAATTATCAGATGAATATGTGTGAGCCCGAATGACACCGAACTATTTGCCAAGTCGAAGGCTTCGCACGAAGAAATCGTGGAACGATAAGTTCGCCGCTTGTACTAATTAAAATTAGAATTATAATTTTCGTCATCATTGTATATGTTTTAGTAAAATAAATCTCTTTTTCTTTATGTCTTCTTTCTCCTTTATAAATAAATACGTAAAAATTATATGGCGACATGAAAACATACTTTACCGCATATACATAAAACTAAATTTTAATCAATTATATAAATTTTGAATGAAATTACGTTTTTATTAATTAATTTTTAACCACCGACGTACAGCTGAGGGACGTAGGCACACAATTGAAACGAAGTAAGTAGTAAGTAAATGTTTGTGTTGTACGCGCACGAACTTGACTCTCCCTCCCTGTACCTTCCTAGATTCCAGTGAAGCGTGAGCAACGGGAGCGAGAGACGTAGCTTTAGTGTTAATGTAAGTTTCATGTTTCGGTTTTATTTTATTTAGGGTTAAAATGGCTTTTAATAGAAGCCTTTAAACTGCTGTATAATTGACTGCAAATAAACAGCATCGAATCAACGTGAGCAGTCAAAATTTTCATAGTTTTGTGGTGGAAAACCTTTTTCGGAGCCCTTTGAAGAAGCTTTGATTTAACCGGGGATAAGAGAAAAAAATATTATTTCATACAATAATTTAAAATATGTGTGTATGTAGACGTGTGTGTATGTGTGTATATCATATATATATATGTATGTATGTTTGAATGTGTATATGTTTATGTAACTAACCCTTTATCATATATATTTGTATTAATATGTTTACTATTTTATGCCATTATCTTAGTATTAGTATTGAAAGTAGTCTATTAGTCAAATAACGATAGTACTACTCAAAAAACAAAGGCAGTATATTTCGTATGCCCAGATACAGGCTGTTCGGTCTAGTTGGGCATTCGTCTAGAATGATCGTATGGGTTGTGTTCATTTCCTATTGCTTATATAAACAGTTACAAATTATATCCGAACGATCACACTGTTAACTCTCTACCAGTTATAACAAAATTAAGTAAATAAATAAATAAATAAAATGCTGTATTATTGGCACAGCTGCAACAACTCGTGCAGAGGTAGAACCTGAAAGTGATCGCCTCCTCATCCGTAAAACCAGCCAAACAAAAACATAGAAAAACCTCTTACATAAGTCTTTTCTGTAAGAAATTCTTGTATTTGCAGTGTTCAACCCACGCTTGTAACACATGCTGCTAAAAAAATGTTTATGTTTTTCTAAAGTGTCATTTTATTTCCATAATTGAAAGAACATTATCCAGATTTTTATATATTATCAATTATGCGATAATGTTAGATCGATAAGTTAAGATTTTAAGCTATTAGAAGCGAAGCTATTTTTGTTGTAGTTTATTTTTTAAAGTTTTTGATTATGAGATAAAAATAAATTTCTTAAATACTGGTGTTACTTTGCTTAATTTAAGAGTTACAATAGGTACCGATTCAATTAATGATAAGCATGTCAACAAAAAATAACGATATCATAATAAAATAACTAGTTAAGTGTTTTTAAAAACAACATACTTCTGTTAGACGTACATACGTCAGTGTTAATGTAACTAAATACACGTCAGTCGTTAGGGTTTAAATTTGCTAGAACGAAACCAAATTCCACATATAAGAATCCCATGGTATTGTAAATGTAAATATTAATAAACTGTACAAAATTAAATTATTTATTGCGTTGTTTAAATATTAAAATATAATTTTTAAAATCCACTGCATTTTAAACAAATAACAGTTAACGGCGCGTTAATCTAGTTTTTAAATAGATCACCTGTTAATCTAATTCGGAAGACCATATGACGTCGTCTGAAGTAAGCAGATGAATATGTGTGAGCCCGAATGACACCGAACTACTTGGCGAGTCGACGGCTTCGCACCGCACGCTAATGAGAAAATACGCAGCGAGAATTTTAACAAGTGCCGGCAACGACTTACTAATTACGGACACGCCATCTGAAAACGCGGCGTTTCAGGCGCCGCACCGCCTGAAACTAACTGAAAATGAATACACCACTTCTAATCTAATTCCGCCAAGCCGGGGAACTAGTTTCGCTAAAGGAAATGACATGAGGGGCTTTAATTAATACTGTTATGACTAAATCTGAAATAGAATATTTAATAAATGCCAGCTTATTTTTTTATTTAAACCGCCCCTCCCCACCCTCCGCCACCCTCCGCGCGCCAAACCCCTCAACCCTACCCAACCCCCGCCCGTTGCCGCTACCCACCCCCCTCCCCCTTCCCCCACATTGATTGTGTCAAGTGATTATGATAGCAAAGTAGTATATTTTAGTATTTTGTCGTATTTCCGTGGTATTAATGACTATTTTCCAATATGATGTAGTACTTTTTTAAATATGGCTGCATTTCATTATTTTTTTTCGTTGCTTGTATAAAAGATATTCCAACCAAAACTTTACCATGTGGTTTCGGCCCTATGACGCAACGGTGACTAGCGCGCCCTATTGCGGACCAAGTTCAAATACAATATTTTGAACTCTTGCCATGACAGAATGATTCCTGCATGCCAAAATTCAGCTCAATCGCATACAGCTATCACTAACGTGGAGGAATCCACACAGACACACAGCACACGGTCTCACAGACAGACTTTAGTCTGGAAATGATTCTTATCGTCTCGGTGGGGGGGGGGGGGATTAAAATATATATCCGTCATCATGTCGAAAAAAAGTAGTTTCACTGCCAGGAAAGTAATTAAATATCCTAAAATGTTAAATAAATACACTAAATATTTAAATAGAAATGTTTATTTTTGGTGAACACCGCCTAAATACGAAAGTCGTAGATTATTTTCATTTTAGTAATTCATCTAGAATAATCTTCTATAAACCAACAATATATATGTTCCTGAAAAGAAACAATATTCAAAATATAAATGCAATGTCATATCAAGGTACAATAGAATATTCATCGACAAAGAAGGTTAGTCGAACCGATAGTAAAATGTGATTTATGAGATGACGCGATGTATCTATCACTTCCTGATACTACATTTCAAATGAAAAGCGACATAAATTGTCATCATCGAGACGTTATCTTGCGTACGACATTATAGAATCAAAAATCACCCTCCTTGTGCCCGTTCAATTCTGAAATCAACTTAAGTTGAAATGAATTGAAATGAAAAATCACTTAATTGCACAATAAAAAGAAGGTGACATGGCGGACTTATTGCTACTGAAGTTCGGAAGTAACGATCTATTGAAGAAGGAATGCAAAAGTCCCCAATTGTTTTTCAACCATTCCTGCGTTGAAGGCCAATTGCACGAGCTATACTTTTGCTGTCGTAATCTCCTCGCAATAGATACTTCTTTGAGTCCACATCGCTAATGGTTGCACTGCCATACCCCAGATCAGTGCCATTCTGGCTGATTCCGGCTAGAAACATTTTGCAGAAGTTTACGCGGGGTTGTAGGTCATTTGACTCACTACAGCCACGTATTACGTGCTTCGATATTGCCGGATCATTGAAATTGGGCAGTTTCAAAGCTTTGGTTATTCTGGAGTTGGCGTAGGGCAAATAGGGCAGTTTTAGAGCTAGGCCAAAATTGTGTTCGGACCTGAAGAGAGTCCAGGGGTCAGCTGGTTTGGCTAAGGACAAATAGGATTTCAAACTATCTGTCACCAGAGCATATAAGCAACGATCCATAACAGCGGAACGCCCATGTCGTCGTGTCACATCCTCAGCAGTAAAGAAGTTGTTAACGTTTGAATATTCCATTTTTCCACAGTATCATTCAATACCATCGTGGTTGTTGACTGAAAAATCAACAGTATTCGAAATGACGCCGGCTGAAGAAGGTGATATCAGCTCTCTTTTAGACCTATGACGATTAAACGGAGCTGCAGGGAGAAATATCATAAATAAGACGAAACAAACATTTCTGACAGAACAGCTACTAACAGCATAAAAGAAATGCCGAGGATACGTACGGGAATGTCAGTTACAATGGGCAAAACTATCGCCCCAGGGAGTAATAACGACATGTGCTTCATTCTGACATTCTGTCTGTCATGGAATCAACGTAAAAACTTTGCGGATAAACACAATCCACAGTCAAGCTATTCTAACAGCCGCAATAGTCCAATACCTTACCGCGAGGCACTGGGGAGAGGACCCAGCGGGCGAGCCTCGTTCCCTTACTTCCAAGTTTAGACGGATTTCTCTATCCTCTAGTCAGGTTGCAGATTAGAGGTCGCTCACGCGGCCTGTATCTGACATTGGGAACTAATGGGCACTGTTGCAGTTCGGCCACTAAGAACCATTTGTTCAGAGTCGGTCAAACTCACGAGTCAACACTCATCCGACGGCATCCACGCAAAAGTGAGGGCCAGAGAAGGACACTGGCCTGAAGGCCACTTTCCCCTAGGTGTCGACCTTCGGATGCTCCTGGGCGGTTTGCGCACTATGCGGCGTCAACCAATCGATTTTGCATTCTGACCGACAGCCGAGGGAGTCTGGAAGCATCCTTGTCAACTATAGAGTGGTGGTAGTTGCTCAGCTTACGGCAGTTGCTCTTGAAACGATCAATCTGCTACCTGATACCGGGTTAGCAGCCGGGCAAAGGATGCCGTGGATCGCGATAGATTAGGTAGACACCGTATCACCGCTACTTAAGGCAGAGGACCGCGCAAGCGACCTCGATCCTGTAACCAGTCAGGAGGTGGGAGGTATCCTGATGGTTAATTCCAGACTAAGATATCCTTCCAAACTAATAGCAAGGGGGCGAGGCTGCCCGCTGGTTACCTATCCCGGTGCCTCGCCGTAAGGCGTTGGCCTCTGACGGGCGATTGGCGTAACTAGACAGTGGACTGTTTTTGTCCTAAGTCTTCTACGCTCATCTCACGGGAGACAGAACGATCTAATATCGTTACATCCACAAGTGATGAACAACTCCACACAATTACCTTTAGTAATTAGACAGACTGCACAACCGAATGGCTGACGCCGCATGGTGCGCATCAGTAGAGCCTTCCCCCAGGAAAAACCGATCCACAAGCTGTGAGGCCTGGGACGCGAGAGTCATTCGAGAGGCTCCTGAATATGAAAATCTATTGTATAAATATTGTGGGAAAATGTCAAAAATGGAACAAGTAGTTACATTCCTACATCATCCCATTAAATGAAAGTGTTATGATGGACATCCCGGTCAGAACCGCCGCCTGAATTATAATTCTTACGTCATCTTACGTTTAATACTTATTCACCCGCCTGATATTTCCGCTAGCGCGATTGCTCGAGCTGTATCTTTTGATCGAATGAATATATAGTTTATCGCTAAACATTGTAGAACCGCTATAATTTATCTTCCTTCACCACAATGCGTTCTTCACCATTACTTAAATGTTTAAAGCCGCTGAGCTCCGGTTTGCCAATTTGGCAAATCCGCGAGGATCCCCCGCTCCTGATGAAATACCACGCCCAGATGATTTTTTGATGCAGCCATTTCGCTAATGCCGAAACTTATAATTAGTTTCTTGTTTAACAAACATTATCAACTCAATCTCTGCGGTGCCCTATGCCCACTTCAACGAGCCCTCCAGATGTACGAACCAGAGTAGGTACGCTTAATATTAAACTATAATTAGTGTATTACCACTCCACATGTATAGCACAGTAGTCGAGAGCGGGAGCTTTCGCTAGGTTTCTTCAAGTATTTATAAGCAGACACGACCTAATTTGGGAATGGAGAATGTTACTGGGTCTGCAAATTCGCTTGAAACTTCGTCATATTAGAGCTTATATGTATAAAAATACATTAGTTTTTATTTCATTCCAAAATAAACAGTAGTTTTTGTTTTGCAGACATTTAAAACTCCCATAAATATCGAATTCGGCGTTCGGGCGGCCGGCTATGTGTGACGTCATTTTCCAACACTCCGATCGCTCGCGCGCTCTCGTTATTAGAGTACTGACGGATGTCAACGGTTGCAGTATGTATTTTGCTCTGAAATAACGAAATCTACTCGTCAATGGATTTCATTTTGTTTTGTTTCGTCCGAGCATTATACTGTTACGTTCATAGAGTGTATTCAATTAATTAAGTGCAGCAGTAAAATGGACGAAGGATTTGAAAAAGGGCAATCGGATAATCTACCTAAATTAGATGGATTTATGGTAGCCCATTATTTTTCGAAAAATAGTGATTTTTTGCCGCCGAAATGCGAGGAGTAATAATGCAAAAGTAAGTAAGCTTTCGATACGGTATCGCATGAAAAGCTACTTATGAGGTTGAGAGATGTTGGTTGTGAGTCCATCACGCTAAACTGGTTTGAAAGTTACCTGACAGACAGAAAACAAATTACATCGATAAAAAATGTCACCAGTAAGCCAGAATCCATATCATTTGGTGTTCCACAGGGTAGTGTTCTTGGACCTATTCTATTTCTAGTTTATATGAATAAACTGTGTGATCTTGTCGGTAAAACAGTATCCTTTGCAGATGACACAGTAATTCTATTTGAAGGCCATAATTGGAAATATACTTTTAGTGAAGCTAATAAAGGACTAAATACTGTAAGGGAATGGCTGGATAATTCTTTACTAAGTCTTAACATAGATAAAACTAAAGTAATTCCTTTTAGTATCAATATGAGAGGCCAACCGTCATCGGACCATATCATTAAAATACATACTTGCAATGATCAAAGTCATTGCAGTTGCCCGTCGCTGGATAGGGTAGAATCCATTAAATACCTAGGAATAATTATAGATAATCGTCTAAGGTGGCAGGATCACATCGAGTTACTAGCTTGCAAAATCAGAAAATTGGCTTATGTCTGTAAAGAGGTGAGGAATGTCTTTAGTCCGGGAACGCTAAAAAGCGTTTACTATGCACTTTGCCAAAGCCTTCTGTGTTATGGGATAATTGGCTGGGGTGGATGCGCACAAACCATCATGTCTCCCCTGAATGTTGCACAAAAATGCATTTTAAAAATTGTTTCGCGGAAACCGTATCGATATCCTTCAAAGGCACTGTTTAAGGAGTACGAGGTTCTGGATACTATACAATTATATTTAAAAACTGCATTATCATATTTAAAATTTAATACAAAATTGATCGCTACCCAAAAAATAATCAATACTAGAAACTCCTGTAATGGGAATGTAATGATACCCAAAATGAAAACCACGTTTGGACAACGATCTTTTCGATTTTGTGCCTCAAGATTTTTCAACGCCCTTCCGGAAAACATTAAAACTGAAGAAAATGGGAAACATTTTAAAAAACTATTGACTGCATGGTTTTTAAAAGAGGAAAATCAACACATTAAGAATGAATTAAAGATAATTATTTAGTTAATAATTGCGATAAGAATATTTAAACATACGTTTTTTTTTTTTTTTTTTTTGATATTTTAATTCTTCAACAATTTGTACCTACCTATTTATTATTTTATTTTATTTCATTTAATTTAATTACGTATTTGATTACAATTCCATTTTAATTATATTTTGCGATTATTTGTTTGATTTAAGTTTATATATTTATATTTCTGATGATTATTATTATTATTATTTAGCAATAGTTTAATTAGTCTTAATTTAATTTAATTTAATTTACATAATTTTAACATTAAATATTGAGATACTTTCCATTTTTATAAATTGACAAAAATACGAAATTATATCATTCTAAAATTATTCATTTCTATTAAGCAATTGATATTTTAAAAATTGACAATCAATTTGCATTTTTATTACATCTGATTATTCTAATGGTAATTTTGTTTTATTTATTATTTGGATTAGATTTAGTTTTATTTTATTTTATTTTTATTTTAAAAAAGATTTGAATTTTCTATTTTTAATTTAATTTTTAGTAGACTATTTTAATAATTAGTTTCATAAGTAATCATAATCATAATCATAATCAAGTAATCATAATGCACAAAGAAAATTGCTCAAGTCTGCCTTAGAACAGGCTCAGGCCTAGTTAGGCGACTTTCGGTCATAACCATGTCTCAGTCACAATAAGAATCAGTTTTCTGCTATTGCCTCATTTACATACAATGTGACATGGTAAAATGTAATAGTTAAATTTTGTAATACCTACTCTAAATAAATAAATAAGTGAATATACCTGTCGGCCGCCTAACATAGCTATTTTGAAAATCTAATTTATAGATACCATATATAATAACCAATTTCGCAAACGCGGCGCAAGTACCAAATCTTTTAAGTTTCGTGTAATATATAAATAGTGAAATATTAATCCCTACATACCTAATTATTCTTTTTAATAAAATTTTACTAAATAATTTAACTTATTACGAATACAGTGAATCGGACAGATGTACTAAACTTTTTTTTATTATGTCATTAATAAAATACGTGAATCATCTTTTTATATATATATATATATATATATATTTATTTAGGTAAAAACAGTCATATACATTTGTGTGAAAATAATACATAATACAAATAGACCTATATTACCATTAATTAAGGCAAAACATTATAAATAGTAGCAAAGGGAAAATGACAATCAAAATTACACCAAGGAACCAAACCAACTAATGCAACCAAAAAACAAAAAGATTTACTTAAAAACAAATTAAACTATAAGCTAATTCAACAACAAATCGGCTATTTTTTTCCTAAAACTAACCAACGTGTCGGAAAATATGTCGAGGTTATTCGAAGCTTTATTATAATGTAAACATGACCATCTGAAAAAGGTATTTTCGCATAGTTCGTGTGAAAAGAGGGTATGTAAAATGTATCTTTTAAACGAGAAGAGGCGTTTTTTTTTAAATAGAAGAGATTGTTATTGTTTGTTACCTATCGGCAAGAGAGATGATGATATTGGTTACGTGCAAATTAAACGAGTAGGTGATATTTGTACAGTTAAATGTAGAATCGCACTAGAACATCGCGTACGTGCAAAACCATATCATTGCAGTTTAGAATGCGATGAAAAGGACGAAGAAATTTTGAATTTAGCCTGCGAAGATTGTGCCGCCAGCAAAGGTGGATCTAAACATGGCGTAATATTTTTTATGTGGTTAAGTCATCGAAGCGAGGAGCCTTTGATAACTTCTATTAAGTATTATTGGAGAAAATCTAAGATCTCAGGTATCGGTACTACACTGAAGGTGATTAAGGCTAAACATTTTGGTACAACACGTTAAGTCGAGCAGAATGAAAATGATTTTTTCGAAAAAGTAGTATTAAAGCTTCGTGAGCTTCAAATACGGTGCTCGCTCGCACAGTATATATGTGAAAAAAAGAAGTAGAATAGGTGTCTATCCATTACCTAATTAATCATTTATAAAAAACGGTGTGGATTTTGATGTCGAGAGTTTTATAACATTTTGTAAAATAGAAATGACGGAATCAAGATGTCTTTAAGTAAAAGAGGCTACAATATCCCAATCACATTCTAATTTGTCATTTGAGCTGCGCTTCGGACAAATAACAGCCTCAAAAATGCATTAAGTATCTCAGTGCAAAACAAACGATGACTCTTTATTTGAAGAAGTATTTGGTGCCGTAACATTTTAAAAAACTGCTGCTATTAAAAGAAGAAAAGTATTAGAAAAAAATGACATAAATCAAGTCTTGCGAGTCAAAAACCTCAAGATAATGCGATCTGGCCTTATTTTAAACAATAAGTGGCCTATGATTGGTGCATCGCCTTATGGGTTTACCAATGACTGTTGTAAAAATAAAATGTCCGTACAAGGACAACACTATTAGTATGTACTATAATAATGGAAAATTAGGCAAGAAATATTATGACCAGATACAAACACAAATGCACATTTCCGGGAAAAGAAAGGGCCTATTTTGTATTGCACACGTGGACTTTGAAACCTCGAAGAATGTAGACGTGCATGAAGTACTATACGATAAAGACTATTGTGACAATCTTGTTGAAAAATGTGTAATGTTTCGAAAGGATCACATAGATCCAACCTCTTGTTAGCTTTTATATTTTTTTTCGCATTATGACATCCATTGGAACAAGAAAAACAACTTTTTCGATTTATTGGTGGTTGTGGTTTTACATTTTGGCCCAAAACACAATTTTCTACTATTTGAAATATACATTTCAAAAGATATTAGCGTAATCTTCTAATGAAACCTTGTAAACCGTATGGTGGCGCGCGACGGACTGAGCGAGTGTTGAACTATGACGTCACACGCAGCGAGCGCCGGCGGAAGAAACTAGCGTTCCGCATCTATATTTAAAATTCCAAATCTCGAAAACTAATCGACGTATCGAAATAATTTTTTCACACGATTTTTTTATATTTAGAAGACAATACGGAGAGCTAAAAATAAAAATTAGTGAACATTCTCCATTGCAGCAGTGCTACGGGAATCGGAGAGATGAGAAAAACGTTTTCGTCGCAATGTAACCGAGTGGATTTAATCTCGCAACGAGTCGTTTTGACAGTTATTCATATTTTGAGAAGCTTTCCATAAAATATTGGATTTTTTTTGTATTATTGTAATGTTATTTATTTAAAAAATAATTATTATAAAACATTTATTTTGCTTACAAAAGTGATACGTACCGAATGGCTAAACCTTAATATTATGCTTATTTGATTCTGTCACCCAACTGGGACTAACCCATTCTAGGTTGTACTAGACTCTAATATTACAAGAAATTATGTAAAAGTTTTAGTAAAATTCTAATAAAAGTAAATTGTCCTAAAATGTGATCCTCAAAAATATAATAATAATAAAAAATATATAAAAAAAATAATAATATAATAATTAAAATGCAATTCCATTACATTACAAAATGCAATTCATTACTTATGTACATAATATTCTTGCAGCCTAAGGTGGCTCGCGGTAAGGTATTGGACTCTTGCGGGCTGTTGGTGTAGTTTGACTATGGATCGTATATGTCCATAAATTTTTACGATTCATATCATGGGAAATTAAATGGCAGGAGTCGTTAAAACTTTCTAAGGTCGCCGTTGTACCCGTAGTAATTTCCGTACTGGTTGATATAAAAATAGTTTCTTTTTACTGGACTTGAGCTAATATAGATACCAAGTTATTATGTTTTAAATTTTGGTAAGTATTCTTTCGTTATGTAAACCCTGAGTACGATCGTAACGCGCACTTATCCTCCTCATCGGTATGCTGTGAATGTGCGCATCGCCCGCTACGCTTTGCTACGCTTGCTACGTCTCGCGGTCTCTTGATAAGGGTCGGCGCAGATTACGCGGCTACGCTTCACAAATCATGACGCGTAGGTTTTTTTTACACTTGGCCGCGATAGCAGCATTTCGCCATTAGGAAACTCCTCTTCTCATTGTTAACCTGTCGGAGAAGGGTTCTAAAATTCGGCAAAGAAAACAAATGATATCGAAGCTTCAGCTTCCACACAACTGATAGAGTGAATTTAAGGCACGGATGTATTTATACAAAACATACTACAGGACCGTTTACAATGGGCTGATTAGATCGCTGATGTCAAAAATATAGGCAAAATAAGTATAAAGTAGATGTAATATGTAGAATAATTTATTCTGTTAAAAAAAGGTAGGCTCAAGTTACATTAAAAACCACATATGTAGGTAAACCGACATAAAGATATCAGTAGATGCATAGATCAAGCGTAGCTGTAGATGCCCCAACGCAATACTAAAATACCTTTTAATAATTTACCAATATAATCAAAATTTTAACAAAACAAAAACTTACTCCATTTTTTTTAAAGTGCAGCAGCCATGTCATGGTGAAACTTAAAACGGACTATCATAATTGAATGCGTATACAAAATGTTGTGTCTGTGCTGTTGACCGTTGAGGAGTTCCCTCGTTGTAAGCTAACCCTGGGTGCCGCAGCTCAGTCGTGGTGAAACTTAGAACGGGCTGTCGTAATATAATGCATATACAAAATTTCGTGTCTTTGCTGTTGACAGTTGAGAAGTCTCTCGTCAGGAGCTAAATCTATGTGCAGCAGCCATATCATGATAAAACTTAAAACGGGCTATTATAACTGAATGGGTATACAAATTTTCGTGTCTGTGTTGTTGAGCGTTGAGGAGTTGCCTCGTTGTAAGACAACCCTGGGTGCCGCAGTCCTGTCTTGGTGAAACTTAGAACGGGCTGTCGTAATTGAATGCATATACACAATTTTGTGTCTGTTCTGTTAACCATTGAAGAGTCCGCTCGTCGACAGCAAACCCTGGGTGTGGAATTAGGTCATGCTTACCAGAAAAAAATGCATTTTTATCGAAACTGAGCCAACATGTAAATTTTCAACTTCATATGGTAATATTTGAGGAGATCCCTCAATTCCTCATGGATCCCATCCTCATAAAAGGATTTTCATAAAAATCGGACCAATATGCTAGTATATCCTTACAAATATTGAAATACTCTCGGGAGATAATTTAATAATAGATAACCCCAACCTTGTAGCAACCGAATTTAATGAATATTTTATAAATTCCTCGAAAGCAAAGGTGCCTCAAAATAACAAATACGAATATAAATTATATTTAAATAATGCAAGAAAGATCACAAATTCACTGTTCATGAAACCCACGACTAGTGAGGAAATTGAAAAAATAGTTCATAAATTCAAAAACACAAATTCTGCGGGATTGGATGAGATTCCAATGTTCATAATCAAAAGAGCTATCGAATATATAAAAAATCCTCTAACTCAAGCTATCAATGCCTCCATAGAGAGCGGAATATTTCCTAAAGAATTAAAAGTGGCAAAAATAATTCCACTACATAAAAAAGGCTCGAAAACTGAAAAAGGTAATTATAGACCAATTGCAATTCTATCTTCTTTTTCAAAAATAATAGAAAGCGTTGTAAAAATAAGGCTTATAGATTATTTCGAGGCTTATGGTATCTTTAGTGATAGGCAATTCGGATATAGGAAACATATGTCTACCAATAAAGCGATTGGGGAATTCGTATCATGTGTAACCCGCTCACAAATAGATAAATGGTTAACGTTAGGAATTTTTTGCGATTTATCTAAAGCATTCGATTGCGTAAATCATGATATTTTATTGAGCAAACTCGATCATTATGGTGTCAGAGGATATTCTTTACAGTGGTTTCAGTCTTACTTGGAAGATAGAACGCAGGTAGTCGAAATTAAACATCGTCAGAATGGCACCGTACGAAACAACTACTGAGCCCCTATAGTAAATAGCCTCGGCGTTCCACAGGGTTCTATTTTGGGCCCAATTTTATTTTTAGCGTACGTCAACGACTTGCCAATAAATTTCAAAGAAATAGACGTAACAATGTTTGCAGACGACACAAGCCTAGTAGTTGTGGGTAAGGATACACTCGAGTTGCAATCAAAGTCAAACGATATTTTATCCAAGCTTTATAGATGGTTCAACAGCAATAACCTCGCTTTAAATGCTTCGAAAAGCAACTTTATTTATTTTTCAAATTCCAAAAACAGAAATCATGACAAACCAATACATTTATCAATTAATAATTATACAGTCCCTCAAACAGCAAGTGTTAGATTCTTAGGTGTGAATATCGATGAAAATCTAAAATGGAATTTGCACTGTGAGAACCTCGAGACAGATTAAGTCGGGCATGTTATGCATTACGAATCATAAGGAAAACGCTAAATGAAGTCCAGACTAGAAATTTGTATTTTAGCTACTTTGAATGTATTTTAAGTTACGCTATTAGTACTTGGGGTAATTGTTATGCGTGCCACAGAGAACCTCTATTCAAACTGCAAAAAAGAGCAATACGAATTATAGCAAATTTGAAATGGGACGAATCCTGCAGAAGTCATTTTAAACGACTGAAAATTCTAACGTTAATTTCATTGTACCTTTTAAATGTACTAACGGATTTCCACAAGAAAAGAGACCTTCAAAAAAAAAATTTCCGATATTCATGATATAAACACCAGAAACAAATCAAAATACATGTTACCTAAAGCAAATTTAAAAATAGCGAGACAAGTCAAGGAATACTCCGGTCCCTATTTTTTTAATATGTTACCTCCATATATTAAAGATATTAAAAATTACAATATATTTAAAAAGTCCTTAAAAAAGTTTCTTTTAGAAAATATTTTTTACACCTTTGAAGAATACATACAATTCACCAAGAACGGCTAACGAAAGTATTGTGTAAAATCGAAAATTAAATATGTATAAATAACTATTTATAAGTTTTGAAGACGATAAACTAAACTTGAAACTTGAAACATACAATGTAACGATTTTAAATGATAGGATTATAAATTGTAATTCCTTTTCTAAATTTTACATTTTTTAAATTTTATTTGTTTTAAGTGAATGCGACTAAATATATTATTATTATATATATATATATATTATTATTGTGATTTGATATTTTTTAATGATATTTTAATTTAAATTTTAATCGTTTAAATTACATTAATTTTATTTCTTATTCTTTTAATTTAAGTTATTTCTCATGCTTTCAATTATTATTACCTGTTATTTTAGTATGTTTCTACAATCTGTAAAGATTTTTGAAAATAAACAACTTGAACTTGAACTTGAATAAAAAAGATTTTTCTAAATCGGTTTATAAATGACGGAGTTCTGAGGTAAAAAACATTTTTAAAAAAATACGATCGAATCGATAACCTTCTCCATTTATAAAAGTCGGTTAAAAATGGTATTACTTGCATTATGGCAAGCAGGCAAGGTATACACAAACAAACACTACATTCTTCCCACGTATGCATATACGCATCTCTCTAATTTGTATATGAAATAAATTTACTTATGAAATTCTAATATTTGCGTTATAACGATAACAAAAATTTTTTTTAGGGAAACCTTGTAAATGCAACTAGATGCTTTTAAGGGGGAAATGAGCGCCACTCTGTTTTGTAGAAGAATACTGAAACACAAAAAAAAATAGAAAAGAAACAAAATTTATAATCACATATGAAAGAAAAGTTATAATCACATATGAATTCAGGGGTAGGATTCTCACAGAAATTACTTGTGTGCGTTTTGTGACGAAGACGATTCCCTCACATAAATTTAAAAAAACACAAAGCTGTGTAGATTTGGTGTTTATTCCAGGTCAGAAAGCTCCTTCCGTGGCAAAAAAAACAATAATTACGATCGTTCAGATACGCAGTCAAAAAATACACAACAAGTTCAAATTAATTCAATTGTGTTGATTTGATTTTAAAAAATAATAGTGTCGTTTCAAAATATGTGCGACGACTTTCCTCAAGATTACACGATGTTATTCAATATTTATCAAGGATTCAAAGTATCGAAAAAAGTATATAAAGAGACGAGAAAATCGTAAAAATCCACGCAGATCGAAATGTCATGACCTTAGTATTTATTTTGTATTCATTTTATTACTTAAATAAAATCATAAATTAAGTTCAGCTAATCTGTAACACGACATTCATTGACTGTTAGGCGGTACGAAGTTCGACGGGTCAGCTAGTAAATAAATAAAAATAGGAATAAAATAATACCATTTATCATAAAAAAACACTCTATTGATCTTTATAATATCAAAATGGTTTAAATCTATATTCTTAACCTTTACAAAGATGATACAGAGAACGAAATTAGTTTTTTATAACATGTAAATCCCAATTATATGTTTTTTATAACATGTAAATCCCAATTTTACGACCGCCGATGTGCGTGTCGGCGCACTCTTTAGTACATACAAGAAATACATTTACGCTTATCCCACGAAACGATTTCATTTAAAAAAGTGCTCTGCAATTACATTCCGGGTAAAGGCAGCTTTTTTCAGACGAGGGTGAAAATCGACTGACTAACTTTCGATAATATATTTGTTTCTGCCCACTTAGCGTAATGGGTTTCCCCGCAGGCAATAATTACACCTACTGCACTGTGGTAGCGAATGTTTTTGTTGGTAGCGAATGGTTTCGTGCAGCTTGGACTACAAGATCCATTTTGTTCTCGGATCGGCTCAACTCACGATTCAGTTCCTATTCAGAAGCCTCCTCGTGTGGAAGGCTACCCCACGTAAGACTCTCGCATCTGAGGCCTCGAAGCTGGAAGACCGGTTTCTCCTGGCGGGATTGCATCCCGGCGCTACCGGACGGTTTACGCACCGTTCGCGATGCCAATCGGTTGTGCACTCTGACTAATTGCTGAAGGAGTCTGGAGACTATGGAAATATACTGTCTTTTAAGCAGCGGGGGTGGAAGTTGACCTGCTGTCAAGCCACTATTGAAATGACCTTCTGCCACTCGATCCCGTGTGGCACTACGGACAAATAACGCCCAGGTCTGCGATACATTCAAATTGAATTACCGCTGTAATACAACAGGTAGGTAGAGGTCGCGTAAGCGACTTCGGATACGTAACCAGTTGGGAGGATTAAGGTATCCTGAAGGTTAACTCCAGACGAAAATATCCTACTAAAACTGGTTGTTAGGGGGCGAGGCTGCCCGTGGGGTCACCTTTCCCGGTGCCTTGCCGTAAGGTGTTAGGTAGCTAGACAGTAGATTGTCTTGTCTCTAAGTCTTCTACGTTCATCCCACTGCTAAAAGAACGATCACGTATCGTTATACCCGCCTGGGGTGATGGGTTCGCCCGTTGTAGTTGACACCGCCCTACTGTACTGCACTGTAAAGATTTTACTTAGGACGTTTATACCCTTTCGCCCCATTTTAAAATTCGCATAACACTGCTTCTTGATTCATTTATGATTAATATTGATTATATTAATTTCATTTAGAATAATCGGCTCAAAATACGGAAGGGAATGGGAAGGGGTAATAGAAATAGAAAAACAAATAATAAAATTCGAATATCTTACATAAGAATGTAAGATACATTAAAATTAAATTTGTTTATGTAAATCTTGAAATGTTTACAAAAAAAAACTAAAGATTTAAAAAAAAAATTAAAAACAAATGTCAAATAATCCTTAAACAGTTTTTGTTTGCAAATTTTAACAGGATTGGTTACACAATCACTTTTTCTTCTCGGATGTGGTTTATCTCAGTAACACAACTGCTAGACAACTCAAATGACTGCAAAGGGTATGCACTGGATTCACCTTCGGTCTACGCATGTACGAGCACGTGACGGAGTTTAGGGCCCACCTTTAAATGGTCTAATACGCCAAAGGAGATAATAATTATATCTCGTCATTATAGATGACGTCATTATAGGTTACGCTAACTCATTATATCGAGAGATATGGTCATTATTTCATTATATCTCCCACTTATATCGCGTTCTATCGTCCTCATCAGCCGCCTACAGTTTAAAGCCTATTGAGCCATTATGTTTCCTTGGCCGTGACCTTTGAACGGTTTTCGATAAATTATTAATGAGCTCGCAACACTGTACAAACTTTTCCTTCTACTAGTCGAGGAGGCGGTGAATATTCTTAGAACCTATTTTCCAAGCTTGTGAAATTGATTAAATCAGGTCGATTATTGATTCTAATCAAGAAATTTCGAGACTGGCAAAGATTATCCGATGGATGGGTGGGCGGGAGGTGCAATCAAATTGTACTTATTTTTCCAGTACAGATCTTTTCGGGTAGTTCCTAATAGTCGGGCATGAATATTTCAACAATTACAAAATTGAAAAACAGCACAGACACGAAATGTTCTATACACATTTAGTTATGATAGCCTGTTGTAAGTTTCACTACGACATAACTGCTGCACCCAGGGTTGGCTCCCGTCAAGGGGACTTTTCAACAATCAACAGCACAGAGACGAAATTTTGAAAAAAAAGACAGAAAAAGTGGAGTCGTTTTTTTTTTGTAAAAATTTTGACAATTATGCTGGCGCGACCGGGCCTTCCTCAAACCTACGTTCACATAAATTGCCACTAGATATACTTACATCACTAGATCAGAGTTACACTTTCGGATATTATTAAACGCTTTTTCGCGAGTTTCTGCTATTATGACCCTTTCCTCTTTAATGCTCTACCGGCCTTAGTCTGGCTTTTAATTATAATTGACATTTAAAAATTTTTTTACTTGTAATTTTATAAATTGATTTCGATTATTGAATTATGGTTATCTGTAATATATTATACCGGCACAATAGTATAATAAAGTTTACATGTATTCAGTAAAGAGTTTCTTACTTCAGCCAGTAACAGACAGCGATATCTGTCATCCGTCTTTTAACGTTATGTGTTTTTCAATAAACACAATAAAATAAGCAAGACAAGTATATATGTCACATTTCAGTTAGTACTTTTTTTAGCATGGTCGGTATTCCACCGTCAAATATTACCTGGATGAGACAGCAGAATATAAATATACCAGAATGTTTAAATCGCTAATTAGGCTGGATACTATTCTATCCTCCCACGTAAATTTTTAAGTACCCCCTCTTGCTTATTTTTACCGAACGTATATTTCCAATACTTCAATTAGGCATTTCATCAAATTAATAATTCACCAAAGTACTTACTCGTGCTATAATTGAGGAAAAATAATATGTAAATAAGCTTTATAAATCATCCGCTGGAATATCCCCAAGGCAAACAAACTGGCGCGTTGGCGCTATTTAGCTAATGAGTTTTTTCTACCTTCTAAGTGATCATCGCTTGCTAATGAAAATTGTAATTAAACGACAAATTTGCGATTTTGAAATTTCCTTTGGGAAGAGATACCACTCTAAGCATTACATTGCATTATGAATATAAAAGGTACACTTAGGTGGTGTACAGGAAGGTGTTGACTTAAAGGGTGAACCCGTCACCCCAGGTAGTTTTAACGATACCGATCGTTCCTCTCTTGTGAGGTGAGCGTAGAAGGCTTTTGGATGATACAATGCTTACGCCCAGAAAAGCCACGAACCCATCGGAGTCCAACACTTTACGGCGAGGCACGAGGAAGGTAACCCAGCGGGCCATTTCGCCCTATGGCTATTAGTTTTGGAGGGATATCTCCATATAGAATGAACCTTTAGGATACCTCCGTCCTCCTGACTGGTTACGGGGACCGAAGTCGCTCGCACGGCCTCTACCTGTTGTATTACAGAAGTAATTCAATATGAATTATCACGGACCTCAGCGTCTTTTACCTGTCATAACATTCTGGATCAAGTCGCAGATAGGTCTATTCAAGAGTGGCATGACAATAGGTCAATATTCACCCCCGCTGCGTAGGAAACACTATATATATATATATATATATATATATATATATATATATATATATATATATATATATATATATATATATATATATATATATATATATATATATATATATATATATATATATATATATATATATATATATATATATATATATATATATAGTGATATTTTTATTTAAAATAAAACTAGTAAAAGCTACTTAAAAAGTAGCAAAGGAAATCCCAGCTTGTATTGGGAAATGCTTATGTTTGAATGAGATATACTTACGGATGTGCACGACTTTCGACGGTGCAATGTAAGTTTAAAGGTCCTTTTGCAGTCGACTAACGATCACTATTCATCCATATATCTCATAAATAGGACTTATCCTTATGCAACACAAAATGCCTTCAATTGAGACGAATTAAGCGAAAAAATAAAAAAATACATAATTTGATCTAATGCCGACCCGAAAATACATAATTTGATTTTATGGCCAAAGCTGCATGGAACCGTTCGCTACCTATTAAAAGTACATAGTAGAAAGGGGTAAACATGGGCGTCGTCTAAGTAATCCCAGTATCAATTATAACTAAACTAGAGACGATAGTAAACTCTTCTTCTAGTCACGTAATTCGCTTTCTGAATGCCCCACGAATAAGATGACTGTGTTTGCACTGCTCCATGCGATCTTGTTTGTATATGGTAGAATGTTTGTTAATATTTTTTAATTAAAATGGGATGAATGTGACTCTTCTTCAGAACTTTATCTACATACACATTGCATTTAAAATTACATAATTCATAATAACTTGACAAATGTTATCCAAGGAAATGATGTTTTAAGGTTTACATTAGGCTAATACTTAAGTCACTTATTTAGAGCCTTTGTGGTTGCTTAACTACTGAGGGCGAACCCGCCACCCCAGGAAAGTATAACGTATTATATCATTTTTCAATCGCGTTTGAACGCAGAGAATTAGGGACGACACAGTTTGCCGTCTAACTACGCCAACACGCCCGCGAGAGGCCAATCGAAATATTATTTAAATAGTAGGGTCATTTAAATCGGCGACGCTTGCGATGCGTGGATTGTTTGAAATTTGAATTCGAAGTCTCAGGGCCACCCGCGTTTGCAATTTGATTTTTAAATTGAATGAGAGGACGCGCGTTCGAAATTCAAGTTTTCATTGCGTTGTGTCGCACGTTAACAGCAATTTTCGCCAACTGCCGATCGACTTTATTTCTGAAATGAATATTCAGATGAAATAGGTCCCTGGTTACTTGCCGGGATAGTCTTAGGGTGAGACAGCCGATTGTTTTTTACTCCAGCTGCTCTGGGCTACAATGGTTCAAATTCTCTGCATTGGCCGAAATGCCCCGCATGGCATAAGGTCGAATATCGCTCGCCGCATGCCAACGTGTCAACTATGTAATGATCGATGAATAACATTCGTTAGCGGGAAGCTCTAACGGAACAAATTCTGCCGAGCGATTACACACTGTGCGACGGACCGTTTACTCGTTCAATTCGCCTCGCTTTATCCTCTCCACCGCCTGGGTTTATTTTTGTGGCGGTATTGTTTGTTCCGTTTTGAAAGGATGCGGAAAACGTATGGGTAGCTTCTTTTTCTTTTAGTGCCGTCGTGCCGCCGTGCCGTAGTGCCTGAAATATACAATTACTTAACCCCTCTCCTCGCGGAATAAAATTCAGCCGTCCCATTCGCGCGCGACCTTTTTGCGCGCAAAATCGACGACCTTGATAAAAACGACCATAACTTGTAAACCACTATACGGATCATAAAAAGAAGAACTGTAAAATGATCGCATTGAAATTTGACATATAAAACATTATAACCTTATCTCGTAAATCAATTAAGATAATAATGGCGACAAATTACAAATTTGGCGAAGTGAAAAAACTCGCCTATTTATCATTTCGATGTTTTTATCACAAAATACGAAAGTCTATGCGGAAATTGTATTTACAGTTATGTTCTTTATTAAATGCTTTACCAAAACCATTATTTTGTTTTACTTCTTTGCATACAAAAATATTTAGTTTTTCAGTCATAATAACCAAGAAAAATTTGATGTCTCCTCGTAAAAATTTTTTTTTTTAATTTTGTATTTCTGACTACTTAGGGACTTTATTTATATGAAATTCTTTCATAATAACTTTTCCACTACACTACACTTCTTATAAAATCATACCAGTTCTTTCAGCTTTGTCTAATATTACAGAAAAATCCAAACTTTTGCGAGTCGGTGACGAAAATTTGGCATTAACTTTGACAGGTCATAATACAAAAGTGGATAAAGTTTTTCAAATATATTGTGTTATTATGTGCTTATTATATGTCTAATAACTAATTATTATACTCTAAAGAGTCACATTTCATAGAAAAACTATAGGAAATCACACTCAAAATATGGTAATTCTTCTATACTAATTACGTAAACAAATAGGTATGCGCACCCCGCGATTTCGCGAATATCGATAAAATTAGGCAGCGCGCCTGTCTATGCAATACGCCGCGGTGCGATCTCATTTGTTTAGGCAAATTCGGAGTGTGATTTTCTAGTTTCTTCTATGAAATGTGACTGGAGTATAATAATTAGTTATTGGACATCTAATACGCGTCAAGTTTTCAATACATTCGAAAAACTTCTAACCACTTTTGTATGCCTTTGCAATTATTATGAAATCAGACTATCGCGGTTGCTTCACATTATAGCTTTATAAACGAATTTACCGCGTGAAGTGTGTAGCACCCGACGTTTCGGCGACGTTGCCCAGGGTAGACTGGACAGCGGCGGCTGCAACGTCGCCGAAACGTTGGTGTCCAAACTTTACGTGGTAAATTCGTTTTTTAACCACATTTGTATCATGCCTTTGCAATTATTATGAAAAAGATTATCGCGGTTGTTTGACATTATAAATAGCTTTATAAACGAATTTACCGCGTGAACTTTGTGGCACCCGACGTTTCGGCGACGTTGCAGCCGCCGTTGTCCAGGGTAGACTGGACAGCGGCCGCTGCAACATCGCCGAAACGTCGGGTGCCACAAAGTTCACGCGGTAAATTCGTTTATAAAGCTATTTATAATGTCAAACAAACGCGTTAAGTTTTTGATTTCATAATAATGGCAAAGGCATTATACAAAGTGGTTAAAAAACGAATTTACCGCGTGAAGTTTGTAGCACCCCACGTTTCGGCGACGTTGCAGCAGCCGTTGTCCCGAGTAGACTGGACAGCGGCCGCTGCAACATCGCCGAAACGTCGGGTGCTACAAACTTCACGCGGTATATTCGTTTTTTAACAACTTTTGTATAATAATTATTATTTTCTAGAAGAAAACTCAAGAAACCATTTTTTTTTTATTTCAAAGTTCAAAGTTCAAAGTTTATTTATTCCAAAAAACCCGGTAAGGGTATAGAACTTACAAATAATAAATACATTTTTTATAATATTCATATTTTAAACATATCATATATCTGGCAAAAATAAAATTAAATCAAGTTAGAAATCTGAAAGTCAATAAACTATACAAAATCAACCATTACATTGTCTAAATATTAAAAATATCATTTAGAAATATCAAAAATAGAATAAATTTCCAGTACAAAATTTTACAGTAACAGTCATTTGATAAAAATAAAACAAACATGTCATAAAAATAAACAAAACAATTGTACCGACTAAAATAAAAACTTTCATCAGTTGGTATATTAGGTATACAATTATTCGTTTCTTTATATACAAAAGAAACATAGAAAAATATGAGATTGGATTTTATCATTTATTTTTTATGCGACTTATGCTTTAATTTTTTTTTATTGGTACTAAATATCCAGTACAAAATAGTACATGCACGTTTAAAAATTGCCACATTTGATAAAAATTTATAATGTATCACAAAAAAAAGTGCATAACACACATCACGTTACATCGTTGAAATATAATGATACATATAATCGAGTAATGGAGTTTCATCAAAATTCCTTGTAATTCAACAAAATTTCGAGTGAAACGTCGTTATTCTATATGAAACAGTAATAACAAAACGCCGCCCGTCGCTCTCCGCCGCGCGCCGCGCGCCGGCTACTCGCCCCGCCGCCGCTAGAGGTCGTCTGAAAATTAAAACAATATTATTAGTTCTCACGTCCTGTCTAAATTTCAATTCAATTTCAAAAACCTAATTCTGTTGTAGTGATCGAAAATTTCCCCTGACCGCAAATTTCTGTTTCTTTATTCCATCATAACTTCTAAACGCTCAGACCGATTTAGAAGTCTGCGGTATTACTAGAATCGTTATGTCATCCCGTAACAGTCCAGTGAAAAATGAATCCCCTTAGGGAATATAAAATCAATTGATACGTAGTAAAATTATTCATAAGTAGTAGAAAAGATATGTAGTAAAATTATTCATCGTAATATTCAAATTGTCGAACGGTACGCAAACCGTCCAGTAGCGCCCGGGGAAATCCACCAGGAGAAACCGATCCACTAGCCGTGAGGCCTGAGACGCAAGAGCCTTACCTGGGGTAGCCTTTTACACGAGGAGGCTACTGAATTGAGTTTCACAGAATCAAGGATCAGCAGACAAGAAGCCAACAAACTAAAAACACAAGGCAAGCTACTGGGTCGAATTATAATATTCCGATTGTAAAGTCCTCATTTGCCCAAAGGCATTTTTACTTCCTTGCGCCGAGATTTTATAATAATTTAAATGAGAGTTATAAGAATGCAAACAACTTAAATTCATTCAAAATACTTATAAAGAAGTATTATTATTATTTATTATTATTTATTCCGTAGCCGGCGATTGGGGAGGGGGTCGCCCTCGCAGCCAATACGCTGCTGTCGGTGCCGCTGGATCTCGTACTCCATTCACGATTCGCTTCCATTCTTGACGATTTTTTGCCACGTCTCGAGCATCCCTAGCCGACAATCGTTGATTTTTAAGGTCGTCTTTGATGGTATTTAGCCAGGTTTTCTTCGGTGCCGATCGCTGAATTCTCCATTCTGTCGGACGGTCTCTCCAAAGAAGTTTACGTGGCAAGCGATTGTCGTTCATTCGGCAAACATGGCCGAACCATCGTAGTCGACGTTTTTGTACTTCTTCTTCGATCGTTGTTACTAGATCGCATCTTTCTCTAATGGTCTCGTTTCGAATTCGGTCGCGGAGTGAGACACCGAGAATCTGCCTCAAGCATCGCATTTGGAAGACTTCGAACTTTTTGAGGTCCGATTGTAGTAACATCCACGTTTCCGATCCATAAAGAAGAATGGGAAGAACCAACGTTCGGTATAGTCGTACTTTGGTTTTGATGGTAATATTCATTCGCTTCCATATGCACCACTTGAGCGAGGCGAATGTTGCTGTTGCCTGACCGATCCGGCTATGGACATCGGCCGTCGAAGCCACTTTCTTTTCCGTAACCAACGATCCTAAATACTTGAATTGTGGGACCTGTTCGATTTGGGTTCCATCGAGGTAAACGCTGGCCTTCGAACCGTCCGTAGTGAGCACTTTGGTCTTATCTGCATTGATTTTCAATCCATATGATTGAGCAATTCCGGATATGTCGTATAAAATGTCCGTTGCTTCGGCATCAGTGTCGGCGAAAACGGCGCTATCATCAGCGAACATCAAATCGGTTATGAAGTTTGATTCGTCGAATCTAACTCCGCGTCGACCGTCGAATGCTCTCCGCATAATCGCGTCGATCACCACGTTAAAAAGTAGCGGCGATGCGACGTCTCCTTGTCGAACACCAGTTTGAATCGGGAATTCCTCAGACAAATCGTTACGGATTCGAACGCTGCTGGTTAAGCCATCGTACGATGATTGGAGAAGTTTAATGATTTTTGGTGGCACGTGTTCTGTCTCCAAGGCACTCCATAAGCTGTTCCAATCGATGCAATCGAAGGCGGATTTAAAGTCTATGAAGACGACGATTGTTCGTTTGTCGCACCGTATTCTTTCTTCCATTAGCTGACGAAGAGCGAATATCTGATCAATGCATCCTCGATATGGTCTAAATCCTGCTTGCTCCTCTCGGCTCGTTTGTTCTCGATGTTTTTGTAGCCTCGACTGTATGATTTTTGTAAATACTTTGCCGACTATTGAAAGAAGGCTAATACCGCGATAATTCTTGCATTCTCTGCTATCGCCTTTCTTTAAAATTGGCACAACGATGGCTTTCTTCCATGCCGACGGAATACGATCCGATTGCCAAATATGCGTTAGGAGAACATGTAGTTGTTGTAATAGAATGTCACCTCCGGCTTTGATCATCTCGGCGGTAACTTGATCTGGACCCGGCGCTTTACTATTTTTCAGCGATTTTATTGCCGTTTTCACTTCGTTTATTGTTGGTTCGTTATCGGAAAACGGATTCGCCGGCTGATTGATAATCGGCGGTTGCGGTGCTGGACCTTGAGGCGGATCGTGATTGTGCAGCTGATTAAAGAATTCCCTCCACCGCTGCAGGCGCTCGTGGGGGGAGATCACGAAAGTTCCATCCGATTTCTTGATGTTGTCGTTCGTTGATGTTGTTTTCCCGCCTAACCGTCGGATTGTTTGGTATAGCGTCCGGTATTCGTGCCTCAATGCTGCTTCTTCCAATTCGGCTGCAACGTTATTCCAATGCGCTTCTCGTTCCGATTTCATTCTTTGTCGGACTTCTTTGTTCAATAATCGGTATTTTTCGAAATTGACGTGTTTCATCCGTTTTCGTTGGTCGACGAGATCTAAACAGTCGTCCGAAATCCATTGCTGCGTCCGTCGACGGATGGGTGGGCACAGCTCCGTTGCACACTTCACAAGGGACTCCGATAATTGCATTCCTTCAAAGTCGATATCGTCTGATATTGCGAGCGTTGCGAATTTGTTGGATAGCGCGATTTGATAAAGAAGTACCTGCTTGAAAGGGGTCCAATGTATGCGGAGTCTCAATTGCTCTCGCTAATAATTTAAGTTGTTTTATTAAATTATATATTACTACCTAAACCAAATCTCGTGTATTATTTCCTATGTATACTATATGTACTAATATATATGTAATAATATATATATGTACTAATATATGTATAAAGATATTCAAAGTATGCAGATAATTGAGATTTCAAGTGAAATAGCCCTGTTTTCTCTTGTATGAGCTCCTTCATATACGAAATTCTCCTATCCTGACTAAAATGTATTCTCCAAAAGAAAAAGAAGAATAATAATGAGTATTCTATGTATCTAGACCCATTTGTTAGGTCCTTATGCACTTGGTTTTAGCTAGTTTGAATCAATTTAAGGTTTATAAGTTAGAATCGGCTGGTAACATACACTTTTAAAATCTCGTCTCGGTGAATAATATTGATTTTTGATGTACTATGACACAATTCCTATATAGTGGATTATCAAAGGTGTTCTATAGTTAGAGACTTCCAGATCAATGTATGCTAATAGTTTTAAGTCACTTTTCCAATATCGGATGATGATTGACCTGTTTTCACTTGTACGAGAGCTCCTTCATATATGAAATTCTCCTATCCTGACTAAAATGTATTCTCCAAAAGAAGAAGAAGAATAATAATGAGTATTCTATGTGTCTAGACCCATTTGTTAGGTCCTTATGCACTTGGTTTTAGCTAGTTTGAATCAATTTGAGGTTTATAAGTTAGAATCGGCTGGTAACATACACTTTTAAAATCTCGTCTCGGTGAATAATATTGATTTTTGATGTACTATGACACAATTCCTATATAGTGGATTATCAAAGGTGTTCTATAGTTAGAGACTTCCAGATCAATGTATGCTAATAGTTTTAAGTCACTTTTCCAATATCGGATGATGATTGCCCTGTTTTCACTTGTACGAGAGCTCCTTCATATATGAAATTCTCCTATCCTGACTAAAATGTATTCTCCAAAAGAAGAAGAAGAATAATAATGAGTATTCTATGTGTCTAGACCCATTTGTTAGGTCCTTATGCACTTGGTTTTAGCTAGTTTGAATCAATTTGAGGTTTATAAGTTAGAATCGGCTGGTAACATACACTTTTAAAATCTCGTCTCGGTGAATATTATTGATTTTTGATGTACTATGACACAATTCCTATATAGTGGATTATCAAAGGTGTTCTATAGTTAGAGACTTCCAGATCAATGTATATAGTGGATTATCTATATATAGTGGATTATCAAAGGTGTTCTATAGTTAGAGACTTCCAGAAAAATGAATAAATACAGACCTTAGAGTGCTAGGCGGCGAAAGGCAGACAGGGGAAGCAGAGCGCGTACGCAGCGGCGATGTCTGAAAAGTAACAAAATACTGCTTAGTAGGATCGTCGATAATCTGACCGTCCTTAGAAGAATTGGTGTATTTGTACCCGCCGAAGACCGAGATTGAGAGAACGGGTGACTCTATAAATATCTCGGTCTCTCCGGGAAAATTTCAAACTCCTTCCTGGAAAAATTATCTAAAA
This sequence comes from Micropterix aruncella, assembly GCA_944548615.1. Taxonomy (NCBI): domain Eukaryota; kingdom Metazoa; phylum Arthropoda; class Insecta; order Lepidoptera; family Micropterigidae; genus Micropterix; species Micropterix aruncella. Next base: position 24,458,968 of record OX155964.1, on the reverse strand, counting down.
CCGCAATTTCCGCATCTCACATTCTTCGGCTTCGAAGGGGGAGCGAATGGGCGGTACGGTAAACGTTCACATGCGGCAAGGCAGCTGTCCTAAACCTACCTAAACTAGCGATTAGCGATTCGAAACTGGTTACAGGTTCGAAGTCGCTCGAGTGATCCTCTCCCTTGTCTTGCGGTGATCGGTGTGTACCGAATCTATCGCGGACCATGGCATCCTTTGTCCGGCTATCTCCTGGTATCGGGTAGCCGAATGGTCGAATAGAGTCGTCTTCGGATACTTTTAAACGCAATTTTGCTACTTAAATCTATGGTTTTAATGATATTGAGTATTCATGTGAGTTATTAGGAAGGTAAAGTACTCGTACCGAAAAGTTTTGGAAAATAAATAAATATTTGTATTTTATACCTCTCTGTAGTTGGGCGAAAAATAGGCGTCGGGTGGGCGGCCCGGCGGGCGAGCGCTGGGTTCTAGGCGGTGGCGGGTGGCGGATGCTGGGCCGGAACGGGCAGTCGCCCGCGCTGCTGGACGCGGCTCGGGCGCCGCTGTGCCCGCGCTGGCCAAGGGCTGCAACCGGCCCGCGTGGTGGAGGCAGCGGCGCAGCCGACAACCGGGATGATGACAGCGGCCACTCACTATTGAAAGACAAAAATACAATAAATTGACGATAAATTCTGAAAATAACATGGAATTCTTTATATACTTACTAATTACCCAGAGTTCCGCCGGGGCTTTGAAAATCGATCGACATTTTCACGATATCTGCGTCGTCATCGTCATATCCAACGTCATCATCCCAGAACGCCGGCGCTGCACCCTCATCTATTTCATCCGAATTGGACCCCGACTCCTCCAGGAGATCTAGGAACGCCTGGGGCGGCGTCCGATCCGGATCTCGATTAAAAGACATCTAAAAAACAAAAATACATTTTTCAAAAAAAAAACAAAATAGTTAGTAACCCAATCGTGTCTGTGCTGTTGACCGTTGAGAAAGTTAATGGGCCCTCGCTGAGGTAGCCACGAAGACCCATTCTGTTCAGGGTTGGTCACACTCACGGGTCAACACCTATGCGACGGCCTCCACGTATGAAGTGCGAGCCTGGGTAGGACTCTGGCCCTATGGTTAGTTTCCTATGCTAGGATTATCAAATCTTCCCTAATCAGCTTGAATTCCCCCACCTTATGGGCAGTTTCCCCTAGGAATCAAACTTCTGGCGTTTCTGGACGGTCTGCGCACCGTGCGGCATAAGCCAATCGACTGTGCACTCTGACTAACAACTTGGGTTGTCGACTACAACGGGCGAACCCGTCACCCCAGGCTGGTATAACGATCTTACACCGCATGGTGAGACACAGTCTAGATTTTCTCAGTAAATAAGCCCAAATTGAAAAAAAGTTGTATGTTATTTTAAGCTGCATTTTAGTTTCTCTATAAAATCCGATATTCAAATAACCAAATTTCTCAAAAATAAAAATATCGAAAATAAAATTTTTTTTCCGTATTTTTGTTGTTGTTTTGTATCGATAGAAATGCAAGCCTTCTCTATACACATTGAGAAATTTCGGCTTTTGCCGCCAAACTATGAACTCTGAAAACGTGGTCAGTTTGTAAACGACGTGTAAATATCAAAATACATCTAATTCCTTGAGTATATACCTCCTACATTGAATAATAACGATTTTATAAGCGAAATAAACCAATATTTTCACTACACTCACGAGATTTCGTTCGTTTTGAAAAAAATGTTGATCTCGACCGCCATTGACGTGTTGCGCCATTTCACAAATTTACTAAAAACTACGTGAAAAAAAGGAAATGGCCTTCTCCAAACGGTAATTATCATTCCTACACAATTTTAGAATGCATATAACTCACTTTTACGGGTAAAATCCAACTAAAAACACTCACAATTGTAATTTCGGTAACGAGTCGCGCGGCGCTCAGTCGAACGAAATGTCGCACTGGCGAAGCGGAATTTTCCACGAGTTGGCAGAGTTGCCATGTATCGTACAGATTTTATCGCATGATACTATCGTATACAGTAATGGTAACGAATCATTGGCTATTTTCTGGCATCAAACGATAAAATATAGAAGCGCGTTCTATTTTTTAATGGATTTTTTACCAAACGGCGACTGTGGCCTCCATCATGATGACCCTATTGGGACGCCTCACATTTCAACGTATTAAAGTTTATATCCCTAATGGGACGCCTCACATTTGACGGGTTAATAGTTATGTGATACGCGATTTTTAATTATTTTTATTTTTACACGGCTGCCTAAAAAAAGGAGTGTTGTATGTATGTTTCATGTATGAGGATTCATGTATGTATGTTTTCCGTTTCTTTATTGAACCATAACTTCCAAAGGCTTAAACCGATTTAAGAGTGTGTAGTAATGTAAGAATAAAATATAAATGGAATTAAAAAAAAGTAATAATAATAATAATATTAATAATGATAATAAATTAAAATTAAAATAATTTAAAAAATGTTATCTTAGATCTTTCTTTGTCACAACCGTGGCACTCTAGTGGGACTCCCGAAGTGAGCTCGCCTTAATACAGGGGTGCCTAGCAAGGCGGGCTCGGCTGCTCTTTGCCTAGCACAATTGAAAGATAATCATTGCGTTTAATGTGTGCGCTGTGTAACCGGGGCTCAGACAGATGTGTATATAACTTTAAAAGCATACAACGGAATTTTCTAAATTGTCAATTCATTTTCTGTTGTGCTCATGCATTTGAATGTATATGTAAAATAAATAAAATAAAAATAAATAAATAAATCGTTACATCATCACGAGTGTCATAAAATACGTGCCGCGACTTTTTTCTCTCAAATAAGGAGAAAGCAGTCTTCAATATAAATCGCCGTATTATAAATGGCGTGTTGACAATCATTATATAAAAGTTCAGTTTTTTTCGTTCTTCCTCTTCGACAGGAATAAACCCGGTAGGTTGAGTACAAAGAAAAGTATTTAAAATATTAATTTAGCAAAATAAATAATACACAATTTTTTTACAGAAAAGAAACCGACTTCAAAAATATTTTATAAGTGCAGCAGCCATGTCATGGTGATACTTAGAACGGGCTATCATAATTGACTGCGTATACAAAATTTTGACTTTCATTCAGTTTGTTTAGAAATCAAGTACTCGGTTCGTCATTCGCGTTATACCAGCGTATAGTTTAGACTTTTATCTATACGTACATATGAAATTCATTAAAATGAATTCATAGCGTTAACAAAAAATAGTTGCGTAGACATTGGAAAGAAGCAAACTGGCAAACGAGGACGCACGGAAACAGTCTACTATTACTTATATTGCAAGATACCACTACGCTACTATCCATGTTTTAAAAGTTTCCACACAAAAAAGAATTATTTTCAATGATTACTTAATATACAACTATTTTTTTCACAAAAATGCTCTTTTTTAAATAAATAATGTTATAACTTCTCATAATATTTCTTTCATTATTATTTTTTACCCGGAAGACATAAACCGCAGTCTAGTCGATACAAAACAATATCTAATCAGGTTATTTATACCGAAAAACGCCCGCGGGCTACGTAACGCGCGCTACAAAAATCGGTCGCTGTTAAAGTGTTAAACCTATTTATAATGTCAAACAAGGCATCACAGATGTATAAATTTGACGTTAGTGACGATTTAGGTGGGACGAAGGCTTACGGAAGCCTGGTAGCGCTAGCGTTTCCAACGGCGTGCAACGCTCTGCGGGTTCCGCTTCCGCGTCGAGATTTCGATTATTGTCGCGCCAAATCCATTTCCGTATCGGCCAGCAGGGAGCGGTGGACAATGAGGACGGAAGCAGCTGACAGCCTCCAGTCGGGCAAGCTAGCGTACGGCCTGAGGACGTCCGTCGTCGAAAGAGTATATAAATTCAAATGTCATAAAATGCCTATATATTTTTGTCGAAAGTTAAATTATTTTGAATATTGGCGACTAACAAAAAACGTCTTAATAAACTACCTACAATAGAAATGCACATTCTGCGCTGGTCAGCAGATGTCACAATATTAAACAAAATCCAAAATGAGTACTTAAGAGGAGTTTTAAAGTCGCTTCGTTAATTGATAATCACATGGTGAAGTTTTCCCTAGACCTGCCGACGACGAAACGTGCTCTAGGAAGACCATCCGCTACCTGGTTGACGACGGTTGAAAAACACCTGAGAGAAGCTCAACTCGACGCCGTCACAGTACAAGATCATGCTCAGTGGAGGAGAAGGACAAGGAAGGCCGACATCAAGTAAATTGGATAGGTTCTAGGAAGAAGGAGAAGAAGAACTTACTTCTTTTGAGTTGCAATGGTCAGTTTATTTATCTACACTTTTTCTAATTCAAGATTACAGATACAGATAACAAAAAAGCATTTGAAAAATATTTTTATAAAATATCATTTTCAGTTGGAATCAAACCTGCGGCTACAATAAAAAATGCTAAGTTCACCTTGTCAGTATGAAATGAAAATTTAGCTTATCGTATCTTCCGTAAAATTGACGAAAACAAAAACACTGCATATAAAGCATCATTTATAGGGATGGTTTTTCGCCGAAAAGGTGGATTGGTGACATTTGTTGATATTTTTGTATTAAACTTTTATAAGAATTCTTAGTTCTGTATTTCTTCTTTAGTGAACCAAATTACTAGAAGTCATTTTAAAGCCAATTAAAAAATACCGTCAGACGTGGTCTATTTGTAGTCAATATGTGAACCCACTTTTTATGTATAAATTCTTTATCAACCCGTGTAGTATAGAGTGATAATTAATATTCCAATTGTACGTGGCTGACTAGGAAACTCTAAACAAATCAGTTACTTATATTTATTTATTTAGGCAACCGATTGTTAACTCAATATAAGTAACCGAGGTGTTAGCTATGTCTAGATAATACATCAGAAATGGTTATTTTGGGCACAGCCTCGTATTACAAGCTTTATATAACCTTGCAATGTTTTTAGAGTCCGTTCCCAAATTTGTAAACCAATTTTCAACCCTTTGCTGGTATCCGATTGAACAGAAATTGGCATACTTATATAAGTTTGGTAATAATGCAATATTATGGTATCATCGAGCAGATTTGATGATGGAGCCGGGATTTAGGAAATGGAATTCCATGATGAAAAATTGTAGGTCAGTCGAATTTGGGCTAGAATGATTTTTATCATTAGTTCTTTCTATTATATGTGATGATGGAACCAGAAGATGGCCACTGAAACTCCCTGATAGAAAGTGCTAAGATAGTCAAGTTTAGACTCGTTTATTTGGTTGTTTTGTGTACTTTCCATTACACATAATGACGAGGGTCGTAAAATGTATCCCTAAGATTGCTACTGGGACTACCTTATGAAAAGTGCTAAGACAGTCTAGTTTGGGCTCGTTTGTTTTTTTGTTTTGAGTAGGTACTTTCGATTACACTTGATGGCGAAAGTCCAAAGATAGAGCCGGAAGATTGCCACTGGAACTCCCTGATGGAAAGTGCTAAGATAGTCGAGTTTGGTCTTATTTGTTTTGTTGTCTTAAGTACTTTCGATTGCACTTAATGATGAGGGTCTAAGAATGGAGCAGGGAGATTTCCATTGAAACTCTGGCGGAAATTCAAGCATGTTTTTAAAAATCTGTTGTTACTTTTAATTTATTAGGTTGGACTCTGTAACCGAAGCGTCCATTATTTTCATGATGTCAAATCATCATTTTCATTTTCATGACGTGAATCAAATTTTCATCATTTTTATGGTGTCATTATTTCATGATTATAAATAGCGATCGCATGTTTGAGGATCGCTCTTTCCTCGGTATTTTTTTGCCCTTTTATTAAAGGTTTATTTCTCAGGCCAGTCATTGTGACCGTTAAAATATAGATGTTATACTTCCTAATGAATATTGAACATGAACATGAATGTGAATATTTGATATTCATCAGCATCGAACGGAACAAATTTAGTCGAACGAAAATGAATATGGACAAACATAAATATTTGCCTTGTATATCCGTTTTTTCGATGGCCTCTATTTTATTCTTACATAATGGTCATTTTCATTTTATAAGACATTTCCTCCTCATAACATAAAATTAAAAGAAACTTCTGTAACCAGGTTTTAAGAATATTTTCTAATTGGGATAACTCCCCCAGTCTAGTGTTGAAAAATATTCTAGTGCTGAATATCATGGCAAAAAAATGCATTTAAGAATAATCAGACTAGCATTTCAAGCCTGGGTAATGGACAGAGAAACGGAGCGACAATTAGTTTTAACTTACGAGAAGTCATTGAAACTACATTCCATCTCCTCGCAAATATTATTTCCTCTTTTCTCGTCAGATTCTGGCTCTTAATTTATATATTATTTTTGCCAAATGTTGGAAATAGTACCACGTCAGTACTTTTCCTGCTCTTATGATATATAGAAGAGTAGTGCCATTTTTAAATAAGAAAATAAACAATAGACAAGAAATTTTACACCAGTATAAATATTACTAGTCCCTACTAAAATTTATGAAAAACTAGATCAGATTCTGTAAAATATCTATAATACAGGACTATTATACAAGCAGCAATATGGATTCATGAAAGGCTGTTTTACAATAGATGCAACAGTCATAGGTACTAATTAATATATTTCGCACCTTGGAGAGATCACAGGATGCTATTGGTAACTTATGTGACCTCTCGAAAGCATTTGTTCGAGTAATTATTGAAAGTATTCTATATTAATTGAAATATTATAGATTAAGAGGTAAAGTATTGGATTAAATTTGGTAATATCTACTAAGAAAACATTATACAAAAAGTTGATACAAATGGAGTACAGTCGCGCTGGTAATTCTCGGTGTTTTGTAAGAGTCGTTGTTAGTTTTTACACCACCGCCCAGCAAAAAAAGTAATGTAATGTGTTCAGGGTTCGCTTCTAAACAATTGAACCGATTTAAAAGTGTGTAGTGTCGTTAGAATCATTGAGTCATCCTGAGTGTCATAAAAAACATTAACTGTCCAAATAGTTGTCATCAAGTAAGTAGTTGTCTAAATGTCCATAACTCCAAATTTCAATAAATTAACATAAATATGCATTACGAATAATAACGAAAACGCTAAATGAAGTCGAGACTAGAAATGTGTATTTTAGCTATTTTGAATGTATTTAAGTTACGCTTTTAGTACTTGGGGTAATTGTTATGCATGCCACGGAGAACCTCTATTCAAACTGCAAAAAAGAGCAATACGCATTATAGCAAATTTGAAATGGGATGAATCCTGCAGAAGTCATTTTAAACGACTGAAAAATCTAACTTTCATTTCATTGTACCATTAAAATATACTAACGGATTTCCACAAGAAAAGAGAACATCAAAAGAAAACCGATATTCATAACATAAACACCAGAAACAAATCAAAGTACATGTTACCTAGTGCAAAGTTAAAAATAGCGAGACAAGTCAAGGAATACTCCGGTCTCTATTTTTTTAATATGTTACCTCTATATATTAAAGACATTAAAATATATATATATATATATATATATATATATATATATATATATATATATATATATATATATATATATATATATATATATATATATATATATATATATATATATATATATATATATATATATATATATATATATATATATATATATATATATATATATATATATATATATATATATACATAATATATATATATATATATATATATATATATATATATATATATATATATATATATATATATATATATATATATATATATATATATATATATATATATATAAGATGATTATAAAGTAAATAATTATAAAAGCCACTTACATCGTGACGAAGGATTCCCTTGATCGGATTCGGGAACCTAAAGCATTCCCGAATCCGATCAAGGGAATCCTTCGTCACGATGTAAGTGGCTTTTATAATTATTTACTTTATAATCATCTTATTGATCAATTCTAAAAAGAATATATACACAAAACTATCAAATATTTCAATATATATATATATATATATATATATATATATATATATATATATATATATATATATATATATATATATATATATATATATATATATATATATATATGTATATATATATATATATATATATATATATATATATATATATATATATATATATATATATATATATATATATATATATATATATATATATATATATATATATATATATATATATATATATATATATATATATATATATATATATATATATATATATATATATATATATATATATATATATATATATATATATATATATATATATATATATATATATATATATATATATATTTAAAATGTCCTTAAAAAAGTTTTTCCTAGAAAATATTTTTTAAACCTATGAAGAATACGTACAATTCACCACGAACGGCTAATGAAAGTATTGTGTACAAATGAAAATTAAATATGTCTAAATAACTATTTATAAGTTTTGAAGATAATTAACTAAACTTAAAACTTAAAACATACAATGTAACGATTTTAAATGAAATGATTATAAATTGCTTTTCTAAATTTTATATTTTTTAATTTTATTTGTTTTAAGTGAATGCGACTAAATATTATTATTAATGTGATTTGATATTTTTAAATGATATTTTAATTTTGAATATGATATTTTAATTTTGAATATTTTATTATTTAATCGTTGAATTATATAATTGTATTTCTTATTCTTGTAATTTAAGTTATTTCTCATATTTTCAATTATTATTACCTGTTATTTCTTATATTTTTGATTTTTTAATTTAATTTTATATTAGAAATTTTTCCTGAATTTTATTTGGTCACATAATGGGATTTAATAGAAGTACATATAAATAATATTTTGACTTAATCGATTTGTTATTGTCTTAATTAAGTTCTTTAAATTTGTAGTTGCACAACTTAGTTTTAATTTAATTCGGATATTTTAGTTGTTTGATATTTTATATGTTTCTACAATTTGTAAAGATTTTTGAAAATAAACTGAACTGAACTGAACATAGCTAAAGAGCTACGCACGAATCTGTCAAGCAACGCAAAATACCTATAGGCATTTTGTGGCGCCCGACCGGTTAAGCCTGGCGTTGAGCGTGGTTATGCTGGGTCTGTTCTGGCATTATTCGATAAAGCGTTCCAAAGTCGTGCAGCTTCCACGGAGCAGGTCACGAGAAAAGTCACTGCTGTAGCCAGGGATGAAAAACAGGTATGGATAATATGTTGACATTATCGATCTAGCTTCTCCGATTACCACTGATTGTTGTTGTTCATATTCACGTAGTCTCTCTAGGTTAAAAATAACTCAATTTATTACTGCAACGGTGCCTCGTATTTTATTTCCGACTGACCGAACTATATTGGTGCCTGTATTCAGGGAGCTGATACAATCCGTAAAGCTAGCAGTGGTTTAATACTGCGCAATTAATGCAAAATTTTAAATAAAACGCAACGCTCTGGGTCGCTTTTTCATTTCGACTGGCTGCGGATTCGAGTGCTTTTGGCAGATTCTACCGCATCGCCAAATTGCCCATACTTATTCACTGAATCCGCGAGAGTCGCTCATGCCAAACTATTCGGAAAATTCACCGACAATCTCCCGCACCGCACCCAACCAATCGACAGTGGATGAATAATAATATACATAGAGAGCTTAAGTAGGTAATCTTGCGCGGTCTGGAATCCATTTTACAAGCTTTTATTTACCTTGCAATATTTGACAGTTCCTTTAGATCAAATATTGTAAGCTGAATCAGAACCACTTTCTCTTATACTTTGAAGTTGAAATTTTACAACTTGATTTGGTTCCGATGACAATGCCATTTTTATTATTTAGCGTAGAAGACTTGGGACAAAACAGTCCACCACCTAGCTACGCCACAACCCGCAAGAGACCAACGCCTTAACCGCGAGATAGCCAGTAATGTTACCTGGCGGGCCCGACACTCGTGCCCTAACTTGCAATTGTGACCAGATTTCTCCGGTCTCTCGATTGGTTCCGAGTTCGAGGGCGCTTGCGCAGTCCTCTCCCTTACAAAGCGGTGAAACGGTGAATACCGAATCTATCGCGGACCATGGCGTCCTTTGCCCGCCTCTTACCCGGGATCGGATGGCCAATGGTAATTTCAAGAGCAGTCGCCGTAAGGTACGCAACCACCCCCGCTCTGTAGGAAACAATACAGCTTCCAGACTCCCCCGACTGTTAGTCGGAGAGCACAATCAATTGGCTTGCGCCGCACGGTGTGCAGACCGTCCAGGAGCGCCAGAGGTTTGATTCCCAGGGGAAATTGACCAAGAGTCCTACCCAGGTTCGCGCCCCGTGCGTGGAGGCCGTCGGATGGGTGTTGACCCGTGATTGTGACCGACCCTGAACACATGGGTCATCGTGGCCAACCAAGCATGGGCCCATTAGCTCCCCTAAACAGCACAGACAGGAAATTTTGTATACGCATTTATGTAACTATGATAGCCTGTTCTAAATTTTACCATGACATGGCTGCTGTACATAGGGTTGGCTTCCAAAGAGGGAACTCCTCAATGGTCAACAACATAGACACGAAATTGTGTAGAGGCATTCAACTATGATAGCCCCTTCTTAGTTCTACCATAACATGATTACTCTACCCAGGGTTGGGTCACGACGAGGAGACTCCTCAACGGTCAACAGCACAGATACGAAATTTCGTACACGCATTTAATTATAGTCCGTTATAAGTTTCATCATGACATGGCTGCTGAGCCTAGGATTGGCTTCCGACGAGGGGACTCTTCAACGGTCAACAGCACAGTCACGAAATTTTGTATACGCATTTAATCATGATAGCCCGTTCTAAGTTTCACCTTGACATGGCTGCTGATGCCAGGGTTGATTCCGGCTAGAGGACTCCTCAACGGTAAACAGCATAGACACGAAATGTTGTATAGCTTTCAATTACAAAATTCTGTTTAGTCCGTTTTAAATTCCACTATGACATGGCTGCTGCACCCAGAGTTGGCTCGGGATAGAGAATTTTAATAAAAGCTGGTTATTAAAAGTGTGTTTTTACTAGCAACTTATTCCTAAACTTTATACATTATTAGGATTTTTTTCTGATATTTTGTATGGGACAGATCAAAAAGAACTGAATTGCTACTTTGTAGGGAAAGTCGGGTAAGATGACGAAGTGGGTAAGATGACGAACCCGGTATTTCTCCTACGCATTCATAGATAGCAGCACCTGTCAAAGTACTTTCTGTGACTCGTGACCTTTAGCAGACCTTCTCCCAGACCCCACCACGTCGGCAAACCTACTTCTACAGCATGTCATTTCCTCGACTGTTCCTCCACAGCCATCAACTTCCTCGACACTTTCTACGCTGCTCCCCACTTGCTCAACTCTTCCTCCACTTCCAATGGTCAGCAAGAAAACAACTAGAAAACCAAAGAAGAAATTGCCTTCTTACCACATTTCTGGAAGTCCGGTGAAACGAGCCCTTGAAGAAAAGAAGAAAGAAAAAGAATTGCTTGAACTTAAACGGCAGGAAAGATTAAAAAGAAAAGTTGAAATATTAGCGGCAAAAAAAGGCAAGTGTTCTAAAACTAAAAGAGTGAAGAAAACTAAAAAGCATCAATTGGATGACACGTCATCTGATGAGTCATCACAGGAGGTCCCTTATATGGATGAAGATGACTATGATATTCAAACGATATTGGACGAAGATGAAGAAGAATGCATTCTTTGCGGTGAGCATGGAAAGGAAGAATTGTGGTACCAGTGCTTTAGGTGTAAATCTTGGGCACATGCTGCATGTTCTGGCTGGAATAAAAGTGAAGCGAAAAACACACTATGGAAATGTGATTTTTGTGTGCCTATAAAATGAATTGCCTGATTAATGTTCTTCTAATTTTATTTGTACTTTATTCTAAAAGTTTTGTTTCATTACGAACAACAATTGTTTCTTTGCATTTTAAAAAAAAAAAAACCATCGTATTGCATTATTTCTTATCTTTCCGTCATCTTACCCACCCCCTTCTTCATCTTACCCGTGGGGTGAGGTAAGATGACGTAAATCCCCCTTTTTTTTGGAGACATATTTTTGTATAATTTGAGAGGAGATAACAGCGTTTATTATTTTATTATTTGAAGATAAATATTAAAAGAAGTGTTCTTTCACATTTCGGTTTTTTAAGACTAAACCGAGGGATAATATCTGAAGCTTAAGTTCGCCATCTTACCCTACCTTCCCCTACTTATCGATCCCGCTTCGAAACATTATGTTTCTTAATCCTTGTCTACTCTTCTATCCTTCATATTGGACGTGTGCATAAAATACCCCTCTGTCACATGAATGGATCGGAAAGATGATAAAAATTATATATTTCAGAGCATATTTATAAAATATCTTAGTTTATTAAAACCCAAATTTAGTAAAACACGAAATAGTAAGTAAAACTACATATTAACACATTTACTTCGAAACTAAGAAAATTAGATTTTAAATGTATACACCTAATTAAAACCTTAATTTACTAATGTGTTTGAATTCATTATTTTTAATAATGTGATTCGTTAATAATCTATGAATTTCAATTATAAGTAGTTATGTGTCTTAGTTTGTAGTTTTACTTACTATTCTGTTCTAAAGCTGGTTTTAAAGAACTTAAGATAATAAAAATATATGCTGCAAATATTTTTTTTGGCCAAAAAAATTAAGTTTAGCGAATAAACTCAAATACCAACTATTGTTACGGTTAATTAGGTCTATCCAACGGCATAAAGAAAACAATGAAAAAACAAACTTCGTCCCTAAGTCCTTTAAAGTACAGTTTAGAAGTTTAGACCCATCGTGCATGCCGGTGCGATCACGCTTTGTCTACTCACATCTCATACACGTCTACACGTTTGATCATACACGTCTATTCTACACTACATTATAACCGCCAACCGATCATACCATATACCGCCAATATCCAGGCGACTGGTCGAGTGCGACGAGTAGCGTAGGGAGTAGCGAGTACGAGCGAGAGGTAGCGTGTGGCGGCTACCGGCCACGCGTGTGCCGCGAGTCCATACAAAATGTATGTAATAGCATGTTATCTGCTTGTCTCTGGCCATAAGGGGCTGTGGCCGGTGGTTCGTTTGCGACGAGCCTTAAGCGTTTATTTTTATTATTATATATTATTCGTTATTGTTGTTAGCGCTGCCACCTTCTCTGTGGCCTCTCTTGAATCTTCTGCTATTATTATTTGATTTATTATTATTTCTGTTATTTTTATTCCGCATTATTTGTTCAAACCAAGTATGAGTAATTAATTATGAAATCGCGCTTCGCAGTTATCTTACTAATATTATAAAGAGGTAAAGTTTGTGACGTTGTAGGAAGTAATCTCTGGATATACTGAGACGACTTTGAAAATTCTTTTACCGATAGAAAGCCACGTTATTTGTGACTGTCATAGGCTATATATTAATTCTAAAATTGAAAAGACTTTTTCGTCAGATTTGCAAAGTAACTCGGAGAAAAAACGGTCGAACGAAAACGTTTCAACTAACGCTGCTTTAACGATTAGAGATATATGATTAAGTTCTAGAGAAAGTTGTAGAGCTTGATAATGCCTACAAAAAAGTCAGCGACAGCATATATCTAAATTTTATATTTAAGTCACAAAAAGTAGTTTTTATATTAAAAAAATAATTTAAATCAGGTCATGTTTATTGGTCATATTATCAACAATTATGATTTCATATCAAAATAAGTAAATTTATCGTCTCAAGTGTTTAAAACAAAAGATTTTTCCCTTTTACTGCATATAATTTAACTTTTACTGCATAAATGGTTAAATAGATAAGACACTCACAAATAAGACACTCACAAGAAGACACTCACAAATAACGGTTAATATAGTCAAATTGGCATACAAATACATACATACATATGCAGTAAAAATATAACCCTTCTTTTGACAGTCAGGAAATAAATCATAACACTCAGTACTAACCGAAACACACTCATAATTTCATCACAAGTAAAAATTTTTACCGCCCAACGAAGTGGGCACGGGTCAGCTAGTCTATATATAATTTGAAACGTGTTTTTTTCCTGTAATGGCCATGTTGAGAGAACGGCTAGGTGTAAAAATTTGTTTGAAGTGTCTAAAAAAAGCTCTCAGTCTCTAGATGTGTCATCAAAAGCGAAAAATAAAAAAAAAGTTATCAAAAAAGAAAAATATTTTTTTTAACGTGTTTTTCGTGTAACCGCCAAATAAGGAGAACGACTAGGTATAAAAATTTGGTTGACATGTCTAAATAAAAGCTCTCGATCTATAGATATGTCATCAAAAGACAAAAATAAAAAATGATAGCGCCATCTGCTGGATCTATGCGCGTGGGGGAAATGGTAAGGATAGGGAGTGGAGTGTGAGAGGAAAGAAGGGGTAGTTGGGGGTGGTGGGTTGAGGTGGGACGTAGGTAGAGGGGTTATAAGGGGGGGAGGGGGGGGGAGAAGGGGGAGATAGAAATGGGGGGGTGAGCGAGAGAAAGGGGAGAGAGTAAGAAAGAGGGAAGGTTAGAGGAGGAGGTTTGGGGAGAGGGGGAGGGGTGCAGGGTGTGGTGGGGAGGGTTTGAGGGGTTTGGGGTTGCCAAACTTTTTGTTTCTGTCACGTCATATCCCGTAAGCGTCGCTCTTCGATTGTTCCTGTCCGGGTGAGCGGGAGAAAGGGGAGAGAGTAAGAAAGAGGGAAGGTTAGAGGAGCAGGTTTAGGTAGGGGGGGAAGGGGAAGGGGTGGAGGGTGTGGTGGGGAGTGTTTGATGGTTTGGGGTTGCGAAACTTTTGGTTTCTGTCACGTCATATCTCGTACGCGTCGCTCTTCGATTGTTCCTGTCCGGGTGAGCAAGAGAAAGGGGAGAGAGTAAGAAAGAGGGAAGGTTAGAGGAGCAGGTTTGGGGAGGCGGGGGAAGGGGTGGAGGGGGTGGTGGGGAGGGTTTGATAAGTATGGGGTTGCGAAACTTTTGGTTTCTGTCACGTCATATCTCGTACGCGTCTCTCTTCGATTGTTCCTGTCCGTTTTCTCCAAGAACTTGGTGACATTCCTGATCCTAAATCAAATGAAAAATGCACCGCAACGTAATCGAATTAATCCAAACAAATATTATATTTATATAAATAATAAGTATGTTTCCGTTTATTTTTGAAACATTACGGTCAATGGGGTCGGGTTTCAGCTATATACATATATATTAATTTGAAACGTGTTTTTCCTGTAACCGCCAAATTGAGAGAACGGTTAGGTGTAAAGATTTGGTTGATAAGTCTAAAAAAAGCTCTCTTTATGTAAATGTGTCATCATTATAGAAAAAGAAAAAGTAAACAAAAGAAAAAAAATATTAATTGGAAACTGGTTTTTCCCGTAGCCGCCAAATTAAGAGAATGAGTAGGTGTAAAAATTGGTTGAGGCGTATAAAAAAACTCTCGGTCTGTAGATGTGTCATAAAAGAGAAAATTAAAAAATGATAGCGCTATCTGCTGGATTACCGTGCGACCTTTTTGTACTGTCAACAGAGGGCCCTCTAGCAGGTGATAGGTAAATTGCATTACATCCTTATCCAAAATCGTATTGTAGTAGAACACAAATTTTCAGATACAATTATGGGAAATGGGTGTTTGGAGAATCGAAATTTTCGGTAGATCAAATAAGCAAGGCACCGCCACCAGACATATAAACACATTATTGTTCGTTACCCACTGAAAATGCACTATATAATTTGTATCTGTTTTTAACCGACTTCAAAACAAGGAGTAAGTTATCAATTCGGTTGTCTTTTTTTTAATGTTTGTTACCTCAGAACTCTGCTATTTATGAACCGACTTGAACAATTCTGTTTTTTTTTTGAAAGGATATATTTACAGATTGGTTCCAATTTTATCAAAATCTTCTTCTGATGATAACATACATGAGGAATTGAGGGAACTCCTCAAATATTATTATATAAAGTTTAAAATTTACATGTTGGTTTAATTCCGATGACAATGCTTTTTTTATGGTAATCATGACCTTATTCTACACGCTGATTCTAGCTCCCGACGAGGGGACTCATCAACGGTCAAAAGCACAGACACGAAATTTTGTATATGCATTCAATTACGACAGCCTGTTCTAAGTTTCACCAAGACAGGACTGCGGCACCCAGTGTTAGCTTCCAACGAGGGAACTAATCAACGGTCAACAGCACAGACATAAAATTTAGTATACACATTCAATTATGATAGCCCGTTTATAGTTTCACCATGACATGGCTGCTGCACTAACAAAAAAAATTGGAGTCAGTTTTTTTAAAATTAAAATTTTGCCTATTATATAAATAAAGACTACTAAATAAATTAAAACACCTCTCAGGAATCACTTAATAAGGGACAGTCTCCTCAGAAGCTACGTGGAATAGCCACATTTGTGGTGGCTTTTTCGGTTATATATTTTTTTAAGCGGGAAAACGGTCGTATTGTGTGTATCTGATCATTAACATTGCAAGAGGGACAAGCGTTTTCCATTTGCAAAGGAATACGAGTACTTCGATGAACGCGGCCTCCACCTGATTGATGCCTGAATCCCATATAAGTGTTATTTTTATTACAATGTAAAGGTCAGGCTTGAAATTTTTTGATAGGTCGATCTTTTTAGATGGGTCGATATTTAGATGGGTGTCCAGTGGTTGACAATCCGTCAACCACTGGAACAACACGCCAGTTAAATTAATGTTTTTAAGTAATAAATAAAATTATGTATACATGCATATAACGTCTCCCTCTTTGTACCGTAGTAAGTGGTGGTATTTTCATCCCTTCTACCAACATGCGGTATATATAGGTATATAGCATACGGTTTGCTTCACTTGTCGCTTACAATGTTAACTAAATTCACACCTCAGTAAGCTCACCTCTGGTTCGTATGGGTTGATGCAGAGCTAAATTTAATTGCGTTGGGTAGTATCTGCATGCTGCGAAAGTTCTCAAAAGGGTCACGTTTCATAAATTCATAGGCCGCGTTCCGCGAAAGCGCTCCGTTTCGCATTCGGCGCCAGTAGGGGGCGGACCATTTCGCTGAGGATGTTTCGACATAAAATATGCAGTCGGTGAAATTAGACGAAGCTTTAATAAACAGAAAGATAGAGGGAGAGAGGCAGAGAGGTCGGCCAGGATCTGGAATGCGGCAGATAGGATCCCTCGCCTAAGCCGCAGTTAAAATTCTCGTTGATGTTTACGTTTACGCCCATACGGTGGGCTTTGCGAAGGTTATTGCGGCTGGCCTGAAAACGAATATATAGTTATGTGAGCAGGTTTTATGCGCCTATTTATCGCTAAAATTACTGAATTGACTTAATATAAGAATATAAACCTAATAAAATTAGGATTCATATTCTAAAATATATGAATCCCAAAATACAATATAAGATTCGTGTTCAATAATTATGAAAATATTAAAAAATATTAATAAAATTAGGCCGTTTGGTTGTTTTTTTATTTTTGTACTAATTTAGCATCATCCTAATGAAATATCTCATGGATTTATCAATTACAATGTCAAAAATACAAATTTTTACCTTGTTTTACTGATTTTTGCTCGTGGATTCAGCAACTCATGGAGAGACAACTCATGGACATTATTACACTATGATAACGCACCAGCACACACAGCTCAATTAATTCGTCAGTTTTTGCTAAGATCAACACGAATTTAATGCCACCACATCCGTATTCTCCAGATATTAATTTCCCTAATTGAAAATGATACTGAAATGTCAACGTTTTGAGTTCTTAGAAAAGATGATAGCAAAATCGACACCAATGAGTTCATTCCAGAAATATTTTGAAGACTGGCACAAATGTGTCGTAATCCGGGGAGAATACTTCAAAGTAAATTGAGTAAATATGAACGAATAAATCACCACTTCTAAAGAAAAAAAATTTCGTTACTTTTTATTGAAGTTATACAAGTAAATAGATTAAAAAGAATAAAAAATACGAATATTTTTGGTTAATGTATTTATCCATATAGATAAATGCATAATTTTGGAATGTACTCATTTCAGAATGTACTCATTCATTTGACACTAAACACCATATATTTATAATAATTAATTGACATTTAGACATTTGAATCCGACGGAAAATATCACGAGACACGCACACGATCTAATACTGACGAAACTCAGAAACCGAGCAGATCAAAAACATTCTTACCACACGTCAATGGCGTGACAGATCGAATAAGTAAGATGCTAAACAGATTCTATATAAAAACGATCTTCAAGCCGACCATACCACTGCAAACCCCGGGTGTGTATAAAGTCGAATGCAGCTGCGGTTTAGCCTACGTTGTACAAACGAAACGGCCCATAGCCACGCGACTAACAGAACACATCAAAGCTGTTAAAAAACTTTCAGCGAGAAAAATCGGCGATCTGCCAACATATATTGGATAGCGGAAGTAACCACTAAATGCAGTTTTAAAATACCATTGTGCTATCCAAGGAACAATTCTACTTTCCTCACATGATCTGGGAAGCCATTGAAATAAGAAGAACACCGAATTTCAATAAAGACGACGGTTACAAACTCTCTTCTATGTGGAACGCTCTTATTAAAATGTTCCTGCCGCCGAACGCCGAACGCAAGGGCGTAAAACAGGATACAGTGAGTGTTGTGTGCTAGACGGATTTTCGAAATTCGCGCACTCTGAGCCCGGCCACCCACCACCGTTATAACCTGCGCAGTGGCGGCAGCGGTATTCGGCCTACCCGCAAAACAACGGGTTGACAGTTCTTTCAGTGTACCCTGGACAAGGGCGGCTGCAACGTCACCGAAACGTCGGATGCTACAAATTTCACGTGGTAAATTCGTTTCTATCCTATTTATAAAATTTTTGTATTGTTGTATGTCTTAAATTTATTTAAATATATTATGAGAGCTATCGCATTACTACGTGAAATTGATAGAAAACCCGGGGCCTATATTGCGATGCTTTTGAATTCGATTGTTACCAGATAACAATAAAGACATTGGAGGCTCTAAAGTTTTTCAGAAAGTGCCGAACAAAGAAAGCGAAATGGCTATTGTTTTTAAAGTGGACATTGTTCCGCGTCGAGTTCAGCTTATAAGGCCGCGAATAAAATGGCCTCCCTCAAGGCGAGCGAAGAAACTGGCCATATTACATTATGTATTAATTTCACTTGGGGGTTATTCCTTTATTTTGCATTTTCTCTTTTGTGCCACTATATCGGTGGTATGAAAATATTCGTATTTAATAAAAAATACTATTTATAATATACTCTTTATTCGACACAGAAAACGAGATTCTTCCTAAATTATATAAATATGTTCCATCTAACCTATAACCTAGTGACAGGTTGTTGGCTATGAGTGCTAATATTTAAATTAAACTACCACTACCTATACCCTAATATAAAATAAAAAAATATAAATAGGGTAACTCAAAAAATTGTAATATACTATCACAGTAAAATTATAACATCTGAATACTGCAATATGATTTTGTCAAATTTGTCTGGAACTGAGTATTGTAGCCCCCTCGATTTGGCATCTTTTTAATTGTATTTGAATTTCAAAGATACTGGCAGCTATTCCGATACTATTCAGTATTCAGTATTCAGTATTCAGTTTATTTATTCAAAATATACAATAACAGCATGAATTAGGAATTAAAGCTAATTATCGCATATTAGAATTCGTCAGTTTATATGTAGATATAAAACTATTTAAGCATAAATATTAATTCAACAATAGCATTGACTAAAGTCGGCTTTACACGACAGACAAATATTTAAAAAAAAAAAATAATAGAGCTGAATCCATGTACATGATTATACATATAAAATAGATTATTATTATAAGAATATTAATAGTCATCAAGCACTTTATACAAAAAATAATCACACAATTGGAAGTATCGAAACAAAATTGGAATAAAAACAACGTATGTATATGATCAGGTATGTTACATTACACATTGTAATCTACATATTAAATATTAAATTCATAATATTATAATTAAATAATAAAAACTAAAATGAGGTACCTGAAAGTTACATATTAATGTTATTCCCATTTCAAAGAATTGGCATGCTCAAAAAAATCACCCAGCTTATAGAAAGCATGTGTGGATTGCAGCTTTTGTTTTATAAATCTTTTAAACGCCTTTGTTTCCATCTTCCTTGTGGAGAGTGGTAGCTGGTTAAAGAGCTTATAGCTCAAATATCCAAAGGACTTTTGTGTCTGCGTAAGGCGTACTTTAGGCAGGATAACGTCATCACGTGCATATTCCCGTTTACCTCTTGTTCGTTAATATTTGATTTATCATATAGTAGACATTGTAAAATATATTCAGACGTAAAAGTCAGTATTTTGTACTTAAGAAAATATGGTTCGCAGTGCGTGTCACGGGATACTCCTGCAATTGCTCTCAATGCACTTTTCTGTAAAATGAAAACCCTAGAACTGTCTGTGGCATTCCCCCATATCAGTATACCATAAGTCATTTTAGAATGGAAACAGGCATGCTACGCAGTTATTGCAGCGATTTCACCAGCTAAGAATTTAATCTTTTTTATTGCATATATTACCGAAGAAAGCGCACTACATAGTTCATTAATATGGATGTTCCAGCTAAGATGATGATCGATCATGATACCTAGGAACTTTGTCGATTTGCTTAATTCTAGAGTACTGTTGTTTCGAGTTATATTGAATGGTATAGCAGACGATTTATATTTTGAGGAGAAGTGCATAGTTACGGTTTTTTTTTGCATTAAGCAAGAGATTATTCTCTGTGAACCATGAACTTGCTAGGTTTAACGCATGATTGGCATTGGTCATTAGGTCGTTAGGCATTGGTCATACTATATCGAGAAAGTCCTTTCTCAACTATATACAAATGTTTGCTACTTAAACTAAGAACGTCGCACTAGTAATCGGGGGTTGTTGAATTCGAATACTACGACTAATAACGATTATGAACTTACGACGCTGTGACGTTGCTGATTATAAAGATGTGTATAACAAAGTATTACTATATACCTAATTGATAAAAAGTTTAGTTAGATATATTTAGCTCCAACTTATACTTAGCTCCAAGGCTCTATAATAACAAAATTTAGTTAACATGATAGCATTTAAAAAGAGCAATAAAAAAGTGCTTGATTGTTAAAGGACCACTCTATGACAAAACGGATTTCAACAGAATTGTTGATTAGGTAAAATTAATAAATAAAAAGCAAATACTTAGATTTTTTTATTTTTTATTACATATAAATATAATATACGTATATGTGAAGTTTAAGACTAGAGGTATTTCAATTTAATTTATTTGTGTGCATTTTTGTATATTAGTATTTTATATTAGTATGTATGTTTATTTTAAATATGTTTTTATTGTATTTATATATTACTATAATTGGTGTTGGGTTTAATAATAATTTCTTACTACTATTTTTTTTGTATGTTGGTATAACTCTTTGTGTTTTTGTATTTGTATGATGCAAGAATGAATGTTTTTTTGAACTTTATTCCAATAATAATTATATAACCGAACGTCATACCTGTCAGCTCGGAATATGCTAAGTTAAATTATCAGCATCCCTAGACACGGGCGTTCTTGCTCAGTTAGGTATGCGATGAGCCAACGGCTATGGGTTTAACTTGTTTTTCCTGCACGTTTTATTGTACTATATACCGAATATTATATATTCGTCTGTAAATCATGTTGTTTAAAATAAATAAAATAAAATATTCTCTTTAATGAAGAACAATTTCTATAACATCATTTACGTTAAGTAATATTGGTTGTGTTTTGTTTTATTAGATGTTACTTGGCTGTTAAATATTTTTGTCGCTTTTTATACGTAGAGGTATTTTGTTTTTTTTTGTGTTACAATGAAAAAGTACCTATCAAAAAAACATAGGCCAACATTGTTTTTCTAAAAAAAGTTAATGGTTAAGGCTCTATTTGAAAAATATTGACTAAACGTTTAAAATAAGATGCCATAATAGTAACTCTAGAAACGTACAATCTATTTCACAGAAATCAATTCATGGCTTGCCTCAGGGATCTCTACTTTTATCCCTTCTATTTTGGATTCACATAAATGAACTGGCAATTAATTTCATATAATATTAATATCGGTCTGTTAGATCTAAAGTTAGTCAAAAAGGT
This sequence comes from Micropterix aruncella, assembly GCA_944548615.1. Taxonomy (NCBI): domain Eukaryota; kingdom Metazoa; phylum Arthropoda; class Insecta; order Lepidoptera; family Micropterigidae; genus Micropterix; species Micropterix aruncella. The sequence continues at coordinate 24,436,749 of OX155964.1, read as the reverse complement.
CCTTTCCCATCTACACTCTGTTTGCTACATTAGAACTAAAAACGGCGCAATAGTAATACCGTAAGTAACGAATTTTAAACGAAACTCCCTGAGAGGCTTATCAGTACCTTATGAAAAAAAAAATACGGTACATCGGTACGGTACAAAAAAAATAAGGTACAAATTTACGGTACACCACAGTGAAGGCAATGAGTCGCAGGCGAAAATTAAGAAGAATATGAGCTACTTCCTTCTGCAATTTCGGACCGTCTTAAAGGGTCTCAATTATTGACAAAGAATTATATGATTTTATAAGTGATATTTAAAGCTGGCTTGTCAATCAATATTTCAAAGACCATAGTCATGGTTATTACCAGGGATCCTGATTTACAACCTACTATATCGGTGGCAGGTAAAGTTCTTGAGCGCATCCGGCAGTACAAATATCTCGGTGCATGGGTGAATGAAATATGGGACTCCGATCAAGGAATTAAGACCCGGATAGAAATCGCCCGTGCATCATTTAATAAAATGAGAAAAGTCTTGTGTTGCCGGAAAATAAGTCTAAGACTTAGAACTCGGATCCTGCATTGCTACATCTGGCCAGTGGTTATGTACGGCAGCGAAGCGTGGACCATAAAAGAAGATACCAGACGGCGGCTAGAATCTTTTGAGATGCGGTGCTAAGGCTACCGTCGAATGCTCCGTATAAGTTAGACCCATAAAGTTAGCAACGAAAAAGTGCTTCAGCGTGCTGGTACAACCCGAAAATTGTTGCACACCGTCAAAAAGCGCAAGATTGTATATCTGGGGCACGTGCTGCGGCATGATATATATCAGCTGCTTCAATTGATAGTGATTGGCAAATTTGAGGGTAAACGACGCCGTGGAAGGAGGAAAAAATCGTGGTTGTGCAATATCAGAGAGTGGACCGGGATCACCAGTACGGAATAGCTTTTCCGGGTGGCGCAAGACCGACAAAAGTATTCAGAGCTAACGGCCAACCTCCAGTAATGGAGAGGCACTTCGAGAAGAAGAAAAATAAGTGAAAAAATAAAAACTACTCTCGATTTAATAGTATCGCACTCAGGTTCCACTATATATTGCTACGGAATACAGGAAGACCAACCGACTCCTTTCTCTATGTCATTGATTGATTGATTTATTTATTTATTTATTCGCTTATTACTAATCAACATTACAGCAAAACCAAAGCGTTGAAAATTAAAATTAATAGAGATATCACCGTAATTATACAAAATGAAAGTCCCTTAAAATATTAGCTATGATATAAGAATAAATATTGAATAGCCTGCAATTTAAACGAATTAGGATTGGCTGTAAAAATATCAAAAGCTGGTGCCATCGAGTGAATTTCATTTAGGCGCTGCAAAGCACGCGCCAACAAATTCTACCTCGTAAGGTTAGTACGCAAGAACGGCTCAGCGCAAAAATGATGCGATCGAGCACGAAAATAATTATTAGGGTGGGTAATTATTACTTTAACGACACAAGTTTTCTATATAATTTAATATATTTCAATGGCATATTAGAAGTTTTAATTTGAGCATCAAATAATATTATTCGGAGTTGCTGTTTTGAGCTTGTTATCTCTTATATTTTGTATTATAATAGGATTTCGGTATTATTCCTTTATTACCTTTTATATACTACTAGCTGACCCGACGAACTTCGTACCGCCTAACAGTCAATGAATGTCGTGTTACAGATTAGCTGAACTTAATTTATGATTTTATGAAAGTAATAAAATTAATACAAAATAAATATTAAGTTCATTACTTTATTAAGATAATAACACAAAAAGAAATATAAAAGTACAAAAATTAAGTATATCAATCGCGTGTCAGCAAGACATGATTGAATTAAACTATTTACATATTGTGCAGCATGGGATGCACTCGGTGTAATTCTCTTCATTGAAGCACCATGTGATATTTTTGTTTTTTTTATTAGGCGCAAGAACAAATAAAGCAGATGATTTGTCGACACGTGAACATGCCACGTACAACTGACCATGAGAAAACACGAGTTTACATTTTTTATGGGTTTTTTTTTCTTTTATTTTATTTTTTCGTCAATTTTCCAATTTTTGTTTTTAATAGTTATTCTGCTATTCGGGACGGAGACAAATATAACAAATCAAAAACCATGAAAATCGATTCAGCCGTTCTCGTTTTTCACAAGTGTTCGAACCAACCCAACTTTGTTTTATATATATATATATATATATATATATATATATATATATATATATATATATATATATATATATATATATATATATATATATATATATATATATATATATATATATATATATATATATATATATATATATATATATATATATATATATATATATATATATATATATATATATATATATTATATATATATATATATATATATATATATATATATATATATATATATATATATATATATATATATATATATATATATATATATATATATATATATATATATATATATATATATATATATATATATAGATTATAATAGGATTTCGGTATCATTCCTTTATTACCTTTTATATACTATATTTTAATCTAAGATATTATTTTCTAAAAATAATCTAATAGCCTAATGCTCCACATATAGACAATCTGCCTTATATACAGTGGATCAACTGCCTAATTGAATATCATATAAGTTAATAAAAACTTTTGTTTTAGGTCAAGTAGAAAACATATTAGTCGTCACGTTAAACCAATGACATATAGAAAGGAGTGGGTTGGCGTTCCAGTATTCCGTAATAATGGTTACTGTAACCTGACAGTGACACTATTGAATATAGAGTAGTTTTCAATTCCCTTAAAAATCATACAATTCTTTGTCAATAAATGAAACTCTTAATGTCGGTCAGAAATTACAACAGCACTTAGCTCATATTCTCAATTTTCACAAGTATACAGATTAGGTTTGATCGAATCTTTAATTTATCAAATCCAAAACACGACACATTCTGGTGGGAGATCTATTCGACACGATATTGATTTCGCAAGCGACAACAGAAAATGTACGAGAGCTCCTCATTAGTTACGGGGGCACACCAAATTGAACATTTGCTAGACTATAAGACTATTGAGCTATAAGCTCTACCGCTACCGCTCTCTACAAGAAAGATGGAAACAAAGGGGTTTAAAAGATTTATTAAACAAAAGCTGCAATCCACACATGATTTCTATAAGCTAGGTGATGCCAAAGCTTTTTTGAGCATGCCAATCCTTTCAAATATGAACAACATTAATATGTAACTTTCAGGTACTTCATTTTAGTTTCTATTGTTTAATAATAATATTAAGAATTTAATATTTAATATGCAGATTACAATGTTTAACGTAGCATCCCTGACCATAAGTTGTTTTTTTTTCCAATTTTGTTTTGATACTTACTATTTTGTTTTAAATTCTAATATGCGATAATTAACTTTAATTGATAATTCATGCTTTTATTGTATATTCTGAATGAATAAATTGAATACTGAATACTAGCTATGCTGTCTAGTCAACCGTGTAAAAGCATTAGTGATCCTGCTTATTTTTTTTTAATCTATGAGTTTGAAGTGCGAAATCCACTCTAAACAACCTCTCAGAATATTTGTGAGTCTACATTTGTCTTTCAAGATATTTTACCTAATATTTATAATCACATAGAGATTCTTGCCTTTCTGGTGGTTCATAGTTGGGTTATGCAGTCTTACATTTTCTCGTTTGTGGGAAACAAAATGTCCTAGACCATTTCCATAACTCGTGTTAAATTGAGCGTCTCATTATTATTAATGATAAGTATATTATCATAAATATTATGTAGGTATAATCTTTTTTGCACAAATACAGTTTCAGGATAATATTTATCTATGGTCAGAGTCAAAAGCGCCATTGACGTTGATTTGATTGTCAACTCATAAATCGTTCGAATCGCTCAATGTGAATCGCAACTCGATTTGGGTATCGGGATTTAATGCCGTTTCAGGTACTAAGGCGATCCATCATTGGAGAAAACCAATTCAATTGCCAAAATAAATAATTACCCTGATTTAGGTGTCAGAGTTAGCAGGGGTTAAAGATAATTAAAACGCAGAAACGTCTAATAACGGGACTTTCACTGGTTCCTATCCAGTAAATTACCATTTTAAAATTGCGACGGATCAATCTACAGAAAATATACATTAAATAAATTAATAGTTAAAAAAAAAACACAAAAACACGTTTTTATAAATGCACGTAAAAACCAAGTGCGATCTATAATTTACCAAGTGTCATACATATAAGGTTTAGATCTACTCCATGTACGTCTACATCAAACTCCGTGAGAGTGTTACACACACACATCCATAGACCTGCCCCTCTACACGGAGTCGCACACGTATGTGTGCGAGTAACTGTATGTCGCGTGTAAGTCCATACGTAAGTCCATACGTGCCGCACACATACGTGTCGCACTGTATGTGTGCGTGTAAGTCTAAACACGGCTATGATACGATATTCCATCATGGAATGCCAGTGCCTATCCTCCGGCTTCATCATCAGACCTTGAAACCTAATCGTGGTCAAAGTTCATTCCAAGACTTTTCTAACAAGTCCAAACGCAGCTATGATACGATGTTCCATCATGAAGTTCCAGTTCATATCTTCCGACTCCATCATCAGAACAGTTCGACAGTACCATATTATTCTATTGTCATCAGAACTACATACATACAGCTGCCAATTTTCATGGCGCCATGATCCTTGGAAGATGGTTAAATTAGTTACCTTAGATTCCATTACATAGTTAGTTACATACAGGTCGACCTAATGAAAGCGTGTTAAAAATACTACGGTATACGTCATTCCACTTGCCTCTTCTCCGCACCACGTGCCTCGGCGCACCACAGTCTAGTTTTAATATAGTAAGGTTTTTTAACCGCCAGATGCTCGCTCTGGACATCTCCTAACGGCGCTTTACCTAAAAGCAGCGCCCGCGCGGGTAGCTATGATGTAGATTTATGTTACGATTAAAAAAACATATTTTACATAGCATCAACCGTCATATTTGCTATAATATATTTACAATTGCTTAGAACGAAATGTGAAGAATTAAAAAGAAGTGTTTTAACGGAAAAGCATCTGCTATAAATAAGCAAACAAAAGCGATATCATAATGGAAAGGTAATATTAACATAGTGTCAGCAATGTCAAACCTATGATAGTTTTGATATTTCCTGATTTCTCCTCTTACCAGATTTGGGTTAAAAGAGCTAAATTGAGAAGCAAGGCATATCACAAAATATCAGGACTGGTCTCAATTATGATATGCAGCACAGCTTGTACAACGCCTTCATATATATCATCTTGTAGATGTAGGGATATCATAACATGTCTTTGCACCTGGCACTGTCCCGGGTAGCGAACGGTTTTGTGCAGCTTAAGCCACAAAAACCACTGTGTACTCGGATCGGTCCAACTCACAATTCAACTCCTATTCAGAAGCCTCCTCGTGTGGGTGGCTATCCTGGATAAGACTTCCGCGTCTCAGGCCTCACGGCTGGTGGATCGGTATCTCCTGGGGGATTGCCTCCCGGCGCCACTGAACTATTTTCGCACCATTCAGCGACGCCAATCGGTTGTGCACTCTGACTTATTGCTGAAGGAGTCTGGGAACTATGGAAATATACTGTCTCCTAAGCAACGAGGAGGATGTTGACCTGTCGTTAATCACTCTCAAAATGACCATTAGGCTAACTGATTCTGAATTCAGAGACGGGCAAAAGGTGCCCTTAGCCTGCGATAGATTTAAAATGAATCACCGCTGAAAACACGGCAGGTAGAGGTCGCGCAAGTGACTTCGAACCCTGGACCAGTCGGGAGGTTGGAGGTATCCTGATGGTTAATTCCAGACGGAGATATCCTTCTAAAACTGGTAGTCAAGGCGAGGCTGCCCGCTGGATACCTTTCCTAGTGCCTCACCGGCGTTGACATCTGACGAGCAGGTAGCGTAACTAGACAGTGGATTGTTTCTCGTCCCAAATCTTCTGCGTTCACCTCACGAGAGACAGAACGATCCAATATCGTTAAAACATCCTGAGGTGATGGGTTCTCCCGTTGTAGTTGACAGTTCTAGTTGTTCCGGGAGCTAATGGGCCCTGTTATAGTTAAGCAACTAATACCCACGTATGTAAGGATCGGCCAAACTCACGGGTCAACGCTTCACGCATAAGTGCGAGCCCGGGTAGGGCTCTGGCATGCGGGCCAGTTTCCTTTAGGAATCAACCTTCGGGCGGGTATGGACGGTTTGAGCACCGTGCGGCGTCAGCCGATCGATTGCGCATTCCGACTGATAGCCGGGGGAGTTTGGAAAGGCTATTGTTTCCTATAGAGCGGGGCTGCCCTTGAAACGACCAATTTGCTATCCGATACCGCCGTGGTCCGTGATAGATTTAGTAGACACTGAATCACCGCTACGTAATTGAGTTCACCGCGCAAGCAACCTCGAACCTGTAACCAGTCGGGAGACCGGAGTAATGTGGTTGCAACTGGAAGTAATGGTGCGAGTGTCGGCACGCTGAGTGATTAAAGTCGTTATCTCGCGGCAAGCCTATGGCTTCTTACGGGCGAGTGGCGTAACTAGACAGTGGACTGTTTTCGTCTCATGTCTTCTACGCTCACCTCACGGGAGACAGAAAAATCAAATATTGTTAAAACTTCCTGAGCTGATGGGTTTGCCCCTTTTAGTTGACAGCTTCAGTTGTCCCGGGCGAGATATCAATATCTCCCACTATGAAAAAAATGCTACCGACTACTGTAACTTAAATTATCACACATTTTTTCTTTTATTTACGGGTTCACCTTTGTTTTTCTATATATCAGTGGATTTAAATCTGAGCGAATTCTACCCATGGGTATGGAGTTCCCTCGCAGCGAAATGTTTGTGGAGTGAATTAGCATTGACGCTATCCGCCGAGTGCGGTGCGGTCGTGGAGGCAGCGGAACCTCAAACTATCTTCTACGAGTATAATTGCCAAGCGTCGTTTCCGCAGCTATGCAACTGCGTAGATTTATTTAATCTCGCAGTGCGTCATTTTGAGGGGTATTCATATTTTAAGAAGCTTCCTATTTTAAAAAGCTACTATAATTAAAATAACAGAAATAATATTCTGTTGTTTGAATTACGCTATTAATTTTAATTCCCCGTTCAACAAAAAAAAAAAATAAGATGAAGACGAAAATATCCATTTTGATCACTCTCCCCCCCCCCCCCCCTCTCAGACGATTAAACCCATTTCCAGATTGAAGTCCGTCTGTGTGTCCGTATATCTGTGTATATGTGTGTGTGTCTGTGTGCGTGTATTCCTCCAAAATATCGCGCAACACGCTTCATCCGATCGAGCTGAAATTTGACAGGCAGGCATCATTTGATCCTGGCAAGAGTCTAAACGATTGTGGTTAAAATCGGTCGACCAGAGGGCGCGCTAGTCATACTTAAATCTCAAAATGTTGAACCTAGAGATTTCAAATTCGGTACACAGCGTCGTTGGATGGAAACCAAATTTTATTTTTTTTGTTGGAATATCTCTTTTACACGCAATATTTATTTTGAAGACACAAGTCACACATAAACAATATATAAAGTGCGCAATACATTAATTAAATAGTAAGACCCTTACAAGCGGAGACTTGTGCGATGCGTGGATTGTTAGAAATTTGAATTTTTAAGCCTCATGGCGACATGCGATTGCAATTTGATTTTAAAATTGAATGACAAGCGTTCGTAATTCGAATTCTCAATGCGTTGCATCTCATATTAAAAGGAATTTTCGTCTGCCCTGCTCATCGACTTTATTTATGAAATGAATATTAAGATGAAACAATTCCCTGGCTGATTGCTGGGATATATGTTTAATAGCTAAACAAGTAAAAAAAAAAACAAAAAGTAATTAAAAATAAAATATGTAAATAACTTAATTTGGATACGTTAAAATAAAATAAAAACATTTATTATAAGTCACTTAAATGCAAAATTAAATAAGCTTTATTATACCATAAAATAAGTTATGTAAGCAATTACGATGGAATACATAGGAAATACAAATCTTGAACAGTATGACAAGATCGAGCGCAATGAACCTGACAAGCTACGGTCGATGCTGCTACTATCCACGGCGTCGGGTAAGAAACTGACTGAAGGGGATTCGATGCGCCGCTGCAAGACAGACAGGTATTGGGAGGTGCGGCATCAGAGGCCGCTCTGGCGGGAGAGTCAAATAAACGTTTCCGATCTGTGCCTCCTCAGATCAGGTGCTCGCGACGTATTTTCCAGGATAACGCATACCGGTCATCAATATAACCGCTTTGGTGATTTTGCCTCATTACTGATGTGACTTATTTATCGTTATTAACCTAAAGAGTGTCCCGAAAAAGAGGGCAGTTTTACTTTACCGGTCCACCAACCAACTGACGAGGAAGTAAAGTATTGTGAATGCTCTAAAATTCATTATCGATCTAAAGTCAGATATTTACATTTTGACATCCCCACTCCTTCCTCCGAGTTGAATAAAACAATTTTCAGATTGAAGTCTGTCTGTGTGTGTGTCTATATGTGTGTGTATTCCTCCGCGATATCGTCCTAACGCCTTATCCGATTGTGCTGAAGTTTGGCAGGCAGGCATCATTTGTTTATAGTAAGTGGTGATAAGGTTGTGATCGAGGGCGCGCTATTTGTACTTCAATGTCAAGATATTGTATTAAAATACTTAAAATTCAGTTAACCGAATGTTGGTCCGAAACCATAACGTGAAATTTTATTTGGAATATCTCATATACAAGCGCCACAAACAATATTTAAAGTTAAATGACATGACGCGCGTTCGAAATTTAAATTTTATTTGCATTGCGTCGCAAATTAATTTTGGGATTTTCGGCAACTGATTTCCGGCTTTATTTACGAAATTAATGGATATTACAAACATTTACGAACGAGATGGATGAAACGTGTTCCTGGCTACTTACAGGGAAATTTTTGTGGTGACGCAACCGATTTTTTATATATATATATATCTAGCTCGTCATATTATTTATTATTTATTCGTTTCAAATATTATTCAAGAGCATTACAGACGAATCCAATTCGCCCTTGAATATTAAAGCTAGAGTGTAAGTCTAAAAATAAATGAATTACATAACTAAATTAATGCTAACATTCAACAAGAAAGAAAAAAAACATAAAAATATAAACTAAATAAAAGACAGATTATGTAAACATGAGATAGCAGGGAGTTGCCTTTTTAGCTGCCAAAGGGATATAGAAAAGATATCTATTTCTGTGGGTAAGGAATTAATAAGTGCTATAACCTTCCCACTGGCCTGTCTACAAAAATATTTGTACGATGGTACGGCACATTAAACAATAGATATGATCTCCTCGCTGTGTAATTTACCGGTACGTACAATTCAAACTTACATATTGGGCCCGATTGCGTTTCTTTGTGAACTAAAACTAAAATTAGTCCAAGCGAACAAGACAGAGCAATAGGTTAGAGCGGAATATAAAACGAACGATCGTCGATAAATACTACCTGCCGAACTTATACTCGTCCGAATTAATACGAGCATATTTCGTGCGGTGTAAGATTTGACCTCGGCGGGCAGTTTTAATGCGAAAAAGTGACAACCGGTCATTTCACACTCCGCTCTAGCGTATTGCCCTGTCTCGTTCACACGGACTAATTTCCGATTTTAGTTCACGAAGAAACGCACAGCGAGCCCACTATCTCTGGCAAATAAATAGTTCCTTGAATTAATTTATATGCAAATATAATTAGGGAAATATATCGACGCGTTTCAAGAGTGTTGTATCCTATCATTCCTAGCACAAAATCGGACGGAAATAAGTATGTATAAATATTGTATTTTCTGTAATAAAAATATCTCAAAAATATTCCATAATATATATGGCGAATATCTAAGTGTCGCCGTGCGCTCAGCGATAGGGTACGGATTAACGCTCAGCATAATTTATCAGGTATGTATTTATTACCTTAAACGTTATAGCCTAGAAGAATTACTTTAAATGTAATTCTTTAAAGAAATATTATTGCAAGTGGACCATTGGGAGGATCGCGGTCCCATAAGGAATGAGGTGGTCGATTTGAAACAATGCGCCCTATGAAACGGAACTTAATGCGCCTCGAGTAATCTGCATGCAGGGAGTTTGTCGCTCGGCAATTTAGTTAGTTGTCCGATTGTACATCCATCAATAGTGGCTCAGCGAGCAATCGGCATCCTATTGTTTCCGTTTTCAACGAGTCTACTAATCCGGCTATTGTAACGCCCGCGGAACGAGGCCATGTGGGGCCCGTCTGCCGCCTCACCTCGTTTAATCCGCACTCACTCAAAATAACCGAAACGCGGCCCATTGTCGCGAGCTATGTATATACGAGTATAACCGGATCATTCTTCATAACGTGAGAATATCTTCATCTGTACCCTATTGTGTTTTCATTTCAATGGTAGATACCTGGCTGACGTTATTTAACTTTTACGTTCGTGGTGTGATGGATGTTCCACGTATTATTTGCGATATCACCGCAAAAGCGACCTAAGCGACCGAAGCCAGTGTCCGATAAACCCATATTTCACACTGGCCAATTTGAACTTGGATAACTTGGGTTTTAGTTGGAATTTCAAATTCATATATCTATATATATATATATATATATATACCTATATAAATATATATATATATATATATATATATATATATATTATATATATATATATATATATATATATATATATATATATATATATATATATATATATATATATATATATATATATATATATATATATATATATATATATATATATATATATATATATATATATATATATATATATATATATATATATATATATATATATATATATTAATTCAATGCCATTTTATTATTTTTAACACGCTTTTATGAGGTCGACCTGTATGTAACTATGTAATGGAATCTAAGGTAAATGATTCAACCATCTTTCAAGGATCGTAGCGTCATGAAAATTGGCAGCTGTATGTAGTTCTGATGGCAATACAATAATATGGTACTGTCGAACTGATCTGATGATGGAGTCGGACGATATGAACTGGAACTTCATGATGGAACATCGTATCATAGATGTGTTTGGACTTGTTAGAAAAGTCTTGGAATGAACTTTGACCACGATTAGGTTTCAAGGTCTGATGATGAAGACGGAAGATAGGCACTGGCATTCCATGATGGAATATTGTATCATAGCGGTGTGTATGTGAATATCGTATCATAGCCCAAAAGCGTGTTTTTAGTGTTTTTTTTAACTATTAATTTATTATTTAGGATATAGCTGTTTATAAGTCTTTCCGTCGTTTATTTTTGCTCAAATATGATCATTTGCAGCCATGGTAAAGTTTAAAATTTGCATTATTTTCAATATGAGATCTTGTGCCGGCCTTTTCTATTACAGCTTCTTGCAGTCTTGCAGATGAAGAAGCTCGAGATTAAATAACAGAGCCTGGTCAAACGCTCGTCGCCACTGCTTCTAAATGATAACGTATAACCACAGATTTCACTGCACAGTCGCAAAGTTGTAGGAGTTGCGGCTGGAGACACTTTGTCACCCACTGTCTTGCCAGACCTTGCTCCAATAAAGTTTTTTTTTTAGAATTTAGATAATATTTTAAAAAGGAAAAAAATCAACTTTGAAGAGTCAGTTAAAAACGCCTTCAAAGCATTTTTTGGTTCCTGTCCACGAGAGTATTGCAGAAGAGGAATTACGCAACTCCCATTTAAATGACAAATCTGCATAGATAATAAGGGTCCATATTCCTATTATTTAAATATATATTTTTCGTACAAAGTTTTTGACCTTAAATTTCCTTTATAGAACAATAACCTCATAGTTAAGGACCCAATATAGGGTTTTCCAATTATCGGGGGATGTTGGATTACTTGCTACACGTCCTCGGTGAATAGTCATACGTCCAAAAGCCTTGTTAGAATAATCCGTAAGGAAAGAATGGTCAACGTAGCAGATTTTGTACGGATCACTTGGTCTGGCTTCTTTGGAAAAGGATGCGTATTGGATAGGTAAGTGAATTTCTTTATTTTTCAGCTTTGATTCTATAGCGCTATGTATAAAGTCTACTTCCATTGTATACACACAGACTGCACACAGATTTTTTTGTGTAATTATTACACCTTTTGCCGTGGTCAGCTCCAACAAAACTTTACTTATTTTATTACCAACCAATTTTTATTTATTTTAGTTGCGAAGACATAGCAAAAATAGTTTAATTTTTATTTGATTTAAAGCCATTCACAAATAATATTTCGATTTAAAACATCAAATAAAATATTAGATTACCAAATTACTTAATCCACAGCAAGAAATTAAACTATTTTTTATATGATTTTTTCTCTCTGAACTCGCGTTAACTAATCAAAGCTTGTGCTTGAACGAACATTCTATACACAAATAGTTACATCATCGAAAGTTCAAAAAAATCTTTAAAAGTTAAGGAAAATGTTTTTTAATGTATAAATTAAAAATAATAAAAACAAGATTTACAGCAATGAAGAATCCAAATTACAATTATTTTTACGGTTAAAAATAGTCATAGTAACAAAATAGTTATAAAGTAATTACAATGTCAAAAACACATAATAAAGAATAAATCATTAAAAATAATAATATCATTAAGTATAAAAATAAAAGACAAGAAATCATGTTTAAATAGTAAAGTTAGAAATAAAATTAAGTTAGGTATAAAGATTAAAAAAAGATTATAAGAAATAAAAAAACAAAATCATAAATAAATACTTTAAATAATTTGATGTTGAAACAATGTTACAATAAGTTGAGTTGAAACAATATAAACTTGGCGCCAAGGCTATGATAAATGGTAAATGAAAACAAATGTTAACTCAAGGGATCCACTTCTAATTACTATACTTTTAATGTTATAAACGTTATTTTGGACCACAAATAAAGTTGTCAAATACAACCGGCGAACCCGTCACCTCAGGAAGTTTTAACGATTAGTCGTTCTATCTTCCGTGAAGTGAACGAAGAAGACTTGGATAAAACAGTCCACCGTCAAGCTCCGACACATGTCCGTAAGCGGCCAACGCCAATCTTAGCGGTCGTGATACACTTTGAACACCGTTAACAGTTTGTTCTGTTTTTTAGATAATCTGAAAACCAATTCAAAGCGAGGCGATTGATACCATATCCCAGTAATCTTTTTCCTTCCCGTATCAAAGGCCTTCGCTAAATCTAAAAATACCGCAATGCATTATTTTCAAATCCAGTGCATCCGTTATGCTTTTAGTAACCTCAAAGATAGCATCACCTGTACCGACATCGTTCCGAAAGCCGAATTGATTTTTCACCCTCTGCAAAAGCTCAGAAGATTTCCTTCTATGGACACGATATAACCAGGTGTGTTACTCAGCGGTCTTATACTCACGGTCTTACTTCCAATTGCGACAAGATTACTCCAGTCTCTCGATTGGCTACGAGTTCGAGGTCGCTTGCGCGGTCCTCTCCCTTACGAAGGGGTGAAACGGTGTATACCGAATCTATCGCGGACCACGGCATCCTTTGCCCGGCTGTTCACCCAGGATCGGGTAGCCGATGGTCGTTTCAAGAGCAGTCGCCGTAAGGTCCGCAACCACCCCCGCTTAATAGGAAACAGTACTGCTTCCAGACTTCCCCGACTGTTAGTCAGAGTGCACAATCGATTGGCTTACGCCGCACGGTGCGCAGGCCGTCCAGGAGCGCCAGAAGGTTGATTCCTAGGGGAAACTAGCCCTAAGGCCAGAGTCCTGCCCGGGCTCGCACTTCATGCGTGTAGGCCTCCGAATGGGTGTTGACCCGTGAGTGTGACCAACCCTGAATAGAATGGATCTTCGTGGCCAACTCAGCAAGGGTCCATTAACTCCGAAATTAGCAGATGAATATGTGTGAGCCCGAATGACACCGAACTATTTGCCAAGTCGTATTAGCTCCCGATTTTGGACCACAGCGTATATCTTTCACGGACCTCAGGATTTGAGCAGGATGATTGGATATCAAATCAAGACCGTTTTAACGCTAAGCCTGTTCCCCGCAGTAAGGACATGTTTTTTAATTCAATTATAATAATAATAGGTTAATAATAAAATAATACTAAACGTGTAAATATATTAAAAAAAACAATAAAAACACGACTGCCGTTACAGAAAGTTAATTATTGTATTTATTATTACTTTTATTACATTTTTTTTATATTTGTGGTTTAAGTACCTACTCATCTACATACGTAATTGTATATTCTTGGAATTTACTCACAAGACATTATATTTATATTAAATTATTGACATTTGGACATTTAGACCCCTACTTACTTGATATTTGGACAATTATATAATACTCAAGATTTTAACAATTACACTCCTTTAAGCGTTTAGAAGTTATGATGGAATAAAAAAGGAAAAACATACATACTAGTAGATGAACCCTGAACGCATTACACTCTTTTTTGATGGACAGTTCTGTAAAACCGAGTGAATTTTTGCTGTGTGAGTGTGAGTAACTAAACACTTTTAAGTATAGTAAAATAATAATATACTCGCGTTTATTCTGTCGATCCATTATTAATAACTGTTAAAAAATACTATTTATTCAGTTACAAGTATGTTTTTTCAGTACAAAATATTATGCTAGAGTTGCGCGCAAATAGTCAAAGTAAAAATATAATCAATTAATCTTTTTGGTGGATCTGGTATTTGTCTGAATAGCAACGCTGAAACATTTTCCCGAGACATTGTAAACCTAAACACGTGCGCTAATGAAATGAAAATATCATTTATCATGTATTGCACGTTTCCATTCGTACGCAAATGCGTTCGATGTTCATTTTGGGCGTAATAATATTTTGACATTCAATTTAATAATGTCAAATAAACGAAAACGCGTGCAACGCGGAATATTCGATTAAAAATGGATGACAAGTTATTATCTGCTACAATTAAAAATAATGTAACGATTTTACATATTTCGAAGAGAGGATTTAATGCAACATAGCTGCTTCCATTGAATTTAAAATTGAAGCCAATTACCATTATGACATACGAGTATATCAGAATGTAAATTTGAATCATGAAAATTGAAGCCAATTAACATTCTGACACAATAATATGGGCTGTTAATGGTATAATATACAATGAAACAGGTTAAATAGGGATACCCACCCCATACTGATGTGACAAAGAAAGCAGATGTTTAAAATTAGAGTGATTTTATTTTATTTTTATTTTATTTATGGAAACATACAGTGCATATAATTGACATACGTGTGCATAAACATAATGTAGAAAAAAAGAAAAACATTACGCCGATAATCGTTTCCTACGAAAGCAACAGATTTCCGCATATTATTACACATTTGGATGTCAGCATATTACACTTAAAAAATAATTGTTATTAAACTAAGTTCATATTAAATATAAAATTAATATAGAAAACCGATGGGAGAGGTAGGGAATTGGAAGTGATTAGGAAGAAGGAGTTAGATGATGGTATGTGTATATGTATATAGATTTAAATAAAGATATAGATAGGTCGTATAGTGGATATATAGATACAGATATTTATTGATGTTTATAGATATATAATAAATCTTTATAGATATTTATAAATATTTGTAGTAGCTACTGATATGTTGCATGAAAAGTATATAACTAAGTACCATCGGTATTATCAAGCTTGTTAGGAGCAATTGATTTGAATAATTCTTTAACGAACGTCGGTTGGTTGAGGTTGAAAATGTCGATGGTGGAGAAACGAGAGTCGTACGTGCACATCAGCCTATAAGCGATGGAATTTTTCCCGTAGTTGGTATTGGCACGAGAGACCTCAAACGTGCGTGAATTGCGAATCAATCGCGGAGGAACGAAAAAACGCAAGTTTTCAACAAGGTATGAAACGAAAATGAAGGTGATGATCGAGTGATAATCTGGTGTGAAAAGTTACAGTAAAAAAAACGGTAAAGTCACCCCAAGACTTTACCGGAAAGTAGACAAGGCCCTCTTCCCTCCTTCACCACCAACCCCCTCCTTCCGCGCGATAATCCCACACCTCCGATAATGAATATATTCGATTAATATGTATTTCTAAAATTTTGGTAGTCTTATAGTAGTATTTTCGTAGCACATTTTAGTAGTATTATCGTGGTGTATTTGTAATATATTCAGTGGTAATAAAAATGGTATTTTTCCAATACGTTGTAGTATTTTTTTTATTTGGCGGAATTTAAACAGTATTTGTGTCGCTTGTGTATGAGATACTCCAACCAATTTTACAATGTGGTTTCGGCCTAATAAAGCATATGTGTGCCGAATTTCAAGTTTTTAAGACCAATTTTACGAGACTGAAGTACAGTCTGGTTAGAAAGAGTAGACCCTACGTTTTGATAAAAATATTTATATTGCAACACAGTAATGTGAGAATAGTAGGAGTAAATAATCTAGGGACTTGTCTAAGTACCCTCTCCCAAGAGGCGTATTGTACTCAGACTAGAGTTTCTGCTCCTTTACTTATTCTATTACGTAACACATTGACGATTGAATGGTTTTGAGCTTGAAAGAAAAAGGAAAAGCGTTAGTCGTGCCTCCGTTAAATAATGATTAATTTTGACTATGATTGAGGCAGTTAGATAACAACAACTTGTGGTTTAACTGTACGAAATTCCAAACAAAACATAACCTCAAAATGTACCTATAAGATTATGTGACACTTCTACTTTTTCTAGCTCCGCTTTGAATAGTTTTGATCATTTTTAACGCAAAGGAATATGAATAATGAGAATTAATGACAAAATGTACCCAAATTCGTGAACTGAACAAAGATGAAAAAAATCAGCTGTCATAAGGGTCAGTGTTGTCATATCAAAATATGTTTTTACCACGTCGAATTAAATTATACTCTTGATGGCCAGACTCTATGACTAGCGCGCCCCTGGTAGATCAATTTCAACAACAATCTTGCCATGAATGACCAAATGATACCTGCATTCCAACTTTCAGCTTAATCGAATGAAGCGTTGAGGCGTTCTAGTGGAGGAATACACAAAGAGTCACAGACACAGAGAAATGCATTAACAAAACTTTCACTCTGCTGCCGGGAATGTAAAATTAAACTCCAAACACGGTTCTTCAAGGTTATTATTCACTTCACCCGGTCAGTCACGCATAGACAACTATATATCTATAATAAACTAAGTTTTGAGAGACGAAATCGGTAAAAATATAAAAAAAACCTGATACTGAATTTAAGAAAATACTACATAATATTGGAAAATTACCATTTTAACAACACGATACGGTACGGATATACTATTAAAGTACAATGAGAATACTACGAAAATATTATTCAAAGACTACAAAAATTTTGGAAATAAATTCACGATTTTAAACGTATACATTCACTATCCGGTGGGGGGTGGGGATTCCGCTCGCTGTGGGTAGCGGTTAAGGTTGTCGTGCGGGGCGGCGGGGTGAGGTATGTTCATAAGAGGCTTTTCTATTTGCAGGGAAAGTTTTGGGGTGACCCAAACGATTTTTTAAAATGTTTTTGATTTGGTTTTATGTGTAGAATCCCCTACTTTTCTGGTGATTAACAACAAATACAAACCCTGTATACCTGTATCTGCAATCCGATTAAGAGAAAAAATACGTGAGCATCGCTACTTAACGTTGGCTGCGTTGCAAAGTCGGAAGGAGTACAAAAAGCGTCGAAAATAATCGTGATTTATTGCGGTGTGGAAGGGATCGACGCTGATTCCAGCCCCGGGGAGGTTGTTATCAATTAAAATCGCCTCTGCTTTGCTCGTAAGCCTTCGGCATCCATGCCATCCACCACCCAAAGCCCTATAAAAATATAATAGAATATTTCGTTAATCGAATACAGAGCGAATAGCCTAAAATCCCCGAGCTTATCGTTCGACGGTGTATGTGTGGGGTGGGATTATGGACAATAGTCTCGATCAAGTGTACCCGAAAATTTTCAGCTTGGAAATAGTAGATTGTATCACAAGGGAACAAAATAATATTTTTACGACGAGGACGCTTTTTTGAATCCAGAGCGAAGCGAGGGATTCTTTAGTAGAATCCTGAACGTAGCGACGGATTCGAAAAAGCCCCCGAGCCAAAAATATTTTGCGCCCGAGTGATACACTCTACTTTCATCATCCTCTATGAGAAAATAAAAGGCGCCTCATATTTTATTGTAATATTATTATTTAATAAAACATAGAGTATCAACTAAATTGAAATTAAATACTATCTAATAATAAAACAACTAAACACTTATATTTACATTTGAGACATTTTCGCAATTATGAATATTTATTATTACAGTTTTATTAGGAATTGTGATTGTTGTAGATTTCATATTCTGCGTGTTTCAAATAATGTCCGAATCTGGCTCATTTTGAGGAAAATGTGACGGTGAATCTCGTTGTTTGGATGTAGATGGGAGCGGCGATAGTGGCATTTGTTCGCGCGTTTTTAATTTCATTTGTTTTTTTTTATTCAGCCGGCGGCGCGACTAGGGACCGTCGTACCAGCCAGTCTTTATTCAAACAATATTTGCGTTCGATTCCTTCGGCGCTGAATACCAAGATGTTCCAAATTCAAAAAGTGCTCCGCAAAGATAAATTGCGGCGCACTTATTCAAAAAGTGAGCCGCAAAGATAATCGCGGCGCATTTATAAAGTTTCTTATAGAAAACACCGCCTTTGGGCGCACTTAAAGGCGAACCAAGTCGTCCTTTTCGAATAGATGAAAGATGAAAAATCTATTTTTATATAACAGAAAAGCTATCGAGCAAAATTTTGTTCAGTGACGAAGTACACTTTTGGTTAAATGGCTAATAAGCAAAATTGCCACATTTGGAGCGATGATAATCCACAAACCATTTTCGAAACACCGTTACTTCTAGAAAAAGTCATGTTTATGGTACGCCTTATGGGCCAAGTCGGTTGAACCATTGCTCTATATGTCTCCAAAAATGATGATGGTCAGAATATTATTGCCAGCGGTGAGAAGTACAAAGATACGATTATTAACTTCTTCGAGCCTTAATTCGACCACATTACCACTTTCAAGACCATGGGACATATGTATCCTATAGATTCGAAATCATTTTATAAAATTTAGAATACGAATAATATATAAATTTTATTTTTTCTATTTTATTGAGACACTAGAATGTAACTTTTAGCAAAAAATATATTTTTTTTAAATATACCGTATTTGTTTTTGATATCGCAAATTACCAACGAACTCTTGTGATTTCAAATAAATAAATAACATATTTAAGACGATATTTTAACCCTTCCTATTTGAGCTAACCATTTTTGGTTAGACGCTTACAAATGCTAAAATTGTATCTAACCAATATTGGTTAGGGCGCTCCGCGCTGCGTAAAATGCCAACTTTTTAAATATTTATTCATTATTATCTTAATTGTTTGACGAGATAAGGTTATAATATTATAAATTTCAAATTTCAATGCGATCATTTTACAGTTATTCTTTTTACGATCCGTATA
Organism: Micropterix aruncella; assembly: GCA_944548615.1. Classification (NCBI taxonomy): domain Eukaryota; kingdom Metazoa; phylum Arthropoda; class Insecta; order Lepidoptera; family Micropterigidae; genus Micropterix; species Micropterix aruncella. Next base: position 24,417,127 of record OX155964.1, on the reverse strand, counting down.
GTAGTTTAAAAGTTATGGTCGTTTTTCTCAAGGCCATCGACTTCACGCGCAAAACTGTCCCGGGCAGAAGTGACGACTAAATTTTTACCCCGCGATAGGAGGGGTTAAATTGCTTTTTTTATGAGTTAGGTAAATATTAAAATAATACATTTTTGGAAAAAGTTGTAACCTTGCATTTTTATGGACCACGGGAATACTTATTTACCACAAAATCTATTGAATCGATTTTCACAAAACTTGCCATGCATGTTACTTACATAGCCCCTTACCAGTTATATCTATTTAAAAATCCATACTCTACTGCAAAGCTTATGGTCCTCAAAGGGTAAGGCTAAACGTAAGACGCAAGTGACGCAGAACAACATAGTACCTATAGATTTTGCGGGGCTGGGCAGTCGAGGCATACATAGGTCGCGAGCGACGTAGCTAAATAACACAGGTGCATTCATTCGCGTCTTAGCTAGTACAAAGAATATACAGTTTTCGAGTTTGATGAAAAAAATGTGTTCAGATTTAGAGTCCAATTATGAAATTAATGAACTACTGCTTTTTTACATTTTGTCAAAGCGTAGAAAAAAGTTATCTTACAAACAATTTAATGTTCTGTCATTTTTGCAGCAAAATTATAAAATCTTTCTTAAAACTCGTTCCGACGTGCATGCGACGTGCGGCACTACATAATGGCGCAGAGCAGGACGGACACATGTCTGCGTTTCACGTGTCAGCGTCGCGGCGTACGCAGCTCTCAGTACGTTCATGGATTACAACATTTGGTCTGCCCTGCGCTTCCTAAAACTGCGTCGCCTGCCCTTCAGCATAAGCTCAGCCTTAATGTTGCAGATATGTGGTCTCAGCAGCACGAAGCCACATGCCCCACAGCGCGCGATACAATTATTTAACTGAAACAAAAAATAGAAGAACGATTAATTTCACGAATTGGACCTATTAATTGGCCACCTCGTTCGTGCGATTTTACGCCATTAGATTATTTAGATTATCTTCTCTGGGATATGCAAAATAGTATGTCTACGCCGATAAACCAGAAAAGAAACATTCGACGCGTTATTGCCGAAATACAGCCTGATCTACTGTGTGAGATAATTGTACCTCTATATTACGCCATGTACGCATGAGCCACGGCGACCACATGCCCGTAATCATATTCAAACATCAATGCCACAAAATTATCTGTCAAATAAAGCCAATTTCGTCTATATTAAAAACACTGCTCTGGGTTTTATTTCAATTTAAATTTCACCGCCTCTAAAAATATACTCTTTAATATTGTATCAAGCACAGACACAACGTCGTTAAAGTAATGTGTGGCCTACATTATAGTTACCTATAAAATCAATATAAAAATGAGCGCGTCTCATAGGCAATTAAAATTCATATGAAATACTTATTTTACTATTTGGAAAATATGTAGGACTTTGATTAATTGCAGTATACCCTATAGACTGGATATTGATCTTCATAGTTTCGTATCTACTAAATTAATAAATATATAAATCCAATCGCACTAGCATGTATTATTTGTACCAGTAGCAGACCATTTGGAGCAAGATGATTATGTTGGGAGAAGATCACACTTAACCAGATAGGAAACAGAAATCCACGGCACTTATTAAAAATGCAAAATATATGAATAATCAACTCCCGAAACATCAAACGGATTACCAAAACCGATCACCGCAGGAAGATGATAGCAAATTCTGAAGATTTTCTCATTAAAATGATACCACAGTATTCAGTATTCAATGTATTCATTCAGAATATACAATTATCAATTAAAGCTAATTATCGCATATTAGAATTCGTCAGTTGCTAGTATGTAATATATTAATATATGTAGATATACAACTATTAAAGCAGAAATATTAATTTGACAATAACGTTGACTAAAAGCGGCCTTACACGGCAGACAAATAAAATTAAAAAATAGAGCTGAATCCATATACATGAGTATACATATAAAATAAATAATTATTATGAGAATATTAATAGTCATCTTAGGCACTCCATACAAAAATTAATCACATAATAGAAAGTCAAAATCAAACAACATTGAAAAAAAACTACGTATGTACTAGTATATGGTCAGGTACCTATGTTACGTTAAACATTGTAATCTACGATCATTTTACATTCTTCTTTTTATGATCCGTATAGTGGTTTATGACCTATGGTCGTATTTCTCAAGGCCGTCGATTCACGCCGATTTCACGCTCGACGGTTTCGCGTTCGAAACGGTACGAGATTATACTTCGCAAGTCAAGGGGTTGAATATTAAATTCATAATATTATTATGAAATAATAAAAACTAAAATGAGGTACCTGGAAGTTACATATCAATGTTATACCCATTTGAAAGAATTGGCATGCTCAAAAAAATAACTCAGCTTATAGAAAGCATGTGTGGATTGCAGCTTTTACTTTAGCTTGCCACAATATAAAAGACTTGAAAATAAAATTCTAGATGCCAGCTTAGAACTTGAAGACGTTAATGTAAGCATAAATTGTGTCAGTAAAACGCGGTTACATGTAAACAAAAAATACTTTAACTGTGTCTAGGTTGGTACTACCTAACTGGTTCAAAAGAGATCTCCATATTAGGGGTGGATCTGCTGTTTTTGTCAAATTAGAATTATCATTTTAATCGCGAGCTGAAAATAGCAAGAGCGCGCCACCGAATGCAATTCAACTCAATTCTATATTTCGAATTATCTCTCATATTATTACAGTGAATAATTATGGTTTAAAATACAGTATTATAAAAAATAAAACCGGTTGCCGATTTCAATAAAATTAGAGAAATTATGTTGGCAACTTATGTAGGTAATTATGTTGGCAATTATGCTGGCAACAAACATCCCCGCCATGACTCTGACCTTGCTGTTCAGCGAAGCAAGTGTTCTGGATATTCGTCAGTTGTTCGTGAAACAATGCGTAATATATTTTTACAAGACTTTATAGATAAACGTTCCCGAAGCCAGCAGCAAAGACCAACTAGCATGGCTGAAGGGACGAACTAAGAAATTTCTCACTTACATACAACCTTTGCCCAAAGACAGTTGTATTTCATCGCCCCAAAATGTTTTAATACTTTAGAAGAGTCAGTAAAAAATGATCAAAATGTACACCTATTTAAGACAAAAGTAAAAAAAAATGGCTTCTTTACGATGTAGGTCGTGCAAAGACTGAAATGGGATTGCTTCATAATAATTTAAAATATGTGTGTATGGAGATGTGTGTGTATGAGTGTATATCATATATTATGTATGTATGTATGTTTGAATGTGTATATGTGTATGTAACTAACCCATTATCATGTATATTTGTATTAATATGTGTACTATTTTATGCCATTATCTGAGTGTTTAACGACAGTACTTCTCAAAAAACAAAGGCAGTATATTTCGTATGCCCAGATACAGGCTGTTCGGTCTAGTTGGGAATTCGTCTAGAATGATCGTATGTACTGTGTTTATTTCCTATTGCTTATATAAAGAGTTTTGTACGATCACACTGTTAACTCTCTACCAGGATGTAACAAATAAATAAATAAATAAACTACATAAAACTAAAATATAATAATTTTACTTGTTTACAAGATCTGGGTTTAGGGCAGTGGTTTAGGGTGTGAGTTTGTTGATTGTGTGGGTGTGGAGTGTGAGCGTGAGCGTTAGAGTGAGGGGGGAGTGGATATCTAGATTGTCCGACTTATTGTGTAAAAGTTATTGTGTACATCTGCCCCCGATAGTAAAAAGGGCGCATCTAACATTTTTTTCGAAATAGAGTTATATATATTGCCGTGATCAGCAAAAAAAGACGCATATGCTCATATTTTTTATATTTTTCTAGCTCGACTGTACACGAAGTTACAGTATCGTCAAAGGACTTAAGTACATGTATTTTTCTACAAATACTGAGCTAAAAGGACGCATTGAATGTAAACTAGAATGAAAAGGCTTATTTGCGTATATGTGTTCTTTTCTTTTGGAAAATTTCCATCAGTTTAGAAATTGAAAAGACGCATTTTCTTCTGTACTAAGTAGGTAAGACGTTAGTGATCACTTGCGTCTTTGAAATCTATTAATTCACTAATTAGTTTAAGCGTATATGGCAAATGGGCCTTTTATTATATTTAGTAATTCCTTTAGATGTTTGGACGCTTAATTAAGAATAGGAATATTGCAAGTATAACCAATACTACATTAAAAAAGCGCAAGTAGCCAATTGTGACCTTTCAAATTAAGGAAAAATCTAGTGAGAACTCATGAACACTAAAAGTAAAAGCAGTTCATTGACTATGCTTAGTTGAAAAGACGTAAATGGCTATTTACGACTTTTCAACCTAATATCAAGTATTTTCCTAAATTTTTTTTACTAAGATGAAAAGGAAAATCGTTAATAATTCAATAAATAATTAGTATATAGAAAAATTATAAATCACACATTATAGTTGAAACGCAAACCCAATTTATTGCATTAACAGAATGTGTCTATAGTTTTTCTTTATGAAACAGCAAGCATTTAAATAATGTTTACACAAAACATTTTTTATCTCGGTTTAGACTTTATGCTACATGCGCCCTTCTTATTATCGGGGGCAGACATATATTATTTAGTTTATAAACTGATATACTCGTACAATAAAATAGTCATTATTACAAAATATAATAAGAGTTATAATAATCGCTATAAAAGCTTCTAGGGAAATATCACTTAGCAACGATTAAAATAATATTAAATGAATATGACAATATATAATTCTTAGTATGAATAGCAAATGAATTGTCACAGGAAAAACGAAAGTATAATTCCCAGTATTGACTCAAATTTAATTAATTGGCAAGGTATTTATTTCTAAGTAATAGCATTGACGTCGAAATGTTTATGAAATTGAAATATTCATACGGTTTAACGGATATAAAAAGAGCGCCGTTTTATTAATTACTTCACTTCTGTCAATATACATATTTGGGTAAGTCGTCCCTCTTTTTATATTATTATAACGGTTCAAATATTTACATTTTGTTTTTCTACTCTGCATTACCTCGAGGTATAAGGACAACAAAAATAAGGTCTCTGGCTCGTCACACCGACATTTCCTCGATCATCAACAGCTACGGCGGCCAGACTACCTATAAGCTATATCGAATAGTCAGTCGATTGCATTGGTTAGTATTTAAATGGCGGTGAATTTATAAGAGCTTATGGAACATTTTGAAAGGTCAATATTATTTAAATGGTTAATTTAAAACTCACTTTAGCGAGTAAAATCTCCATTTCTGGATGCCTTGATTTAAAACTTATCAATTGGCGCGTGGTTTTCATTGGGGCGTAAATATTGATTACGGTCACCAGGTCAGAGCAATCGAATATACTATTCATCTATATACTCGTATATAAAAATGGATGTGGGTATAAATGTCTGTCCGAGCTTAAGAGGCCGTGTACGAAATCGATGTGGGCCGTGATACCTCTATAATCAATGGTATAATATAACTATAGGTAGGTAGGATTTTCGGAGCCAAAGAGATACGTCTACCCTTTGGAAGCGCTCGGCGGGGACTAGCTGACTTGAGGCGTGAAACGTATCATAGGCGAGTATCATAACGCGAGAATTAGATTGTTTTAAAAGACTTTATTGCCAATTTAAATTAATGTTTTGCATTTTTTTTTGAGGAAATGGATTGATATTGAACTAAAGTTTATTTCTGTTGTTTTTATTTTATGAACGAGAGTTCTAAAAGGCCAAAAACAAAAGCATTTCTTCGCCCATTTTCTAAAAAAATTGACAAAGTTAAATATTTTTTTTATCAACAATTGTTTATGAAAGTAGTAAAAAGTGATTCACTTATTATATAGAGGACTTTCACAACAATACATTGTAATTTTTTTATACCGTTTAGATGTCAAAAGGATTCATAAATATGTTATATTCTAAACCTCTTACAGCAAAAATTCACAAACAGTCGCCGGTTTAAGGTCAATTAATCAAAATTCTATAATAATTTTCAAAAAAGTAGCTCACTCATTAGACAATAATATAAATGATCTTTTATGTTGTGCAATAAAACTTATAGAAATATAGTATTTTAACCTTAAATTCACGTCTGCAAAATTACGTAAATTCACGAAATGCGCAAAATTTCGTGTACGGCCTCTTAATGGACTCCAAAACAGTTTTGACCGATCACCATGAAATGTAGCACAAATATGTATTTTTTCATGGAGAAGGTTTTTATGTTTTCCGCGTTGTTGTTACTTACTACTAGATGGCGCTGCAGCACATCAACTTCTATACTGCCGTCGTAAATGAAAACATAGTAACTTCATTTACGGTGTTTATACAAGTTTGGTTCTTTAAAATCACGAGTTAGAGTACTATGTATAAGGCAAATTTTTCGGTTTGTCTGTCGATTGATAGTTACCGAGATACCTTAGATAAAAACACAGTATTTTTTAAAAAATCTGAATATTTTTAATAAAAAACACAGTATGTATATTTTTTTAAATTAAAATACAGTAACCTATTATTTACTGTCATCTTTTTTAATACTTATAAGCATTTAGGAAATGTTTCAGTTTGGTTACAACACGGCTTCTTCAGATACTGTGGTTTTAGGTAAAATTTTGTTAAAAGTTAATTTATTAATACACGAATTAATCACAGTATCTCAATTACTGTGTTTAAAGTGCCTGCAGTTTTTTATTTATTTTAAAAATATATATTTATTTTATGGTTAGAACACAGTAATGGGTAAAATTTACCTATAACACAGAAACGACTCAGTTACGGTATTATAGCTTAAAAATATAAAATTTATCAATATATTTTTCTAATTTAAAACACAATATCTAATTTAATTTATTAAACAATTATAATTTAATATATGTTTTTATGCAGAATTGAAGTTCTAACTATTTTCTAACATAAAAGATTAAAATAAATAATCTATATTGATTACTTTGTTCATGAAAACAAATATTTAACAACTGAACTTTGACCGCGTTTTTCTCAAAACGTCTTTTTTCAAGTTACTGTGTTTTCATTTACGACGGCAGTATACCGCTCAACCGGTTGACATGAAAATTGGTATACATAGGTATTTGAGCCCGGAAAATATTTTTGCACTATCCACTTTGTTGTCTCTCTACACTAGATGGCACTGCAGTACATTTATACAATTGAACCGATTGCCATGACCTTTGGCGATGGCGCTGCAGCCAACTTCTCAACCGTTCAACCAATCGCCGTGAAAATTAGTAAAAAAAGTATATAATATTTTTGTAGATAATCTTATAGCCTTTTTTTTTACATTAAGCATAATTTCGGATGTATGCAAAAAATTGAATCAAAGCGCTATTTTTTAAAGGTGGCTGCTGGAGCGCAACAAATAGAGTAGGGGACTTTTAGTATATTTAACAGTACACATCAAGAATATCTATTCCAAGTTTCCAGCTATTACCTAATATTTCTCATATAATTTCTTATTTAACTGAGCTAATAAGATATCTGTATTAAATTGGCTAGCTGCTATCGGTTTATTACTCACAGAGCTATCCCGCTATGCATTTAGAAAGATTTCCGTTGCATCGAAAATTACGACCTTACTACCAAACCGATTTTGTATCAAATCGAACTCAATAATAATAATAATAAACTCTTTACTTGCACTTAAAAATTAGAATACAAAAGGCGATTATTGCCACATGGAAATATCTTACAGCTAACCTAATTATACTGCAATGGTACATGTACGCCTTGTGAAAATAAAGATTTTTATAATAAAATACAAACTGCACTATTAGAAATTAAGAATGCCCGAGGAAAAGAGTTTAGGAGTGGAACGAGAGAGAAAGAGAATAACTGGTGAGTTTAAGTAATTATACAGGGTGAGTTTTTAATTAGTGACATCCTTGAAGTAGGTAAATCAGTACAGTACGAGCAAATAAGCAACTTTTAATAAAAAAACTTGGAAAAAACAAATAAAAATTAAAAAATGTGAGCATTTTGTTGTCCAAAGTTTAATGTTTGGAAAAATAATATAAAAAAGTTGAGCGCGTTGAGTTATCTTGCGGTAGGTAAAATACCGCGAATACTGTTTATTCACGATATTTTACCTGTCACTAGAGGGCGCACCGCCCTCAACACTTGTCAAACTTTTATTTATAAGTCCAATTTTTCACATTCGAAAAAAAAATAAAATAAACTTGTGTTTTTTTTTTAAATTTATATATTAGAACTTGCCTATTTGCTCGTACTGATTCATCTACTTTAAAGATGACACTAATTAAAAACTCATACTGTAGAGAAGTTGTGCTTCGTATATTTGCTGAGAGATGCTTTTAGTAGTAGTAGAAAACTGTAGTGTGAAAGGAAATTTTCAGTAAATTGTCAGAGGCTGATCATAATGTTTTGAAAAGCTCGTGAAGATAGAAGGGTGTTGATTAAGAGAATTTCCGGATGTTATGACGTCAATATTAAAGCTTAAATTCAGGTTGCCCCAAAGACGAAAGTTCGATGATACTACAAAATATCTTCTTCTTTTTTTTTATAGCAAGAGACTCCAAAATTCACAATGGACTGTACTGCAAGCGATGATACGGTACCTACATTTGCAAGGCCGAATCCCATAGGACAAATTAGTATCGCCTACAAGTCCACAATCAATCAAGAGATTAGCCTGGGGACTAGTCAGGCGCTATCGGCGCGGGAGACAACACAAACCAGCCCGCCTATACATCTCCTTTGGAGGTTTTGATCGCCTTCGGGTATATCCTCATATTAATTACAACAGTCGTGCCAAATTGCGACACAAATTTCATTTGATCTATCTTAATTTACGAATATTAATCACGCTAATTTGCCAGAAGATTAGAGAGAAATTTAAATTGCTGTACAATAAATGTTTCGCTGCCTATAATAATTATTGAGGCGTGGTGGTAACACGAAGTGGAGGTGGAAGTGATTTTGACATTTCAAATTTCAAATTATTTATTTAGTTCAAATTATGAGTACATTCAATATACAAAAGTAGGCTGCCGCCTGTTCCAAGGTAGACAATTTATTTTAATTATCCTAAGAAATCTTTAATATTATATTTATATAAATAAACAAAATCATACTTAATGTAACACAAATAATATCTTAATCACCTAATAAAAATTCGTAAGAAAATGTCATGAAAAGTGTCAATATTATTTTATTTTAAAACATGATAAAAATTAATATATATTTATATATGTATTAATAAGTTTTAATATGTATTAATAATATACAAAATAAATTCACAAACATTAAAATAAAATTACATTTAGAAATCATCAATTTATATTATTACATATACCTACTATTATGTTTTTATTATAAAGATTCAATTATTAAATAAGGTGTTCAATTTCTGCATTTGTACAATTTAGGAGGTAGGCACTCAAACTATTTTTAAATTTATATGAGATTTTAATGTCTTAATGTTTGGTGGTAGGCAATTATAAAATTTGGGGGCAAGATAAGAGAAACTGGATTTGCCAAAAGCGGATCTCCTGAGTGGTATTGCAAAATTTGTTTGTGTCGATCTTCTTGTTACACGAGATTGCTGGCTTTTTTTCTGTTCTCCTAACTCACTCTGGATTTTAGTGAGAGTTACCGGCACAAACATTTTTCTCACACTCAATACTCTATACTCTCGGAGAAGGTCATCGGAAGAATATGGCAGTTTACTTAGTAAGAATGTCATTCTAAAATTGATTGCGGTAATATCATATTTTAAGACTAAAACAGTAAAGATGCAGTGGTTTTACACGACTGCATAACAAAAAAGGAGTGTTATGTGTTCAGGGTTCATTTATGTATGTTTTTCGTTTCTTTATAACACCATAACTTCTAAACGCTTGAACGGATCTGGAAGTTTGTAGTATTGTTAGAATTTGTATGTCATCCCGAGTGTACCTTGACTGATAGGGTACCTTAACTCTCCAAATAATATGTAAGAAGTTGTCTAAATATCCAAATGTTTGTCCGTGTGTTTTTTTATACTCTTTATTGTGAAAATATCACAATGGGCGGGTTTATTGTCATATGACAATCTCTTACAACCAACCCTACTATGACGTGTTATATGTTTGGGTGCGTGTAACATGTCTGTAAGTGTGTGTCTTGTTATTGCATTCGATCGACAGAATTGAAAATGCAATTCCGTTAATTTGATCCCAACGGAAAATAGTGACCCAGCCGGAAATCGAACACGTGACCTTACAATGTAAGATCAGGCGATCTAACCACTATGCCACCGAGCCGTGTCAATAAATTAACATAAATATATCTTTTTCAGTGACAAATGAAAGGTCTAATTGAGTACATTCACGAAATATATATCTATTTATATGGATAAATACAGAAACTTCCGAAATATACGACGTAATAAATTTAAAAAAATAGTCAATTTATCAATATAATGTACTGTAGAATTTATGAATGTAATGTAGAATTAGTCAATACGTTTTTATTTTAGCATTGTGAAATAAAATATATATATTATTTACCCATATAAGAAATAGAAATAGTCAAAATGCATAGAATTTATATTACACAATGCTTATACATAGGTCCTTAACATCGTAGAATTCTATTTCAATGAGATACATCGTCAGTTTTTACTTAAACTGGGGTTTTTTCCTTCCCAGAATATATTTCTGATATTAAGGGGCATCTTGTTATAGGGCCATTCCACGCCAAACGGAACACTTAACTTTAATTAATGATTCTGTTTTTTTTTTAATTTTGCAGGCGCATTCTACACGTAAAATAAGTCAAAGTAAATTCAAAATCATTCTACACGGCCGTTATTCATGAAAAAAGATTGCGATTTTTTAAAAATAACTTCACTCGTGGCAATACTGCGCGCAGAAAATCTTAATTGCGATCTGGCGGGGTAATGAATTACATGATGTGACGCCATCTATATATTTTTATGTTTTTCATGGATTTACTCTACATAGAGACATACTAAGCGTTTTATAATAGTAAGCAATTATTAAAGACGTTTAATATCAGCGGCCGCAGCTTGCGTGAATTAGCGTAGATAGTAAGGATTCCCCCTCTCTGGTGCATCCCGACCATCCGGAAAATCTCCCCGGAAATGGGGGATTTAGTTGTGCGGAATTACGTCGTATATTTCGAATGATTTCATTAAGGCTGGATAGTTTCGGAAACGTCCCACTTCTTGTAGCCATTAAGCTGCCTGCTGGGAACTTGCGCCTTCGAGTCTCCGCTACAACCGCTACGTAGCTTTAAAATTGTTGTATAAGACGAGACTGTGATAGTCGAAAGTGCAGCTCGGTTTAAACTACGCCGCAGTAGTAATGCTTGCGTTGACTCTTAATATTGGGTCCTTACTCAAGACGTTGTAATTCTATAAAATAAATGGCGATGGGCAAAAATATGTGGGCGCTGGGCCCACCTCTCCAATAACGTATTTATAATTGGAAAGATCTCTTATCTAGATAATTTATGACTACTAGAACGTACCTCAACTATGAGATGTTTCGCAGTTTTGAAGTTTAGAATCTCATTAATTATGGCTAAACATGAAAACCTAATATCAATTATTTATTTAAAATATATTACTTGCAGTGAAGATCCATAAAAGATAAAGTTTGTACTCACACAGCGTAAATACTTTAATTTTTCGGGTATTCGGCGATGGTTTTCATTTATTTTTATTTTATTCAGGAAACAGACAGTACAAAAAATATATTGACTAAATCAAAATATTACAAACATAAACCATGTATGTGTTTCCACCAATTAAACGATCATATATTATGTTGTTCTATATAAAAGAAAAGTTTAAAATATACAAGCATTTTTTAAAGTGTAATTATTAAGGTTTTTAAAATAAACAGAAAATAATCTGAAAATGAATTGCTAAGTTACTAAACAGTCCAAAGTAATAAAAGAAAGAAATATAAAGTTAATAGAGTAGAAAAAATAGTAAATAGATTCATAAACATGTATGGTAATAATTTAAATAGTTATTAAATATAAAATGCCTAGATGTTTTCGGTGCCCTAAGGGATATCAGGTAATTAGCCATATTTAATAACATATAACTCAGAAAATGCTCATATTTGAGATCAGTCGTTTTAGTAATAAAAGTTACATATAAAGGCATCTTTCCATTGGTATATGATTTACAGCTGTTAGCAAATTGGGCCCATTTTTTTCCGAATGAGCTTAGCCTCCACGCTGAGCCCATTGCTATTTAATACCACCATGGACCACCTCACAAAACACTGTCAAAGTCACTACTCTGGAACATAGTCTACGCCGATGATGTTGTTTTGGCCTCGGACGACGTAGACAAAATTTCCGTTCCTGGATAGAGGCACTTGAAACAATTGGCCTTAAGATTAGTATAAAGAAGGCAGAACACATGTCATGCATTTTTGATGACATCACTAACCCTTATAACATCAAGATCTCTTTAGGAATTAAGCCTTTACCGACGGTGGCGTAATTTAAATTTTTGGGCTCGCTACTAAGCAATGATGGCAAAATTGACAACGACTAGACCTAAAACAGGATGGATGAAGAGACAACTAACAGGCGTTATGTGCGAGAGAAAAAATCCGTTAAGATCAAAGGGCAAATGTATGTATATAAGCAGGCATGACCTGCTGACTTGTATGGATCAGAATGTTAGGCGCCTAACAACCAACATCCTAATAAACTACATACAACAGAAATGCGCATGCTACGCTGGTCAGTGGGTGTCACACTATTAGACAAAATCTAGTACATAAGGGAAAGTTTTAAAGTCGCTCCGATAATTGATAAAGTCAAAGAAAGACGCTTATCGTGGTACGGTCACGTTCAGCGACGCCCAGATTATCACATGGTGAATCTTGCCCTAGATCTGCCAACGACGAAACGTGCTCTTGGAAGACCATTTGTCATCTGGTTGACGACGGTTGAAAAAGACCTGAGAGAAGCTCAACTCGACGCCGATACAGCACAAAGCGTGCTCAGTTAAGGAGATGGATAAGGAAGGCCAACCCCAAGTAAATGGGACAGTGTCTAAGAAGAAAAAGAAAAATAAGACAAAATAGGCCAAAATGCCCATTTTTAATTAACAAAAATTTTGTGTGGAAACTATATGTTTCTTTAATCGAATCATTGGCCTTGCTTATTATATATTTAGTATTGCCATTTTAATGGAAGTATGCTAATGCCGCTTCTCTAAAAGTCTCGTGGACAATAACCAATAAATGATATTAAGACTCTTCTCACTACCTCTTCGATATTATTTTTCCCTAGTAAAATATTACAATCCAATAAAAGTTAAAGTCTGTTGGAGCAAAATCTCGCAAGTGCAATGGAACAATTGGAGATGTCAACAACAACTGGCGAACACGTCAACCCAGGAAGTTTTAACGATATTGATCGTTCTGTCTCCCGTGAGATGAGCGTAGGAGACTTTGGGACGATACAAACCTACCGTCCAGCAAAGAGACGAACCCGCCAGAGACAAACGCCTTACGGCGAGGACTAAGAGGTAAACCAGCGAACCACCTCGCCTCTTGGCTACCAGTTTTGGTAGCATATATCCGTCTGAATTTTACCACCAGGATACCTCCGTCCACCCGATTACGTGCTCGAGGTTGCCTGCGCGGTCCCCTACGTGTCATATTTTCAGCTGTGATTCAGTTCGAATTTATCGCGGACCATGGCATGGTTTGCCCGGCTCTAAAATCGGGATTATGTAGCCGACTGGTCTTTTTAAGAGTGTTTTACGGCAGGTCAAATTCAACCCCCGCTGCTTAGGAAAGAGTATATTTTTTATAGTCTTCCAACTCTTTCAGTAACTAGTCAGAGTGTACAACCGACTGGATGGCGCCGCAAACTGCGCAAATCGTCCAGTAGTGCGGGAAGGCAATCCCACAGTGGAAACTGTTCCACCAACCGTCAAGCCTGGGACGCAAGAGTCCAACCCGGGGTAGTTTTCCACCATAGGAATCTACTGAATAGGAGCTTAATCTTGAGTTAGACCGTCACGAAAACACAGTGGAACTTATGGTATAAGCTGCACGATACCGTTCGCTACCAAGCTACAGTGCGATACGAAGAGTCTCCAGTTGCAATTCTTGCAACTTTGCCACTCTTTGCTGTAAAGTATCTGTTCGTGAATTATCGTATAGTAACATTGGCGAAGAGCGCGGGTCCACGCTCGCTTTTTTAAAAGCGAGCTTCTACGTCACTGCTTACAGTTGTTGGCAGAATACATTTGCGTTATTGTACAACAGTAAATTCAAATGTTTACTGCCAAAAACTGCGGTCTAGACCGTTAAAATGTATAATGGTAACAGCGGCAAAGCATCTTATACTCGACCAAAAATAGCACTGATTGCATTATACTCTAACGGCGCATGTCAATCGACTACTGAATTCCTGAAATGCGGTTGCCGCAATTTCCGACATTGAGTTCTGATATAAAGTTAAATTATCTTAAGGAAATGTCCCAAACCTAATGAATGCGACACAATCGTCTCCTTCGACATATGTGAGCTGCAAGCTTTTTAACAAAGCTTCCATTATTAAGGTAGTAGATAGAAACGAAGACGTTCGAAGGATTTATTTATTTATTTATTTATTTATTTATTTTCAGGAAAACCAACAGCTAATTATAATTTAACAATGCCGGAGTAACATAGCAGAGAGCCAATTAAAGGTTTTCACGTTTAAATAACGTTGTAGAAACATATGTGATCTTTCAATTAAAGCTATCGATTAAGAATGCATCAAAAATTATTCAACAATTAATGCTAAAAAATTCACTGTTCAGCCGCTGCCTAGCTGAGTTAACACTCGTACAGAATAGATCAAAGTCAAAGCGTTTAATCATGTCATTGAAATTGTCACTTGTTCGCCACAGAAATGCATTTTGCCTATAGTTGGTACCAGCATGAGGAACATGAAGAGCAGGGTTAAATCTATTGAGTTTGGAAGGAACACGGAGATTAATTTTATTTAGTAAGTCAGGACAGTTAATATTATTGGAGGTAATTTTAGCAAAAAGGTTAAGTCCGCGGTTTCACGCCGCTTAATCAAGGGGAGGATATGAAATTTCTTGCATAAATTGAAATAGTTAGATGAGCTGTATGGGATTTTCAGACGGAAGCAGAGATATTTCACGAACTTCATTTGAATGCGCTCGATTCTGTTTATATATTTGTCATAACAAGGGTTCCATACCTGAGATGCATATTCCAAGATGCTTCTGACAAAAGTGCAGTAAAGGATCTTGAAAGTTTTAGCACGGTGAAAGCAAGCTGCACTCCTCATAACAAAACCTAAAGCTTTGGAAGCTTTAGAAACAATAGATTGAACGTGATTATCGAACAGTAGATGAGAATCATGAATGACACCAAGATCTTTAACCACGCTGCACCTCTGCAAGTTATGAAATTTTAATGAGTATGAGGCTAGAGTAAATATTTTTTTACGGGTGTAGGTTTATTATTTATATTACACATCTGCTATCCACACACAGCTGGACGTTTTTAGCATACGAATTCATTTAAATAAGACTAGGCACTAATCTGTGCATTAAATTCTATGGTAATATACACCTCAGTTTTTTTCATTAGTGATTTTATACTAAAGTATGAAAGGTAGATTGTCGTGTTTTACCCTAAATCTAATAATCCAGCTACTTTTATTTTTTTTCTTTTGATACGTATTTTTTCAGTTATATTCGTTTTTTTACACAAATGTCCAACAAAAAAGGAGTGTAATATGGTCAGGGTTCATTTATGCATGTTTTCCGTTTCATTATTCTGATTTTGAAAGATGTTGTATTGTTATGTCGTCTCGAGTGTCATATGACACCTCAACTGTTGACATATGTCCCCAAATGTCAATAAATTAACATAAATATATCGTGTTTGGTGTCAAAATAATGTTTTGATTTGATATATTTCGAAAATATATATGTTTTTATATAGATAAATATTAAAATCACAAATATTTAATTAAAAGCGGTAAAAAATATATTTTAAATATAGTCGAACTTCCTGCAACGGCAGTTGTGTTTTGTTATTAATTTTAATATAGTTACTTGTTGTATAAAGTACCCGACAAAGAGGTTATTATTATTTTTCTAATTATCCTTTATTTCTTATGTATACAAGCAATGAGTAATGGTTTGTTTTATTTACCTTTTGCGTAAAGCCGATTTTATGGTTAACACTGTAACTTAATAGGAGCCTAATTTGTAATTAATCAACTTTACTTTCTCGTATTTTGCAGGTAGCTGATTTCTATTATATATGTTGTATTGTCCATATAAAATTAATAGTTAGTTCAATTATTTTTATTTAATTAAATTTTCAATAACTGACGAATTATTATTGGGATAGTTATTTTTATTAATTTATTTTAATTCAGTAATAATAGATTGCATTGTAATGATTTAGTCATAAAAACGTGCATGACAGGGTAAGTGAAATGCACGGCCATTGCACGTCTCTCCCCTAACTGCATCATTTCATATCTATCTAGCTAGGAACGCGAGTGTTATTGACATTTTAATTTTAATGCTGGCGAGCAAACCTCACTAGCAGTTAAATTTATATACAATGAGTTTTCAATTAGTGATATACTTGAAGTAAGCGAATCAGTATGAAGAAAATAAGCAACTTTTGATGAACATTTTTGAAGAATAACAAAGAATTTTATTTTGGTAAATTTGTGACCATTATTTCGCGATATTTTACCTATTGTTTAAATTTAAGGCATGATGACCCTGAATTACATTTTTTAAGTATTTATTTATATGATTTAAGAAATGACGGAAATGAAACATAATATGAATACGTAAATAAATTAATATTTTATATTTAAAAAAATACCATTATGCGTAGACAAGCTTTATTTTTTTGAACATACAAAAAGTCTAAAAAGTAATCAACGTATGCAGGACTCTCCGGTACATATAAAAAAAACAACAAAAACAAGCTATTTCATCAAATTAATATTTTTTTAAGGCACTGTTATAAGGGATCAATCATTCTCATCACAAATTACTATTTCAGTCTTTTAAGATATTAGTCATCTCCCGCCGTAGCACATGATTAACAGAACGGAACAATCTATTCTTGACAAATGTACGAATGCCATCTTTAGCAAACATTAATATATTATATTCATCATAAACATACATATCATGGCCCATTTTTTTGAAAAATAATGCTTTGAAAAATGACACAAAATTGCTACGCCGTGGTTTGGGAAGGGTCATAAATGCCCTTTTTTGCTTTCGCGCTCTTCTATCTCCATCCACAGGCGGAGACCCACAGAGTGGTAGCTCGCAGAGGGAAGGAAAATTTAATAGCTCCAGCTACTGAGAAGTTCGCCAGCGTACGCCCGCTGGAAAAAATACTGTACACAAAGCAAAATGAGCATTGATACATTGACCACTCCACATCCTCGCCGGGTTAAATGTGACTTATGGGACAAAATCAATGCAAATTGGATAAATAATAAAAATGACAGGAAAGTTTCTATTTTTAATAACGAGGTTTTAATCCACATGCAGTTACTAGTTTATCATTTTTCCATTTTAAGCATAACTCCTACAACCTTGCACAATAACCTACAAGGCGTATTAGTATCTTTACGATATTTACAGGCATTAGTAGCCGAATTAGCCACCACATGATACAATTATCATATGTAGTGACTCATGATGATGAACGATGTAACATTAAAATCAACAAACATTTCTAATTCCGAGACTCAGTTGACGTAATTTAACAGGCAAAACTTCCTAATCACCTGATGACTAATAGTGTTCAAAGAAATGATTATTTCATTTTTAATTAAACGAGTCTTTCACACGTTGCAAATTATCAATGTATGGAAATCTGTGTCTTTCATAGTTGCAAAATTAATTTCACACGAAAATTAACAAATTTAATATCAAATCTACCGAAATATAAGCGCTTACGTTTAGCTTATTTAATCACTCTCATCTGACGTTATCGATGGTAAGCCATCTCTTCTATTAGCTTCTTTTTGGATAATTAAATAGTCTAAATATTAAACATTATGTTTATCCTACCACATGTACTACGCCGAGGAAACACGACTTTATAAAGTTGGGCTTTGATCATATCGACAACTCACGACGTCAGAGAAAACCCAAAACATACAATATTATATAATCCAAATAAAACGTATTACCGCGTAAAGTACCATTGAATACGGGTGAAATATATTACACCGTTTTAAACGTTGTGATCCGAGCGAACGTTGAAAAGGAAGCGACGGAATATGCCGTTGCCTATAATTTGAATTTTCGAGACGGGATAGGTACGAGGATAATTAATACCGTTGTATGGAAGGTATCAATTGCGATGCTTTGCTCCTACGATAATAATACAGAGAAGGCGAAGCGTAACGTTGGATCATTACACAACATGAAGTATATTCTCTACAGTCTGGCTAATTATATGTGAAGGGTTACGGGAAAGAACGATTAAGGACAATTAAAAAATTTATACTTTTTTATATATAGAGGAGATATTTTTAAAAATTTTATTTATTTATTTATTCAAGAATTTACAACTGTAATATCTACACTGATTTTGATTACAAAAATAAATGAAACCGAATGGTAAAACATTAAAACATATGCGTATTGAATTCTCTCACCCAACTACACTCAAGACAAGCCTGTTCTAGGGTAGACAGAGCTCTAATATTACAATAAACTATTTAAAAGTTTTAGTAAAATGCTCATAAAACCAAATTTCTTAAAAATAAGTGTTCAACAAAAAACAAAAAAAACAAAATAAGGTATAAATTTAATTATAATGTTTTTTTTTTTTTAACTCAGCTATATTTGGTTTAAAGACAGAATATATGTAATATTCTCACTCCACCACCCCCTGGCTAAAAGGTCCTATTTTAAATTAGTCATTCTTTTAATTGGAATAACCAAAAATTTAAAAAGTTGATATTCGTCGTTTTTCCCTTTAAACCTTTATTTATTCCCCCTCTAATAAATGAGAACTTTGAACAATACCTTGAAGGGGGAGAATCATAATATTATTATTATTATAACTGCTACTAAGATTCGCGAGCTTGCTTGAGATTCATACTTTTTAATTGCTAAGGAACGTCGCATCATTTTTTTTTGAACGTCGCATCATCTATGTTATGCTAGCCCAAAGCATATTTATATAAATAAATA
>OX155964.1:24385359-24392859 GCA_944548615.1 Micropterix aruncella | reverse complement strand
AGAAATTACATATCTAGTGATATTACTACAAATAAAATTACATTTCAAATTACTCATATAATTATAAAAAAGACTATAAAAAACTAATAATTGAGAAAAACATAGAAATTCAAAAATTCAATAACAAAGACATAAAAACTAGAAAAATAAAAAACAACAGAAATAATGAGAAAACATAGAGAATCAGCATTTCAATAACAAAAATATAGAAAAACTAGAAACATAGAAAGCATCCAAAGGGTTCTACATAAACTACATATATGTATATGGTGTATATCAAAACTGTGTATATGGCGTTGTGCCAAAGCCTGTGGTCCTATGGCACAATTGCATGGGGTGGCTGTACCACACAAGTACTCCTTCCTTTTATCAATGCGCAAAAGCTGATTCTAAAGGTCATCAATAAAAAACCCCCTAGATACCCCTCAGCGAAACTCTTTACAGAATATGGAGTACTTGATGTGAGGCAACTATTCATAAAACAATTACTAATTGAGTTTCACAGAATCAAGGATCAGCAGACAAGAAGCCAACAAACTAAAAACACAAGGCAAGCTACTGGGTCGAATTATAATATTCCGATTGTAAAGTCCTCATTTGCCCAAAGGCATTTTTACTTCCTTGCGCCGAGATTTTATAATAATTTAAATGAGAGTTATAAGAATGCAAACAACTTAAATTCATTCAAAATACTTATAAAGAAGTACCTGCTTGAAAGGGGTCCAATGTATGCGGAGTCTCAATTGCTCTCGCTAATAATTTAAGTTGTTTTATTAAATTATATATTACTAACTAATATCAAATCTCGTGTATTATTTGCTATGTATTTATATGTCTAGGTATGTATATATATATATATATATATATATATATATATTTATGTATGTGTGTATGTATGCGTATGTATATATGTATATATTCTTATGTATCATGCAATACAACTTAAGTTCAGAATATCAAAAGAGTCAGCTCGTCGATACAATTAAACAAAAATCAGCATCCAGATACGGGTCTCTGACCTAGTTAGGAATGCGGATAAACATTTTCACCATAGGATGTGCTCAATCTCTCCCAACTCAACCATATTATGTAAATGGTGTTTATATGACATATTATATGAAGTTATTGTAAATTAATAAATAAATAATAAAAATAAAAAATAAATAAAATAAGGATCAAACTATCGATCAACAATCAAGAAATAGAAAAAATGTATCGACTCTCCAAAGAACAAAAATCAACTGGTCTCGATGACATACCTGTTAGCGTAATTAAAATCCATAAACATGTACTGGCACCTTGTCTAACATATCTTTACAATTTAAGCTTTTCAGAGGGAATATTTCCAGATTGTTATAAAGTAGCTAAGATTACACCGATATATAAAAAAGGGCGATCCCACGAGCATAGAAAATTATCGACCCGTAGCCCTACTGAGTAATTTCTCAAAAATTTTGGAGAAGGTCATCGAAAAACGACTAAATGGTTTTCTTGAAAAAATTGTGGTCATTTCAGACAGTCAATATGGATTCCGGACAAAAAAAAATCTACACAGGATGCCGTGTTGTCTGCATGTTTCATGATTGAGAATAGTCGAAACAAGAAGATGCTTTCAGCAGGACTGTTCTGCGATCTAAGCAAAGCATTCGACTATATATACATCAATACCTTGGTAGACAAACTAAACCATTAGGGAATTAGAGGAGTGGCTAATTCACTCATTAAATCGTACCTACAAAATAGGCAGCAAGTGGTGGAGATTAAAATAATTGATGGAATTGAGGAAAGGGCTGAGCAATCGAGATGTGAAATAGTAAACATCGGTGTATAGGAGAGCAAGTATATGAACATTTCTTCTTTTGCGTACTGGCAACCGCCCTACAGTAGCACAATGCCACTATTAACGATGCCGATTTGTCATTTTAATGGGAGTTGCTTTAATTCCTTTGCTGTAAAACTCTCGTGAACAAGAACCAATGCAAGCTTTGGAAGCGTTAATCACCGACTCTTCAAAGTTGTTTTTTCCCTTGAAAAAAATTATCTAAATGCTGAAAAAAATATAAACTATCAAAGCAAGGTCTGGCACGGTGGGTGACCAAGAGTCTCCAGCCGCAACTCCTGCAACTTTGCGACTGTTTGCAGTGAAATCTGTGGTTATACGATGTCATGCAGAAGCAGTGGCTATGAGCGATTGACCAGGCTGGGTTATTTAATCCCGATCTTCTCCATCGTTGTTTGCAGTTGTTAACAGTACACATTTACGGTAACTGGATAACCAGACTGCAAGAAGTTGTAATAGAAAACACCGGAACAGGATCTCATATTTGCAAATAATGCAAATATTCAACTTTACCACAGTTGCACAAACGAAAATATTTAAGCAAAAATAAACGACGGAAAGACAAATAAACCGGTGATTCTTAAAACACAATAACATGGCCTTGAAATAAAATTTATTTAAATTTGAAATCACAACTCCAACGCAAGTTATCCAAGTTCAATGTGTCCATTGTGAAAAAGCAGCAATTACATAGGTATGGTACAATTAGTACGATTAGTACGACCCAATAGTACGATTTTACTTTTTTGGTCCACCAACCAATGAGGATGAAAGGTATATTGATCGCGGAAAATTTTATTTTCAAGATGAAGCCGCAGATATCCGTGTTAAGCCCCCATTAGACGATTAAGGCCATTTTCAGATGGAAGTCTGTCTGTGTGTCTGTCTGTCAGGTAAAAAATAAATTGCGGCAAGTTTTTTAAACCATTTATAGGTATATCCTGAAATTGAATCATAGTATTATATATGCATTTATTTAACCGGCCTTCCATCCGACGAGCAGATACATAATTGTGAATGCGTAAAAAACCGAGTTTAAGATGGATACCTATATTTATTTTACGCCCCCCCCCCCCCCCCTCGAGACGCTTAAGACAATTTCCAAACTGAATTCTGTCTGTGTGTATGTATTCCTCCACATACTGATCCACATAGCTGAAATTTGTGATGCAGGCATCATTTGGTCATGGCAAGAGTTGGAAAGGCGGTGGTTCCAGGGCGGTCCACCAGGGCGCAGTATTCATATTCAATTTCATTTTTAATTTCGAAATATTCGGTTTAGAGACTTAAAATTTGGCAGACAGCCTTGTTGGGCCGAAATCGCACTGTGAAATTTTAGTTGGAATATATCACATACATGTTACACTAATAATATATCAAATCCGCCATAAATTTTAAACAAATATTAACGCCATCTCTTGAAGCTTGGCCTAAGCCCGCCCGTAGCCTAGAAACGAAGTGCGCCATCTTAGGCGGTTTCATCGGAACGTACACCGGCCGAGAGAGGCGCTTATTGATTTTGTTTTTGAAATTAATATTCAGATGAAAGGAACGTTTTGGAGTGACACAACCGATGTTTAAAAAAACGTTTAGTATTTTTTTTTATTTATTCACCACTCATAATTTTGTCGAAAGGTTTACCAGATCACATGGAGGCAAACACATTTATACTGATTACATCCATTTGCTACTGCCTAACGTTAATGAATGTAAGTTATCAAAATATAGCTCCCGTATTACGGGCTGTTTAAGTTGTATAAGAATTTTGATGTAGAAGAATTTTGATTATTTCCACGTGTTACCGGGCACCGGTTGTTGTTGTCGTCAGAAACTGGCGCACAAGTAGCTATCCATTATCTAGGTCGGGTTAAGGCTGGAAATTGAATCTACAGTCGAGTATCGATCACTATTTAAATAGCTACACATTTGGGTATTAAGCAAGCGCCAAGAAATACTGAAATATTGAATGCGTTCTATAGAACGACTATATTTGAAAACTCTTTTTCTGACTCATCTGAGTATTACTCAAGTAATAGGGAAAGTATTCATTGGTAACAGCAATACTCATGGCTGCCTTGGCCATAATATTAAATACACTTTTATTTCACAAGTTATCCGACAACTACAATATAATAACAAAATACGGTTGATTATCAACACGAAAAACTGAGTTGAAGGTAACCTTCAAATTTTTTTTTGATTTAGGCCTTGTTTACAAAGGAATGCGCGTTTAGGTTCAACATTTAAATATTCAGATTACTTTCACAGTCCTCAACAATAAAAAAATGGTTGCCAGTACGCTAAAGGAGAAACGTTTATACATAATTTGCTCTCCTCTATCTTGTACTCTAACATCCAACAGCATACTATTTCCATGAGCTTTTCCAACCATTAAGTTCCCACGCTCTCGGACTTCGGCCAGATTGATAACGTACTCAACCTTGTTATAATACTGATTCCTACTCTCGCTTTTTCTGTGTCCATGGTGCAAGATTCTGGAAGGATCTCCCAGCAAATATACGAAACTCACCTCCTTTAGAGTTATTTAAGGCTAACCTCAAAAAGTAATCGTTGTCTAAGAAGTAACCAGTTCATCCCTTTCTTTCTACTTCCTTTTCCAAATTTCGTATCTTCGGGCATTCTTAGTTTTTAATATAGCATTTTATATTTTATTCAGACTGACGCTTTTTGATTAATACTTTTTATTTCCACAAAGTGTGCATGTACACCCGCGTATTCACTGCCCTGTGATTAGGTTAGCTGCAAGATATTGTGAAGTGGCAAAATGATAGCCTCTTTGTATTTAATTTTTAATTATTATTATTCTGATTAAAAATCCTAATATCAAAAACATATATTTTTTAAATATATTTTATAATGTAATTCCACATACAGAATGACTTATTGAAAGGAGCTGTCGAGCCGTCTCGAAATCTCCGTAGCAGTAAATTAAAAGTATTCTCAGCTTCTACGACTCAACCGATTTATTCAAGACAAAGCCGCACTCTTAGCTATAATCCCCGAGAAATTGTGGAAGAGTGTGAATGAAGAGATAAAATTTGAGCATAGCTGTATTTAAAAAAAACGGTTGTTTTGCGCCAAAACCTTCCCGGCAAGTAGCCAATGACCTCTGGTGGACCGATTTTAACCACAACTATATCAAATCTTGCCATGACCAAATGATTCCTGCATACCAATAGCGTTTGGGCGCTATCATGAAGGAATACACACAGACAGACAGACAGACTCAGAGGCAGATACAAAGAGACTCAACTGACTATGGTTTTAATCGTCTCAGCGAGGCTCGAAATAAATATTTCCGTCGTCATCTCGATTTTTTTAGTGCGTTCCCGATAGTTTCCCTCCTCGTTGGTACTTATATTGTTGTCTACTACAACGGGCAAATCCGTCAACCCAAGAAGGTATAACAATATATTATAGTTCTTTTAACCAGGTCTGAGCGTAAGGCCTTGGGGACGAATCAATCCAACGATTAGTTCCGCCAACTGGCCCATCAGAATCCAAGACACTACGCGAGGCACTGCCTTGGCCTTGATTACTAGTTATCACCGGATTTCTCCGTTCCCCCGTCTGTTACATGTTCGAGGTCGCTTGAGTGGTCCTCTACCTGTTGTATGTTCAGCGGCGCTTCAGAATTGATCTATCGCGGATCAAGACGTCTTTTGCTCTGCTCTAAACCCAGGATTAGGTGGCAATATACTCATTTCAAGAGTGGAAGACAACAGGTCAACATCCACCCCCCTTGCTTAGGAAACCGGATACCCTTCCGTTGTTGCCGGAATCGGCTGACAGTCAACTGACGCCGCGCAGTACGCACACCGCTTAGTAGCGCCTGGGGACTATCCCCCAGGGGAATTTATTTATTTATTTATTTATTTGTAACGAAACAGATAGTAGGTGGTACATTTCATTAAAAACATAGTGCCTTACATAATATGCTCTAACCTACTATCCTATAATATTGTTACAATGCATCCGTTAATAAGGCTCTAATCTAGATTCTATCGCCGTGTACTTTGTAAAGAGGATTCCATATTACTGTACCGAATTCTAGTATAGATCTAACTACAGAGTTGTAGACCAATAACATAGATTTCGGATTACGAAACGGCTGCATAATCCTGCAGATAAACCCTAGCATTTTATTGGCCTTTTTAATCATCTCATTGAAATGAATTTGAAAAACATATCTTTCATCGAAAACAATACCTAGATCCCGAATATGGTTTACTCTAGAAAGAGGTGCGTCGCTGATGTAATAATTATTACGGAGGATGTTTTTGTTCCTTGTGAATGTGATGACGTGGCATTTGTCTATGTTAAGTTGCATGGCATTGCGTGTGCACCACCTGCTTAAGGTATTTAAGTCGTCCTGAATTTTGTCGCTATCAGAGGAGCACGAGATTCTATTAAATATTTTTAGGTCGTCAGCGTAAAAAAGATGCGGACATTTGAGTTCATTGCAGAGGTCGTTAATGTAATAAAGGAACAGTAGGGGTCCTAGGTTTGAGCCTTGCGGCACCCCAGAGGTAATAACGGCCGGTGCAGATTTGAAGCCATTCACATTTACCAGTTGTGTACGATTAGATATATATGACGACAGCCATCTCAGCAGATTTCCATGAATTCCGAAGCTCCCCAATTTTTCCAGCAGTATAGCGTGATTGACTTTGTCAAAGGCTTTGCTGAAGTCAGTGTAAACTGTATCAACCTGAATGCGCTTATCGAGTGAATTGATCCACTATCCGTAGCCTGGGACATTCCTTAGCCTGACAGGGAAGGACTTCCAAGGAGATCCGTAGCCTGGGACATTCCTTAGCCTGACAGGGAAGGACTTCCAAGGAGATCCGTAGCCTGGGACAGAGTCCTTCCCTGGGTAGACATTTATTCGAGGAGGCCACTGAATAGGAGCTGCCGACTCCCAAGTAGAGATAAGGCTCTTAGTGGCCCAACTGTACAGAATGCCAGTAGCTACCCGAGAAAGTAAGAATTCCTATTATTAATATTATAAATGAAACACAGTGCTTCTGGGAGAGCATGCAGCCGTGAAAGTGTAAGATCGGACGCGCCATAAAGCATTCAGGATTTAATTTTCATCACGGAGGGAATGCTATTTTATGAGGCACGCTCGGCATGCTACCGATTCTATGAAGCTGCTGCTTCTGTGCATTGCAAGAAAATATATTTGTCAGATAGATAACAATTACCTACATAAGTATACTAATCGATGATAAAGTCTGCTCTGCACACAGTGGGCGTTTCTATTATGAAAATGTATGTTTAATGTTTTATAAAACATAATTTTCCATAGGTATACTAAAGACTCATCGTATATAATAATATACCGTTGGTGTATATGATAATACTGACCATTGCCAGTCGCTCAACCTACGGCACATCAGGTACCTATCGTATTTCACCCGACGGACCCTGTTTTTTTTATTATTATTATTTTTTTTTTTAATTTATAAAATAAACCAGTTGGTAGGTATCCTTCTCTTGGCATAGTCAAATTCTTTATACAAGATTATATGTTATACCTTATGTGGTATAATTATTTTTTATACAGATTGACTATTTTTTTAAACGGAAAAAAACAATTATCAAATAAATCCTTTTCAATAGTCCTTTAAAAAACT